>JACEFZ010000755.1:0-437500 GCA_014155875.1 Cepaea nemoralis
TCCCCCCCTCATAAAACCCCAACCCAAATTTTCCCATAAAACATATAAACCCACAACATTACCCCACCCAGCAAAAATAACCCCCCCAAAAACATATAAACCCCAAACCCGTAACACCCTCAACCAAACAAATCACCACACATAAAAACAGCTATAACCACACCAGCTACGTCCCTCAACCAGCAACAATTATCACCACACATAAAACAGCTATAACCACACCAGCTACAGTCACCCCTCACATCCAGCAACAATTATCACCACACATAAAACAGCTATAACCACACCAGCTACAGTTACCCTCACACCAGCAACAATTATCACCACACATAAAACAGCTATAACCACACAGCTACAGTCACCGTCATACCAGCAACATTATCACCACACATAAAACAGCTATAACCACACCAGCTACAGTCACCCTCACTACCAGCAACAATTATCACCACACATAAACAGCTATACCACACACCAGCTACAGTCACCCTCACACCAGCAACAATTATCACCACACATAAAACAGCTATAACCACACCAGCTACAGTCACCCTCACTACCAGCAACAATTATCACCACACATAAAAAAGCTATACCACAACCAGCTACAGTCACCCGTCATACCAGCAACAATTATCACCACACATAAAAAAGCTATAACCACACCAGCTACAGTCACCTCACACCAGACACAATTATCACCACACATAAAACAGCTATAACCACACCAGCTACAGTCACCCTCATACCAGCAACATTATCACCACACATAAAACAGCTATAACCACACCAGCTACAGTCACCGTCATACCAGCAACAATTATCACCACACATAAAAACAGCTATAACCACACCAGCTACAGTCACCCGTCATACCAGCAACAATTATCACCACACATAAAACAGCTATAACCACACCAGCTACAGTCACCCTCATACCAGCAACAATTATCACCACACATAAAAACAGCTATAAACCACACCAGCTACAGTCACCGTCATACCAGCAACAATTATCACCACACATAAAACAGCTATAACCACACCAGCTACAGTCCACCTCACACCAGCAACAATTATCACCACACATAAAACAGCTATAACCACACCAGCTACAGTCACCCTCATCACCAGCAACAATTATCACCACACATAAAAACAGCTATAACCACACCAGCTACAGTCACCGTCATACCAGCAACAATTATCACCACACATAAAACAGCTATAACCACACCAGCTACAGTTCACCGTCATACCAGCAACAATTATCACCACACATAAACAGCTATAACCACACCAGCTACAGTCACCCTCACACCAGCAACAATTATCACCACACATAAAACAGCTATAACCACACCCCAAAATCACCTACCCCCAACAAAAACCCCCCCAAAAAAAAAAACCCCCCCCCCCTCCCCAACCAAAACACCCCCATAAAACAGCTATAACCACCCAGTACAGTCACCTCACCAGCAACAATTATCACCACAATAAAAAGCTATAACCACACCCGCTACCCCCTTAAAAAAAAAAACCCCCAAAAAAAAAAACCAACCATACTCCACCCCAAAACCCCAAAATTTAAAACCCCAAAAAACCAAAACCCCAACCCCCCCACCCCCCACACCACAAAATTTTACCCCACAAAACCTAAAAAACACCAGCACATCCCCCCCCCCAGAACATTTTAACCACACCAACACAGTAAACCCCCACACCAGCACAAATTTTACCCACAAAAATTTTACCACACCCCTACAGTACCCAACCAGCAACAATTACCCACACAAAAACCCATAACCACACCCGCTAAGTAACCCAACCAGCAAAAAATTTTACCCACAAAACATATAAACCCCACCAAAAAGTTACCCCCCACCAGCAACAAATTTTACCCCAAAACCCGCAACCAACATACACACCCCCAACCCGCAAAAACACCACACAAAACCTATAACCACAACATTAATCACCCCATACAAACAATTTTAAACCCCACCAAAACAGCTAAAAAACACCAGCAACACCTTATACCACAACAATTATACCACCATAAAACAGCTATAACCAACCAGCAAAATTACCCACACCCCAAAAAATTTTCACCACACCAACAGTAAACCCCCCACCAGCACATCACCCAACAAACAATTTTACCACACACTAAAACACTTTAAACCCCAACCCCTAATCACCCAACAAAACAATATAAACCCCACCAAAACAGTACCCCCCACCAGCAAAAATTACCCCACACAAAAAATTTTAAACCCCACATAAGTTAAAAAACACCAGCAAAAATTACCCCAACCCAAAAAATTTTACCACACATAAACAGCTTAACCCACCCCAAAATTACCCCACACCAAAACATTTTACCACCAAAACAGCTATACCACACCAGCAAAAATTATCACACCACAACAATATCACCACACATAAAACAGCTATAACCACACCAGCTACAGTCACCGTCCTACCAGCAACAATTATCACCACACATAAACAGCTATAACCACACCAGCTACAGTACCCTCACTACCAGCAACAATTATCACCACACATAAAACAGCTATAACCACACCAGCTACAGTCACCCTCATACCAGCAACAATTATCACCACACATAAAACAGCTATAACCACACCAGCTACAGTCACCCTCATACCAGCAACAATTATCACCACACATAAAACAGCTATAACCACACCAGCTACAGTCACCCTCACACCAGCAACAATTATCACCACACATAAAACAGCTATAACCACACCAGCTACAGTCACCCTCACACCAGCAACAATTATCACCACACATAAAACAGCTATAACCACACCAGCTACAGTCACCCTCACACCAGCAACAATTATCACCACACATAAAACAGCTATAACCACACCAGCTACAGTCACCCTCATACCAGCAACAATTATCACCACACATAAAACAGCTATAACCACACCAGCTACAGTCACCCTCACACCAGCAACAATTATCACCACACATAAAACAGCTATAACCACACCAGCTACAGTCACCCTCACACCAGCAACAATTATCACCACACATAAACAGCACTAAACCACCACAGCTACACACCCTCACCCAGCAAAATTATCACCACCAAACAAACAGCATAACCCACACCAGCTACAGTCACCCTCCACACACAAACACACTAACAACAACGCATAACCACACCACCAGTCACCCTACCACACATAAAACACCTAAAACAAAACAGCTACACCACTACAGTACCCTCACACGCAACAATTACACCACACACAAACAGCTATACCCCACCACAACAAACCTCACACCACAACAACACCACACAAAACAGCTAAACCACACCATACGTCACCATACCACCAAACAATTATCACCACACAAAACATATAACCCACCAGCAACATTACACCCCACACAGCAACCACACACTAAAACAGCTATAACCACACCAGCTACAGTCACCCATAACCAGCAACATTACACCACACATAAACAGCACAACATCACCACACAAAACGCTCCAACAACAATTATCACCACACTAAACAGCTATAACCACACCAGCTACAGTCACCGTCATACCAGCAACAATTATCACCACACATAAAACAGCTATAACCACACCAGCTACAGTCACCCTCATACCAGCAACAATTATCACCACACATAAAACAGCTATAACCACACCAGCTACAGTCACCCTCACACCAGCAACAATTATCACCACACATAAAACAGCTATAACCACACCAGCTACAGTCACCCTCATACCAGCAACAATTATCACCACACATAAAACAGCTATAACCACACCAGCTACAGTCACCGTCATACCAGCAACAATTATCACCACACATAAAACAGCTATAACCACACCAGCTACAGTCACCCTCATACCAGCAACAATTATCACCACACATAAAACAGCTATAACCACACCAGCTACAGTCACCCTCACACCAGCAACAATTATCACCACACATAAAACAGCTATAACCACACCAGCTACAGTCACCCTCACACCAGCAACAATTATCACCACACATAAAACAGCTATAACCACACCAGCTACAGTCACCGTCATACCAGCAACAATTATCACCACACATAAAACAGCTATAACCACACCAGCTACAGTCACCCTCACACCAGCAACAATTATCACCACACATAAAACAGCTATAACCACACCAGCTACAGTCACCCTCACACCAGCAACAATTATCACCACACATAAAACAGCTATAACCACACCAGCTACAGTCACCCTCACACCAGCAACAATTATCACCACACATAAAACAGCTATAACCACACCAGCTACAGTCACCCTCATACCAGCAACAATTATCACCACACATAAAACAGCTATAACCACACCAGCTACAGTCACCCTCACACCAGCAACAATTATCACCACACATAAAACAGCTATAACCACACCAGCTACAGTCACCCTCATACCAGCAACAATTATCACCACACATAAAACAGCTATAACCACACCAGCTACAGTCACCCTCATACCAGCAACAATTATCACCACACATAAAAAAGCTATCACTACACAAACTACAGTCACCGCCACACCAACGACAATTATTACCACACCAATAACAGTTGTCACCACACCAACAAAAGTCACCACCACACCAACAACAGTAATCAACACACCAACTACAGGTATCACCACATTAACAACTGTAATAAATATACAAAAAACATGTATCATCACACTAAAACCAGTCACATGACCGCGATAAAAGTCATCATCATCATCATCATCATCATCATCATCATCATCATCATCATCATCATCATCATCATCATAACATCAATAGTCGCAATTACATCAGCTACAACACATCCAACACTAATAAAGTTATTTGTAGTGCAGACATTTAGTGAAACAACATTACGCACTAGAGAAACGCATATCTTGGAACGGAGAGCACACACGTGACAGAAATTTTCGAAAGAAAACAAATGTAAGCAAATACATGAAAGATATTAGATATAAATGGCAACACCACGATCCATGGTACCTTGAAGAAAAACATTAAACAAACATCGGATGACCATTATATTTCTTATTTTCTCTGACATAAAAATTTAACAAAAAACAACAACAACAACAACAACAACAACAACAACAACAACAACAACAACACAAACAACAAGAATGAGTCGGAATAGCATATTGCACATTTTGAACCATAAAGCCTGTTCTTCTCTTCAAGCAAGTATCTCAGAAACTGAAGGTGAGGGACATTAAATAGTATTTGTTTTCGACACTCCTGCCTGGAGTGGCAATAAGGATCGTTAATAAAAATAGATGGATCATACAACTGAAGCTTGTCGAACGTGGATCTTGTGAAGACTGAAGAGAACGTCTTGTGCAAATATGAATCAACCCAGGAAGATTTATAACAAACTCAACATAAAACTAATTAAGATGAGCGACAAGGTAGTTAGATACTTTAGTCACATCAAAGATCGTACGTCTACATAATACCACACTGGAGGGACAAATTGAGGGCAAAAGAGCCAGATATAAATAAATAGACAACCTCAATATAGGATCATGAAATAACTTAGCAGAATATTCAACGAAGACCCAGTGTAGCAATTGTTACAGAACTATTGCAGCGGATATTCACTTCCGAGACCAATTGTGGAGCGAAGAGAATGTAGGAGACACAGACAATCCACTGACAAAATCTGTTGCTGGATGAGAGCAAACTGAGCAGATTTCACGCATAACACAAGTATTTTCACAATAGGAAAGATTTACATGAACGATAATTACAATACAAATCACTGACATAACAAAGGACAGTCTAGCACTGTTTCACATGAGAGTTCTTGGTCAGCTCATGCATAGGAAGAAGTTGTTCCGGTATCAAGGTAGCCCTTTACACTCCAGTGTCAAGCTTATGGTGGAAACACTCGCATGACGGGCATCCGTTTTCCTCTAGAGCAAAGCCCAAGGGACAGACATTGAGGCAGCCTATGGCTGGGCAAGGCTGGACCGCTGCGGAAATACATAGTAATGTCATCTTAAGTATGAAATAAACTCATATGTATTGATCCGCACTCATAGAAGAGTGAGAAGAAGAAGAAGAAGAAGAAGAAGAAGAAGAAGAAGAAGAAGAAGAAGAAGAAGAAGAAGAAGAAGAGAAGAAGAAGAAGAAGAAGAAGAAGAAGAAGAAGAAGAAGAAGAAGAAGAAGAAGAAAAAGAAGAAGAAGAAGAAGAAGAAGAAGAAGAAGAAGAAGAAGAAGAAGAAGAAGAAGAAGAAAAAGAAGAAGAAGAAGAAGAAGAAGAAGAAGAAGAAGAAGAAGAAGAAGAAGATGAAGAAGAAGAAGAAGAAGAAGAAGAAGAAGAAGAGGAGGAGGAGGAGGAGGAGGAGGACAAAAGATGATGATGGTTATACATATATGCACATACATGCACACAAACAAACATTCCCACACACACACACACACACACACACACACACACACACAGACACACACACACACACACACACACACACTTACTTACATAAAAGTAACCATAACAGTATTTTCAGACCGCAAAACTTTAACCATCGTCTCTCCGTGTATTGTGTAGATATGTTTGTGGGTCATCATTAATGTGGTATACTGTCTCACAAGCCGTTGCTAGCTGTCTAGATCTCCTCAAATAAAACCCATTGTACAAGAACATAAACTGCAATCATTACCGGTACGATTTCAACTTGGGGGAAAAAGAGTAAATCGACACCGCCCAGATTGAAAACTGCACACGTCTAATTTCTCTAATCAGTTTACGATGTTCATTTGTCTCCTGTAGTACGTGGTCATTGGTTTTTCTGTCTGTCCGTGGTATTCTTTGCATTTTCCTCAGAAACCACTACTTTATGATAAATGTGATCTGGCGAAGGTTCTCTGGAATCGGATGGAGAGTGCGGCTGAACAGACCGAGTATCCACATCTGGAAAGACTGGCTCTGAAGGAAGTGAGTAGAGAATCTAGCTAGACGTTACTGAAAGCATAAATAAAAGCCAGACGGTCTTTTAATAAAATTGCTACTGGAATAATCAGCATTATAACTTTTCGCATGCTTTTGTAGAGGGTGGAGGAGCATGTGTCTCGAGTGCAGTGATATGATTTCTTAAATTCAGTATTGAGTAAAGAGTTCTCAGTTACAATAATATATAACCAACAAACTGAGTTTCTGGGCTGCACATTATAGAACAGCGGATAACAGACACAAGAAGATTTTAAGCCGGATTTTTTCTAATAAATGGTAGACGTCAATTCCTCCAGTTATATAAATTAAATTCATAAACCGAGTATAGAAATACCCGATGACCTCAAAGATTTTCCCCGGATGAACGAGACCTGGTTGAATCTAGCAAATTAATATAGTATGTATTTTTATCCTGTTATTTAAAGTCGTTGTGCAGTAATGGTTAGAGTCTGCTGTAAGCATGACAATGGAAGTGTCTCAATACCCGCTGTCCAGGCATTTTTTAAAGAATAGAATCTAGGGGCTAGTAATGGTGAACTAAAGATGAGGCAGGATAGAATAAGATAAGAAATGTAATTGCAGCATCATGTAAAGCTGGCGATCGATGATGGTAATCCCAAGCTAAGATAACACAATACCATAAGACAAGAGTGTCTAGCATCAGCCATAGCCAACTGTCAGGTTAAGCAGAACTATGACTAACATTTCTAATAATACAACCCGACTGTCCGTGACGATGGTTGCAAGACAAATCAAAATCAAGACAATGCATACACATGTAACACTGACTTACGTGATTCAGCTACCACAGCTTCAAATGCGAGGCACGCCAAAGCTACAACAACAAGCAGCTTCATCTTTACTCAAGACTTGTTAATTCTGTGCGACGGACTTCGGATCGAGAATCTAAGTTTCTACCACTCCTGTAAACTGAGTGTTAAATACTTTTTAGTCAGAGATTGTTTACGAAATAGGAATTGCCATATGGAACAAAATAGCCAATGTAAATGACATAAAAATGATACAATATCAGATAACATTAGCTACTATGTCTAAGCTTGCTACATGAAAGACAACACACGCTATAAATGTTCTGTTCATTACACGAATTTAATAAGCCTGTTGGTGAAATCTGCATAATTGTTCATCTGGCTGAGAAAATATTTGTATTATCAGCATTTGAAAATCAATGCCACCCCATACCAGACATCAGTTGAAACGTGCAGTGTTGCATTATTTGTCATCTAGCATTCAACGAATCGGCAGAGAGAAATTAAATATGAGCACATATCTACGTGGCAAGCAATACATTGGTTGGATTGTGTGGCGACAATTTTGGTCCACGGGAGTACTGTTATTTGACTTTGTATCTTTCTGTCTATGCAGAACAGAAGTACTAAAGTAAGTAGCCAAAAGACGAGATCTTGGGTATGAAAAGACACTTGGGTATGGTTTTCTGCTCATCATCATCATCATCATCATCATCATCATCATCATCATCATCATCATCATCATCATCATCATCATCATCATCATCATCATCATCATCATCTTCCACTTCTGCCGTGAAGCGTCGTGGGAAGGAATAATTTGCGCTCCATCGCCCGTTGTACAATGTCTTTGATGTCGTTAGTCTATTTTCTTCTTCGACGGCATCTTTGTCTCGTCGCAGATGATCTTTGATGTAAGGCCAGTAATGGTAGTTGATGGTGTTGCATTCTAACGACATGGCTAAACCACACCAACAACATTTATCACCATAACAATTATTGATAATTACACAACCAACTGGTATCATCACACCTATTACAGTCACAGTCACACAAACAATATATATCATCAGACCAACTAGTGGTAATTACACCAACAATAGTCACCACCCTACCAACAATAGTTATCACCACACCAACTATTCACTAGTTATATCAACAATAGATATTCACCACAGAAACTAAAATCACCACCACACAACCAATAGTTATCACCACTCGAACTAAAGTCACCACAGCAACAACATATATCACCACGCCAACTACAGTCATAACTAAATCAATAACAGTTATCACCACACCAACAACATATCTCACCACGCCAGCTACAATCATAACTAAAACAACAACAGTTATCATCGTACCAACTACAGTCACCACCACATCAACAACAAGTATCTCCACACAAACTAAGGTCTCCGCCACACCAAAAATAGTTAGTCCATACCAACCACAGTCACCTGCATATAAACAACAGTTATCTCCGCACAAACAACAGTTATCATCATGCAAACAATAGTTATCACCACGCCAACACAGTTATTAACACACCAAATACAGTTGTCACCATACAAGCTATAATGACCACCCACAAACAACAGTTACCCCCACACAAAGTACAGTCAGCCATAACACGAAAAACAGTTACCGCCACACCAACAACAATTATCACCACTCGTACTAGTCACCTCCACACTGATATCAATTATCAGCACACAAACAATAGTTACCATCACATCAGCTAGTCACAGGTACACTAAAAACAGATATCACAACACAACCTACAGTCACCGCGCCACCAACAGCAGTTATCACTACACCAACTTCATTCATAACCAAATTAACAACAGTTATCATCACTCTAACTACAGTCACCATCACACCAATAACAGTTATAACCACACCAACAACAGTTATCATCACACCAACTATCCACAAGTTCACAAAACAGATACAATAACACCAAATGCAGTCACTGCGACACCAACAGCAGTTATATCCACACCAACTACAATCATAACCAAATCAACAACAGTTATCACCACACCAAAGACAGTCACCACCATTCTTACACAGTTATTACCACACCAATAACAGTAATAACCACACTAACTACAAGTTTCACGACGCCGACTACAATGAACACAAGATAAACAATAGTTATCAACATTCGCACTACAATCACCACTACACAAACAACAGTTATCAACACCAACTGTAGTCACCACCACATATAAACAACAGTTACCGTTATGTGAAACGACATGTATAGGGCATTAAAATCATGGAAGATACGCCAAACGAAACAAAAAAAACCGGATCTCCAAGATCTTGTCGCTAAAGTGGCGAAGGGGCCTCTAGAGTTAAGACTGTGTCAACCAAGTGGCGGTTTGCACTGAATCAGTTAACCGAATCGGAAAAGTTTGATCAACTAACGAAATATCTCGTCCAAACTTATGAAAAGTAGGAGAATTTGTTATCGAAACGGGAAAACTATTGGGCATGTTAAGAAATATTTCAACCAAAATTATAAATATTTAAACACAACTGTTTATTTTTATTTTTGCGCTCACTGGCTTTGAACTCAAGCGTAGTCCATACACACTAATTATAGTAGTAATGAACTGAATTTTGCGTGTTGATTAGTTTTCCCTATTAACAGTGTCCATCCCCAACAGGCAAACCCACTTCGACTTCAGAGGTAAAAAAAACTTATTAAAAGCAGGAAAATGTGTTAACCGATTGGGGAAAATATTGGCCAAGTAAAGAAATATAGCTACCAAATTTACAAAAAGTAGGACAATATGGTAACCAAATGTGAAAACATATTGACTAAGTAAAGAAATATCGCGTCCAAACTTATAACAAGTAGGAAACTTCGTCAACGTAACGGGGAAATTTATTGGTCAGGTAAAGAAATATCTTATCCAAACAAATACCAAGTAGAAACATTTTTACCAACTTGGGGAGAATATTGTCCAAGTTAAGAAATATTTCAACCACAATTATAAATATCGCAGCCAAACCTATGAAAATTAAGAAAATATACTAAAAAAAAGTAACGGAATGTTGACCAAATAAAGAAATATTGTGACCAAATAAATAAAAAGCAGGAAAATGTGTTAGCTCAATGAAAAAAAAAAAATATTGACCAAGTAAAGAAATATCTCGTCCAAATTTATAAAAAGTATGAAACTGTTTTACCCAAATGGGAAACATATCGATCAAGTAGAAAAATTTGTTAAGCAAGTGGTAAAAATATTGACCAAGTAAAGAAATACCGCATCCAAACTTATAAAACGTAGGAAACTTTGTTAACGAAATGTGAAAACATATTGGCTATGTTAAGAAATACTTATAAAAAGTAGGACACTTCGTTAACCAATCAGGAAAATTATTGTTCAAGTAAAAAAAAATATTTCAATCATTCTTATAAATATGTAATGAAAACCTATAAAATGAAGGAAAATGTGTTAACCAAATGGGAAAAATATTGCCCAAGTAAAGAAATATTTTAACCAAACTTATAAATCATCATAATCTAGTGCAATGCCGACTGGCGTGGGCGTTCATGACTCTCCGCATATCTCGGTCTTTTCATTTATGGATAAACTCTGCCGTTGATATTCTTCCATGCCACCGTCGCAATCCATCCAGCATCATTTCTCGTGGTCTGCATCAGCCTCTCCTCCCTTCGATCTTTCCAGTTGTCCAACGCCTCTCTTCTCATCACATGATCAAATACCGAAGTTGTTTGTCTCTTTCTTATTGTTGTATATAAAGTTCTAGTTTCATTAGCCTCTTTCGGGTATTCGTTGTTAGTTACTTTGGCAGTCCAGGGAAGTTAAAATTAAATTTCTTTTTATTATTTACAATGTGAAAGTTTTATGTAGAAATTTAATTTTTTATTTTTGGGAAATTTTATTGTTGAAATTTATTTTTGTTTCATTCAACGATAGTGACTTATTGCATCAGATACTTTTCATTTTCTGAAATACATCTGTTGTTTGCGTAGGAGACAGACGATTATCTCCAGTAGGTTGGGAAATTTGCTCAGTCAGCAGAAAACCAGTCGTGGTGTAATCTAAGAGAATGTTAGTGTTAAGTGGTATGAAACGTTGACAATCGGTTAGAAGATGTGGTAGATGGTATTCAAGGGATCAGTAAGGCAGCCGTTGCTTTAATAAAGGCCGCCTTCGTAACAGACACTGTTGGCTGGTTGGAGACTTGACGCTTTTGCGGTTGTGAACTGACAAAGTTGGATAGACGAGGATAAAGTAAGAAATGTTATTTTAGCTAGACTTCGAGAAAACCTTTGTAATGTTGAGAGATGGAATGAAGGAAGGTTAATGTAGCGGACAGCATACCTCAGAGTAGCTGCAGACACAGACCACCCACTGCACGAGGCGCTGGACGCAGTTAAGTGTCAGCGACTGATAAGAGGGAAATCATGGATGGCTCAGGCGGAGGATACGATCAGACAGGTGTGCATCTTGGAGAACAAGAGGCGAGGAGAGGAGTGGGTCAGAGTGCCAGCGGAGCAGTCAGACTTGTGTAGAGTTATAATCACATTAAGCCGGGAGTGCATGGGAGTGGCCAGCAGTGGCCACGGAAGTGGAATCCAGCAACTAATTCAGGACAATGTCACTCGGGTGATGTGATCATATACACAGATGGTTCGGTATCAAGATGTGAGAGAAGTGGCTGGGGGTTCATAGCCTAAGCTAATGGTCGACGTTTGGTGCAGGAGAGCCTGGCATATGATACCACAACATTCAGCTTAAGAATGGAGGTGGAGGCATTCACTGCGGCTCTCCGCTGGATGGAGAATACGACACACAAACATATCGTGATTGTAACTGACTCAGAAAGCATGCTGACGAGGGTGAGGACTGGCAGGCTTCGTGTGGAGTGGCTTGCTTCCCTTCGGAGGTCACGGGTGACAAGCATCGCCTGGATTTTTTCTCCGGGGCATGCCGGTGTGCTGGGAAATGAACAGGCGGACAGATTGGCTGGCTCTGCAGAACTTGGTGGATTATTGATACATGTCAAGGCAGACGTGGTTGCGGCCTTGTGGGAGCACGTGTACACATCGGAGGAGTAAATGCATTACCATGGTCTGGCAAAAATGAGACAGCGAGGAGTGACGAGCGGATCTGGCCGACGCTCAACGCTCAGAGGAAAGGCGAGACGTGACATATAATCAGATTGCTACTGGTACTATTGGTGTTGGAACTACTCGCTGGCTGGTGAGGATGGGGACGGAGCGCTCATGGGAATGCCCCGAATGCTGTGATATCGATTCCTAAATCCCGGGAAGGTTAACCCGGTCAACAAATGCCCGCAGAAGTCGGATGTATCGGCCTAACGGCGCAAGAACGCAGCTCTGCTGTAAACAGGCACAACGCAATCACGTCCAAAAAAAACTCCGGATGAACGAAGAAGAAGAAGAAGATTCCTAAATCAATCACCCAATCAGTCAATCATGGAGCAGGCGTTGTGGTATGGAAAGTTGAAGATGTCAGCCATTGGGAAATGGCCCCTTGGTGCCGAATACTCAGATGATATCGAACTAGGTTGAGCCACCGACTGCATTATCATAAATATTGTTATGACTGTTTCATTGGAGCTCATGTACAATGAAAGTTTGAAGTTCTTAGTGCTGTGACATGGAACAACTGTGAAGCTGTCTATGAAAGACAGAGCCACTTTGCGGTAATAGGAAAAACTAAGAGTGTGGAGCGATGAGTGATTAGTCTCTTTCAGTGTTTCTTTAGAAGATACTTTGGAATGGTAAGTTGAAACTTTCGGTAATGTCAAAAAGAGAAAGTGCTTCCGTTGATGATTATGTCCCATACCTTTTCTTAATTCGGTCAACATTTTTGTTACTTTGGTTAATATATTTTCTTACATTTTACTGGTTTGCCTGCTATATATATATATATATATATATATATATATATATATATATATATATATATATATATATATATATATATATATATATATATATATATATATATATATTTTCCCATTTGGCTAACATATTTTCTGATTTAAATTTTGAAATGTTGCATAGAACCTGTAGTTTTTTCTGGATGTGATACAGGGCAATGAGTATTCTCATTGAAAAACATATATTTGCAATCGAAATGTGTTTCTGGGGAAAGATGCAAAGACTCGTATGGACACATAGAGATAATGACAGTGTAAATGCCTGATAAGAGTCGTGATAACTTCGGTGGTCAGGACAACTCGTGACATGCCATGTTACATGAGACAGCTTGTTGTTTTCGTATGTAATATTATACATCTGATAACAAGCGCTAGCTGATAAGTAAAAGGCACGCCTTCCCCCAGCCTGGCATCGGTGATCACATCTCTCCTCTGTGTCTACGAGACAGATTTAGCAGGACACTGTCTTGCATTGGATATGGGTGTATATACTACAGTCGAAACTGCCTTATTTTTTTTATTGATGTTGGGATGTCCTTTGGTGTTACTCGGTGGACCATCCTAACGGATATGGAAAAGAGAGAGAAGGGAGACCATTTTAAACTTCCGATGCTCTGTTGACGAGGTTGTGAAATCACTCCCATACATGATGATCATCGTGAGTTAGATCCCCTGGTTCGACGATCGACAGGGCACCCTTTTTCCGTAGTTCCCATGGTGCAGATGGATAGAATTCGGGTATCTGATGTGGATGAATTGAAGTTGCTGCTGATGACTGAAGGACCAACACGAACTGTGGAAGTAACAACAGGACGACGGTTGTTTCAGGAAATGACGTTTCTCTTCTTACGATTCACATTGCCGCACATGGTCACACAAACATACTATCATTAAACTAATTCACATTAATACTACAACTACCACAACTAACATATCGGCGGCAATATATAGTTTGCCATTGCCGAACTCATAATTCAGAGCCATGCGTCTGGTACCACGGTCTCCGCTCGAGTGACGTAATTTGTAACCGTTCTTTTACTGCTCTGTTCATTTAGAGTGCGCACTTCTTTGTGTCAATTCATTATTCATTATTCCCGGTGACAATTATTCAGTATGTTTTGTCTGAACTCGTATGTTTCTCTTATCACCATCGTCTCCCTTCAATAGATCTTATCATAGCTCTTTTCGTGACATGGCATTACACCCCCTCCACTTTTCAAAATGTTGAAAACATTTTGTCAGTCTATTCGGTTTCTTACACCTTGACATGGAACGGAACATGGTGCCATCTGGTCATCTTACTAAGTCAATACTCTGGAATGATCTGTAGCATATCAACTGTTTCAGAAATACACTACCAAAACTAACACACAAAAACACTATTTATATCAGGCACGTCCTTTTGAGTCCCTATGACGTTTAGCCTCAGCCTGGGAGGGCTGAGGTCTAATCCTGCTATGGGCGTCAGAACGTCCCCTGGGCGCCCCCTTGCAGTACCTCAACCATGCTTTAGACTGCTACGAAGTCGCTATGATTGCAATGGATATCTGTAGGGACTTTTATATTGATATCCTCCATACACGTTCTAACATTGCAATGAGTTTCAAAACGTCACCTGGGCGTCCCCATGCTGTTTCCGAATCGCTATGGGTGCAATGGATATCTATCCAGTATATCCTTCATACACGTTCTACAGTCTCGTTTCACATAGGCTTCTTGGCCACACTAAGTCAAGGTACTGTGTTTTCTGACAGTGTATTGCTTTCACAATCATATGGCATACTGGTATGTGATTTGCCCAATTGTCTTGTAATTGACTATCATTACCGTTCAATCAATCTTGGTCCATGTTTATTACCGTATGACTGGTGTATGATTCTCTGATTTATGGGGGTATGTCACTTAAATTCACTTTTCTAACATTTCCTGGTTCCACTGATGATTGTTCACGAGTTGTTTAGATCTTTCTATTGCTTATATTTATTCTATCTTACCATTATGTTTGTCATATATCTTAACTAGAGTGTCGCTCTCGTTTGAGCTCGTCAGTAGTGCATATCCCTGAACGGATCCGGAAACAAGTCCCGGATCACTGTCATTATCATAACACAATATTACAACGTTACCCATCGTAGGCTATGCTCAAAATTGCCTAATCGCCGCGACTGACGCCCGTCAATCAATGTGGACCCGAACGATCAGGATTTCTCAATGGCAAGGAACACCAGGCCTGCTAAAATCCAGTGAGCAATAATCAAATTGATTATTTGGGTGTTTCGGGATTTGAAATTTAAATATTGAGGCGTGTCCAGTGTGTGCCGTGTGGTTACACGCCCGCTTCACACGCCAGTTATCCGAGACTTGTTTCCGGATCCGGTCAGGGATATGCACTACTGATGAGCCCAAACTAGAGCGGAACTCGAGTTTAGTGCTTCCATATTGACGTGGATAGGCCTTAGGGTCATACCGGAATACGATCAGCGTTGCCAGTAGTGGGTTGTGCTCAATAGTTAAATTTATATAATATATAATATATTATATGTATTTAATTACCACTGCGAGGCCCCCCCCCCGACCCCCCATATATGCCATGGTGCAGATGGGTAGATGTCAGGGTGTTGGGAGAATAGGTAAAGGACATAGAGAGGACAAGGGACAGAATAGAGTCAGGACGATAGAGATAACGATGGACAGGACATAAGTAAGGACACAGAGATTTCATAAGACAGGACACCGACAGGACATGACTGAGTGATAGGAGGGGACATAAGTTCATGGGACACTGTACTGAATGGACGAGAAGGCATTACACTGAATGACCCGACACATCACGGACGGACTGCAGTACGACGTGACTGTCAAAACAGCACGGTTGTCACGAGAGACACGTGGTCGAGTACCACGAGACCAGCCGACCAGTTTGAAAACTTCAGACGGGACTCAGACAGTTTTAGAGGAAGGACGTTGTGAATTCTGGAGCGAGTGTATAGCTTTTGCGAGAGTGCTAGTTTTAAAGATAGCGAGTGTAGGACTTGTGTAATTGGCTATGTGCTATAAGCGTTTGTAAGGCGGCATTTATATATGTGTGTAATGATTTCACTGCCTAGTGTGCACATTGAGACGGTGATCATGTTCGCCTGAATAAACTGTGAAAACCCATACGTGCGACTGATGTTTTCTTGAGTGCGTATGAAGGAGTTAGAATACCTGTGTGCGTGCGAGACGTTGACAGGTGAAACCCGAATGGTGTCAGAAAGTGGTCAATCTTTCGATTGATAAAAACCCAGAGTTTGAAAGTGTAAAAACTGTGAAAGTTAAAACCTGAAAGTGGAAACTGAATGAAAGTAGACATTTGAAAGAAGAAACGACGACACAAGAATGCAAGATTGAGATTAGACAGCCAGAGATAAACTAGATGAGGGAGAGTGAGTTGAATGCTGGCAGAAATTAAAACATATTTGCATTATATGAATTGTGAGGAAATTGACATGTATCATGTTTTCAGGTTGACGTTTCAGTTGATATTCCACGGCTGTTGAAGACTACAATACATAACTAAACACGACATTACGACAGAAGACAAGACGACCGACAAAACTCACAAACATATATAACGCATCAGATTCCTTTCCTCTGAAATTTGTGACTTGACAGACAATATTTTTTTTTGGTTGATATTAATTGTTGCTTCTCTGAACAACAGAAGTATGGCTATAAAATAAAGTAGATGTCAACAACCCAGATAGTGTTACGAGCTCAAGCATAAAGTCATCCGAGTGGCACAGGGTAAAACTAAAAGTGTGCCGAATTCAGATAAGTACCCCATTCTTTCGATATTGTATTTAAAGAAGCATTCTATTCTTTTTTCATGATTGCCGTAAATTAATATCCATAATTATTGCATTGTATTTTGTGCATACTATTATTATTATACATTGTAATTACTGAACATAACCTGTAAAAATGTCAACTTTAAAAGAGTGCATTGAGGCAGGGAAAGATTTAGGGTACAGTGGAGACAAATTAGAAGAATGGGCAGGGAAGAAATATAAAGGACACACTGATGGAATTGCTGCTGCAGAGAAAGATGCAAAAGATTGAGAAAGGTAAGAAAGAGCACAAGAACGCTTACATAGGAAGGAATTAGCAGAAATTGAGGCCAGAAATAGGCAGATAGAAATAGCTGAAGCTACTAAACTGAAAGAACTAGAATTAGCTGAAGCTACTAAACTGAAAGAACTAGAATTAGCTGAAGCTACTAACTGAAAGAACTAGAATTAGCTGAAGCTACCAAAATTAAAGAACTACAATTGGCGCAAAGATCAGAAGAAACCAAGTTGAAGGAAAAGCAATTAGAGATTGAGTCACAGACCCAATTGAAAATGAAAGAACTGGAAGTCGATTCACAGTTGCATATTGAAACGACGAAGTTAAAAAGTAAGGAAGAAGAAAACAAGTTTAGCAGGTATAAAGGTATAGTTAAACCATTCTGCCAAAGCGACTCCATTTCAGCATGGTACTGAGAACTTCGAGTTTCAAATGAAGTACCAGGAGTTCCGAAAGAACATTGGGCCATGATCTATATGAGAAATTTATCAGCAGAGCCTTTAAAGGTCATAGAATCTATTCCTCAAGAACTTAGGAAAGATTATGACTACATACACCAACGTATCATGCAGCACTTATTATTAGATGCACCAGGGATTCAGGTACAGTTCTTGAAATTAAAACCGAAACCTAACCAGACGTTCATTGATTATGTTTCTCACGTGCAAGATATTTATAAATAAGTGGCTGAACGCTGCAAAGGTAAATAAAAGCTATGAAAAGCTAAGAGATTTAATGATAATGGACACAATCATTTCATCAATTCCAATCCCATTTGCAAAATCTTACAACAGTCAGATGTTGAATCGTTATAACAATTAGAAAGAAAATGTTCCGCTTATTTCTCTTCCAATAGGGAGATTTTTAGCTCGAAAGAACGACGAGAACAATATAGTAGCGGCAGCAACCATGAAACCACAAAAACCATTTAGATATAAAGAGAAACAGAAATCTAATGCACCACAATGTCCATATTGCAATTTTTTCATTTTCAATATCAGATGTGTGACTCAAACCCGGGTTACCCAGCTCACCTAGATATGATGGTAAGAAACAACAAAGTAAAAGGGAAAATTACCGGCGGGCTGTAAAATTTTTTTTTTTTTGCAAATCATTAGGACGCTATAGCTCTAAGTGTCAAGGTCGCCAGAGATTGAGGAGTGTGAATGCAGTATTAATTTATTCTTCTTCTGATAGCGAGAGTGAATGCGAAGAACAGCAAGGAATTGAAGATAATGCTCTTGCAGCAATTGATATTCTAAATTATGATAAATGTCAAACATGCCATAGGTTTCATGAGGATGGTGTATTAGAATGCGGCCTTACAGGTCCGTTTTCAGGAGAAAACACCAATGCAGTAATTTCCTCCCAAGGAAAATTAGTCTTCCATTATGGTATGGTTAATGACACACTTTGTCAGATTTTGCTTGATTCTGGTAGTACATTAATTGGATTAAGAAAGGAGCTAGCAAAGGCAGAGGATTATACAGGCGACTTTGTAAATTGCCGAACGTTTTCTGGCAATATGGAGAAATATCCACTAGCTAGAGCTCGCATTTGTACACCTTTCTTATCAGGCACGTTTACGTGCGCGATCTTGGACAATCCGTGTACAGACCTAATTATTGGTTGCTTACCAGAGGTAAAACACTGTACACACAGAGAAATCAAAGCCTGGGAAAAGCGGCATCAGAAAATAATTCCAGTAAGAGAATTAGCTACAACAAGTTAAGAATGTCAGTGATCAAGAACAGCAACCAAAGTCAAAAAGTCCAAGGGACGCAACTACTCAGAAATGACAGAACAGTGTAAGAGACTACATAACATAGATCCTTTTCAAGGAAATTATTGTGACACTTTACATAAAATTGTTAAAGACCAAACAGTTAAACCCACAGAAAGTTGCACCTTCAGTAAAGCAACGTTACAAAAAAACATTGACAGAAACAGACAAGATACACACCGGACAACCCAAACACCATACTTAGAACGAAAAGCAGATACCCTACAGTCTTGTTCTAAGCAGACAATACAGTCTGAAACACACGGACAGTAACACATTACACAATGACATGTGCTTCAAGGGACATAACAAAAGTGACGAAAATCAGAACATAAACCTGCTGATATGGCACACAATCAGTTCCATGGCAGTTGTATTATTAATGTTGCTAAAAGTTATAGTGACAGCGTTATGCACTTACCAACTACAGCCAACACCAACCATATTTATATTCATTAACCTACCAATTTTGCTTACAACTTCAGGGATAAGAAATATTTTTGCATCATGTTTGCATGAGATTATATAGTGAAATCAAAATTGTCATCTTCATGTCATTTGAATGTAAGACTATAAACGTAATTCTTGTGCAACATGTGAAACATATGGTTTGCATGATAAAATTGTTTGGACTTACTGTTAAACCAACAAAAGTGGAGTTGGCATTTGAAGAAATTGAATTTCTAGGCCATAAAATATCTAAAGGCCACTTGAGTACTGATGATAAAATCGTGACAAAGATCCTAAATCTCACGATGCCTACGACTAAGAAGCAAGTTAGAAGCCTGTTAGGCCTGGTGAACTATTACAACAAGTTCATACCAAACTTAGCAAAAATCACAAGCGTATTTTCAGATTTGTTAAAAACTAATGCAAAAATCCATGTACAGAGTGCTACTTTAAAAACTGCAATGTCGCAACTGAAATATTATTTCAGTAACATTCCTATTTTGCGTCTTCCTAATAAAGACCTTTCGTTTACCCTCAGAACAGACGCGAGCGCCACGACCATCTCAGGTGTGTTGCTCCAGGCCTACGATAACATATACCATGCAATAGTTTACGTCAGTAGGAAGCTTAGCCTAGCAGAATCACGTCATGGAGTGTCTCAACTGGAGGCTCTCGCAATCGTCTATTGCAGTGGTTCTCAACCGGTGGGGAATTCCCCCCCCCCCCCCCAGGGGGGAATTTGAGGGTTTCCAGGGGGGGGGGGGGAATGAAGACATTGTCAAATTGGCTTCAGGACCACACAAAACATGATCGGGATATTAAGCGTACTCGTGACGTTAAATCCCCCGATTATTTCAAGATCGCGTTAATACAAGAACCGATTATTTGATATTGTTTTCCCTCCATAATATACGGTTCTTTTCCTTCTACCTAGCCTCTATAATTTAGGTTCCGTATTTTACCAGAGATTTTATTTGCGGTAACTTACGTATTTTTTGTTATTGCTTCTCCGTTTTAATGAGGTTTAGAGTACTCATCATGTTAAATTTCCCGATTATTTCAAGATCGCATTAAAACAGAAACCGATTACCGAGATCCCTCCATTGTTTACGAATCTACACGTCTCAGCTTTTCAAATTATTATTCTTGCGGAGGTAAGGAGACTTGTCTTTTTAAGACGTAAGTTGACTCGTGGATATATATATATATCTTGCATATCCTATTTACAGGGCATTGCAGTCAACACCAGCACTTTACAGCTTTATGTTTTATGTTTTATGTTCAGTGGTTTGCTATTGCTTTCTGAACGTCCGGCTCACATACTTTTCCATAAGAAACTGATGCAACGCGATCTGCTGGCGAATCTCGCGCAGCTGTGTTTCGTACCTGGGTATACGTGATTACGAACAGCGTCATTAACTACTTCATCAGGGAGACTGGCATATATATATATATATATATATATATATATATATATATATATATATATATATATATATATATATATATATATATATATATATATATATATATATATATATACATATATAGGTCCTCTAAAAGTACTGGAGAGTTTTGGTCATAGACCATAACTTTATGAAGGGAAAATCCCAACTGCACCTCCCCGCGGTAGAGGATGGAAACACACTAAGGTGTGGCTAACTCAGCTCTGGGGACCGAGTATCCACCGGAATAAGTGGACAACTCTGCAGCTGAGCAGAGCAGGGCACTCACTTGTCCTGACAGTCGGAAATGGCTGTCAAAGGCAGAGTTAAAAGACCACCGTGTGAATGTGGAAGGCAAGGGGAAACCACCACATTATCTTCCCAAGATTTCATGGCGACACACATTTCAGAAATAGTGAACGACGTTAATGGCTGTCTTAGGACATCCTCGTCCGGTAGGGACAGTCATGAGCCACAGGTGACACCAGACCGTCATCCAGCTACTGATGGCTAAACTAAAACAATAACTAAACTAAATAAATTTAGAGTAGGAACGTGGAATGTTAGGACATTAAATGAGCTAGGAAAGTTAAACAATGTTCTAAGAGAAATGGAAAACATGAAAATGAATATACTAGGCATAAGTGAGATGAGATGGAAGGGATCTGGCAAAATTATAACCGACAAACACACAATAATTTATTCTGGAGGGGACACACATGAAAAAGGTGTAGGAATAATATTTGATGAAAATACAGCCAAATCTATGACTGGATACTGGTGCATTTCAGATAGAGTTATAATGGTCAAAATCAAAGGCAAACCAATAGATATAAATATTATACAAGTATATGCATCAAAAAAGTATGTACAGACAAGTCAGCGAGCTCACAGGAAGAAAAATAAGAATAAATACAGGGTGTTTGAAATCAGAAACAGGACAGACTTTATTAGAGGAAGGTGCTATAATGAAGAGGTGGAATGAGTATATAAGAGAATTATATAATGGAGAAAGGGAAGAATTAACAGAAGAAAGTAACTTAGAAGGCCCACCTATTCTAAAAGAAGAAGTCGCTGATGCTATGAAACATATGAAGAAAGAAAAAACAGCTGGGCCAGATGAAATCACAATAGAAGAATTAGAAGTGTTGGGAGAATTTGGAGTAGATATATTAACCAAAATGTTGAATGATATTTACAGTAGTGGATATTTACCCAGTGATATGCTGAAATCTGTATTTATAGCTATACCAAAAAGACCAGGAGTAATTGATTGTGAAGATTTTCGTACAATTAACCTCATAAACCATGTCACTAAGCTTCTACTCAGAATTATAATGAGAAGAACAAGAAAGAAAATAAAAATGGAAATTAGTGAAGAACAGTATGGTTTTATGGAAGGAAAGGGTACAAACAATGCAATATATATATTACGAACACTAATAGAAAGATCAATAGAGAAACAAAGAGACATATATTTATGCTTCATAGATTATACTAAGGCATTTGATAAAGTAAAACATGATGCGCTGATTAAAATGTTGGAAGATATCAACATTGATGGGAAAGATTTAAGAATAATAAAGAATATATACTGGAACCAAGTAGCAGCAATTAAAATGGGAAATAAAGAGGGTAGTTACGAACAGATAAAGCTAGGAGTACGACAGGGGTGTGTCTTGTCACCCGATCTTTTCTCCCTGTATAGCGAAGTAATAATGAGAGAGATCAAAGAGAAGACAGGAATACTAATCGGAGGATATAATATAAACAATATACGCTATGCAGATGACACAGTATTGGTAGCGGATAATGTAACAGACCTACAACAATTGTTGGACAGTGTAGTAACAGAGAGTGCACAGAAAGGACTGTCCTTGAATATCAAGAAAACAGTAACAATGGTGATATCAAAGAAAATGGGGACGCCAAAATGTGACATAGAAATAGAAAGGGAAATTCTCAACCAAGTGGATAATTTTAAATACCTAGGGGCACTTATAACATCAGATGGAAGATATACAAAAGAGATTAAGAGCAGAATAGGGCAGGCATTTCAGAAAATGAAGAGTATCTTATGCAATAAGTCGCTATCAATGAATGTAAGAAAGAGAGTACTAAAATGCTATATAGAACCAGTTTTGCTGTATGGCAGCGAATCTTGGAATATAAATGAACAAATTAGGAAGAACTTAGAAGCAACAGAGATGTGGTTTTTAAGACGAATGTTGCGAATTCCCTGGACTGCCAGAGTAACTAACAACGATTGCCTGAAAGAGGCTAATGAAACTAGAACACTATATACAACAATAAGAAAGAGACAAACATCTTTCTTTGGTCATGTGATGAGAAGAGAGGCATTGGAGAACATCGTGACAACTGGAAAGATCGAGGGGAAGAGAGGCAGAGGCAGACCAAGAGAAATGATGCTGGACGGACTGAGACGGTGGCATGGAGGAATATCATCAGCAGAGTTGATCCAGAACACCAAAGACCGAGATCTGTGGAGAGCCATGAACGCCTACGCCAGCCGGCACGGCACTTGATGATATATATATATATATATATATATATATATATATATATATATATATATATATATATATTGCTACTGAACTGAACAAACTACTGGACGTAAAACTTGCCCACACAGCAACAACAGCAGTAAAATGCTGGTGTTGACAGCGATGTACTGTAAATAGGATATGCAATATAATTTTGTTTGAGTGTGTGTGTGTGTGTGTGCGTATATATGTGCGTGTGGCTGTGTATACACGTCTGTGGGTGTTTATGTGTGTTGATCTTGACTTTATCGTTTTATATTTATAGAATCTGAAGCCCATGATGAGTGTCAAGAAACGAAAGTATAACCTGTCTTATTTGAATTATGGATTCACAAATATCGTCATCAACGGAGAAGAACGACCTCAGTGTGTTATTTGTAGTAAAAGTTTGTCAAATGATTCTATGAAACCGACACAGTTGAGGAATCATTTGTTGAATGTTCATCCTCAATACAAGGACAAGGACAAAACCTATTTTGAACGTCTTGGGAATGCTGTCAAAAGGATGAGACTGGATTTAACAGGGGTATTCCAAGAAACAAACCAAAAGGTTACTGAAGCTTCCTATGTCGTAGCACTGGAGATAGCGAAGCAGAAAAAACCATATACAATCGGGGAATCTTTGATCAAACCTTGTTGTCTCAAGATGGTAGAAATTGTGTTGGGAAATGAATCAGAGAAAAAACTTGCATCGGTTTCACTATCAAACGACACTGTTCAAAGGAGGATCAGCGATATGGCCAATGACATCAAGGATCAAGTTGTGCAAGAGATCAAGTCTGCAGCATTTGGGCTCTATTCAATTCAAATTGATGAATCGACTAATGTGGCATCGTGTTCTCAGTTGATAGTGTTTGCAAGGTATATGCATTCAGGATCATTTAAAGAAGAACTTCTTTTTTGTTCTCATCTTGAAACAACTACCATGGCCTCTCATATTTTGGAAAAGGTTTCATATTTCCTTGAACCAGAAAATCTTTTATGGGATAATGTGTGGGTGCTGTACAGATGGAGCACCAGCTATGTTGGGGACCAAATCAGGATTTCAAGTTAGTGTGAAGAAACGTGCCCCAAAAGTAAAAGGCATTCATTGCATGATCCATCGTCAAGCACTGGCCTCCAAAACACTTCAAGCTCCTTTGGGGAAGGTTTTGGATCAAACCGTTAAGATAGTGAATTTTATCAAAGGAGGAGCTCTCAACTCACGGCTTTTTAAGCAGTTATGCGTTGACATGGATGCAGGTCACCATTTGCTTCTTTTCCACACACATGTTCGATGGCTGTCAAGAGGAAATGTAACTGCGCGAGTATATGAGCTAAGAGATGAGCTCAAATTATTTTTTGAAGTTCAGGGTAAGATGGACTTTTTCGCCTGGCTGAATGATGAGGAATGGATCATGCGCCTTGCCTATTTAGTTGATATTTTTGAGCAGTTGAATAAACTCAATCTTCAGATGCAAGGAAGGAATTCAAATATCATACAATTTGTGGATGCCTTGAGAGCTTTTATGAGCAAGCTGGAAAACTGGAAAAGAAAGGTCAATATGACAAATGTTGCAATGTTTGAGAAGCTGTCATCCGTTCTCGTTGTTGATGGTAAAGACCAAGTACTTCCACAATTTGCAAAAAATGAAATTGTGCAGCATTTGACAGCGCTAGAAAATGAATTTGAGCGATATTTTCCTGAACTTAGTGATGATGAGCTGGATTTGGTGCGAAAACCATTCAAATTATCAGTTGAAAAAGTTTCTGATGATTGTCAAGATGAATTTCTGGAGATGAAAAATGATTCGGTGAAAAGGGATGTGTTCAGTGAGAAACCAATCACGGAATTTTGGCCTTTAATGTGCGGTTCATACCCAAAAGTGGCAGAAAAAGCAATCCGTGCATTGCTTCCATTTGCATCAACATATCTTTGTGAGTCAGGCATTTCAGCTCTGCTAGAAATTAAAAAGAAAAGACGCAACAGATTAGATGTTGAAAACGATCTCCGTTGTGCCCTTTCAAGCACTCCTCCGCGTATTTCAGAATTGCTGCGGAGAAAAACAATCACAGTGTTCTCATTGATTACAATTTTCATTTAAATTACGAATCTACAATATCCAGATTTTGTAATGAGCATTTTGTTTGATGGAGCACAATTTTCTGGCATCCTGGTGTCGTAAATTAAGCTACAATTCTTTGACCTTTTAACTGTTTGTTTATTGTAGTATGATTAATGTGGTGTTTTAATAAAATATTGCTAATGTAAAAATGCTTCTATTTAAGTTTTAATATCCATCAGCATATTCATTTGCTATTAACTGTAGAAAGCTACACTATAAAATGTATCTTTACATGTGAAGGTTATGTACAAATATGGAAGAAAATAATATTATCCACTATTATAGCTCTGGACACAACATGGCGACTGGCAACAATGTGCTTGCCGATTGAAGACCCGGGAGCTTCCGTGTGTCGGCTCCTCGTGGCTATCATCTCCTGTGTGTTGTATCTTGTTGACCCATTGAGGTATGTGTTCTAACACCGTTTGTTAAGCTGTCTCTCCGTTCGGCCAATGTAAACGGCCTGGCATCTACATGTGAATGGTAAATACAATTGTTTGTGGCGTACAGAGGAACAGCTCTTTGACTGTTGGTGTAGGAATGGGTACGGTTTACATCTAATGACTGGAGTTGCCGCACAGAATGTTTGACCTACTGCTGTAGTAACAGGTCTTGTAGACGTTGCATTACGTCATCCCTCGAAAGGTAGCGGGATGAATACTTGAGTTTAGGGACTGTAGTTACGTCTGCTTTGGGTTTGGGCTGTTGGCAATGGCGCTTTATAAATCCTGTGGAGTACTGTATTTCAATTAAACATGTAATGCCAGGGTTCCATTGCCAACGAATCATGTTATTTTTAATGCACCTTTTGAGGCTGACAGTTTTGGAAAGTTGGAGGGGGGGGGGGATGACGTTCTGAAAATATGGTGAAGGGGGAACGGGCCAAAAAAGGTTGAAAACCACTGGTCTATTGTAGTAGTAAATTATCTAAGTACCTTGCCGGGACACACTTCGTCATCGAAACTGACAATTCCCCGTTGATGGTGATCGAGAAGGGACAACCCAAGAACAACCGCCTCTATCGTTGGTCCCTCATTCTACAAAATTACTCGTTCTCCATCAAACACATCAGAGGTTCGAAAAACATTTTAGCCGACTTGCTAACCAGACCCTCAGACCTGGTAGTCGAGCAGATCAACGACGCGACATCATCTCCGTCATATGGAACGACTATATAGTTAGTTAGTGTAAATAGTTAGATTATATTAGTTACATGATATTGACATAACATTTAGTGAGTTCAACTTATTTTTATTGGAGTTGCACATTCAGAAAATTTTCCCTTCATCTACAAGAGAATAGTGAATTGTACATGCACATAAATTTACCCATAAAAGTCAATAGATTTAGAAATGTGCAATCGTTTTTTTTAACTACATCGTGAATGAAAGTAACAGTTAAGCTAGTAACAACAACAATATAGTATATTGTTAGTATTTTACAAATTACTGTTCTCCAACGAGACTACCTTGATAAATATTAGTTCCTCGTACAATAAATTACATAAATTTTGCGAAAAATACAGTTATAAGTTCCTTAGTTAAATAAGTAATATAGAGGAAACAATACAGCATTTCGGCATTAGGGAGCTAATACAGTTCTACTATATTCATTTAGTTTAGTTAAATTACATTTCTTTAGTTAATAGCATCTATTAGACAGGAATCACAAAAACTTAACTGAAGTTTTTCCCCTTAGTATTGCCCAGGGCAATCAAACAATCGTGTATATAAATTATTTGTATGATAGAATTTAATGCTATTACTACTACAACATTATTGTCATAAAGGTAAATCAGCTCGTTTATTAAGTTGAAAACGTGCTTATTTTTATTTGAAAATGGTAAAGATTTTTAATAATGTATTGTGTGACTCAGTGAGCGAAAATGTATAAATGGACGAATGAATGCATTAAAACAAGAAGATTGAATATTGGTGCGCTTTTGTGCACACATGGTTTGTTTTGATGATTTGTCTGCGTCTTTCTTATAACACATGTGAGCGTTCAGTGATTTTATAGGTGTTTATATTAGAATTAATTGCAACGATGGTGATATTTTCAAGAATCACAATTCGGTAACTCATCTCAAAAATTGAGCATAAACCTTCATTTGTGAGATGGAGTGACCTACCTGATGACACTTGAAGACCTAAAATACACAGATTATAAACATACACGTATGTTTCTAATTAAAACAGGCAGTAATTATAATAGAACACGAAAACCTCCCCCGATGTGTCTCCACCTTGCCGTGGTGTGGGAGCTTGAGTGTCCCACTGACCCCAAGCTCTATTCCGAGGGATATTACCTACATATTGGACAGCTCATGGGATATGGACCAGACTAAGAGAGACACAACCTGCTGCTCTGCAGGTAGACTGAGGATAGCAGTCTAAATTAGGCAAACGATGCCAATAATCTATGTCCGGACATAACCTCTAAGGCTCCCAGCCGAGGTGTATAGCTGAATCTAAGCTATAAACCCTAGGAAGTGAGAACCTGGCCAACACAAACCTACATCAAAATTGAGGTGAGGTGTTGAGCACGCTACATGCTTGGCGCAGATACTCGTTCGACGGCTCTTAGCTGGGGGATATGAAGGATCCCCGGATGAGAGGGTCTGGCCGTTACTCGCCCACAGACGCAGGGAGGTAAAGGTGCTGAGCCGGCAGCACATGTAGCCTACCTCGTGAGCGAGTACTAAAGGTGGAAAAACACATCGGTCGCACGATCCGTAGATAGTCTGTAACCGTACTCATGGAGTGAGTGTAGTCAAAGGTGGAAAATTGTCTCGATGACACGAAATGGAACGCCTGTCTTGCGAATCCATTACGTGGCAGCCCGAAGCAAAAGCTTGCTGTGTGGAAGTCAAAATAAGAGTCTAACTTGTCTCGAAACCCGAGGAAGGCTAACATCATCAAAAATGCCAGCTGAAGTCGGAAGTGCCAGCTTACGTGCGGCAAAATAAAAATGGCACTACGCAATTACGTCCGAGTGAAATGTCTTTCGTGACCCGAAAAGTTCTAACTAGTCTTCCCTCGTGCTAGGAACAGCTACCTAGTTTCCGAAGTTCGGAGCAGCTCTGACTAGGTAGTTTTCCGAATGTCTGACGTATCTGGAACAGCTCTGACGGACACAACGACAAGCACATGTCCGAAAAACTCGCTGAGGTTGCAGAGACTGCAGACCAGTCTGGTCTGTGGGGGAACGGCCCGGGGCGAACGAAATGCCCAATATATTGAAGTGAGGAATTAAAGCAGCCATGAGCAGGACTGTGTCAGCCCTGCAATTATGGAAACCACCCTGGATGGCGGAAAATGTCATGGACTGTCCCTGCCTTCCTTTGAGGGACGCCCGTTGTCTTCGACCGTTCCAACTTGGCCAGCTGGGTTGTGGACGGTATCACAAACAGTTAGAGTCTCCCAGGAATGCTACCTGGTCAAAAAAAAGCACGCTAAAGCCGGTTGTGTTGGCCTATGGGTTTCGGCCCTAGGGCGCATAACAGACACACTGCAATCACATCTGAAGAAAAAAAAACACTCCGGATGAACGTAAAGAAGAAGAAGAAGAAGAAGAAGAAGAAGAAGAAGAAGAAGAAGAAGAAGAAGAAGAAGAAGAAGAAGAAGACCACGCAAACAAACATAATACGAATATATAACGTACAAACACCAATTTTGAACCAAGGCAGATCACACCTATACAAGATACACAAGGGATTAATAGAGATTATGACTACACAATTGAGAAATCTACCAACAAGCGGAAGCTAGATAGGTGTATATCAGTGGACACAAATCTTGAAGAAAGATGTTGAAGTAGCATTTTACGGGAGCCATGGATGATATATCCATGATTGGTCTCCGTCAAAAGAGACAAATTGTTTCGTGGCACCTTTTTTCGGTGTCTGAAAGGCGTTGCATTTTATTGGGTAACCATAATTATAAGACAATATATCCTTGGTCCGATAACAGCTCCCAGTAGTGAAATGACATTGGAGAGTACTGACTCTTGGCAACATATCAAGGATGTTAAACTGATGATAGACCAGTGGGTGGATGCATCAACAGTGTATCATACCCTTATGAATCATAGTGCTACCCAAATAGAGTGATTGATGAATTCCCACAACACACTGACAAATTAGTCCGACTAATTTTTATACTAGACGACATTGTGTCACACTCTGTAGAATGAATTTGGTGACACAATACCCGGGGAGCATGGGAGAATGTCAGGGTGTTGGGAGAATAGGTACAGGACAGAGAGAGGACAATGGACAGAATAGAGTCAGGACGACAGAGATAACGATGGACAGGACATAAGTAAGGATACAGAGATGTCATAAGACTGGACATCAACAGGACACTAGATAGATTGGAGACAGGACTTAGGTGGGGACACAGAGATGTCATAGACAGGACACCGACAGGACAGGACCGAGTGATAGGAGGGGACATAAGTTCATGGGACACTGTACTGACGAGACGGCATTACACTGAATGACCCGAACCCATCACGGACGGACTGCAGTACGACGTGACTGTCAAGACAGCACGGTTGTCACGAGAAACACGTGGTCGAGTACCACGAGACCAGCCGACCAGTTTGAAAACTTCAGATGGGACTCAGACAGTTTTAGAAGAAGGACGTTATTATTCTGGAACGAGTGTATAGCTTTTGCGAGAGTGCTAGTTTTGAAGATAGCGAGTGTAGGACTTGTGTAATTGGCTATGTGCAATAAGCGTTTGTAAGGCGGCATTTGTATATGTATGTAATGATTTCACCGCCTTGTGTGTACATTGTGACGATGATCAGGTTCGCCTGAATAAACTGTGAAAACCCATACGTGCAACTGATGTTTTCTTGAGTGCATATGAAGGAGTTAGAATACCTGTGTGCGTGCGAGACGTTGACAGTAGAATTCGGGTATCTGATGTGGATGAATTGAAGTTGCTACTGATGACTGAAGGACACACACGAACTTTGGAAGTAACAACAGGACGACGGCTGTTTCAGGAAATGGCGTTTGTCTTCTTACGATTCACATTGCCGCACATAGTCACACAAACATACTATCATTAAACTAATTCACATTAATCCTGCAATTACCACAACTAACATATCGGCGGCAATATATAGTTTACCATTGCCGAACTCATAATTCAGAGCCATGCGTCTTGTACCACGATCTCCGCTCAAGTGACGTAATTTGTAACCGTTCTTTTACTGCTTTGTTCATTTAGAGTGCGCACTTCTTTGTGTCAATTCATTATTAACGGTGACAATTATTCAGTATGATTTACGTGACCTCGTATGTTTCTCTTATCACCATCGTCTCCCTTCAATAGATTTTATCATAGCTTTTTTCGTGACATGGCAGTAGTAACCCTCTTAACCACGTGTCTCCGAAGTAGGTGTAACAGTGTTGGGCATAATTGGGATCTAGTGGGAAACTCAGATACAGCACGATTGAGCATTGAGACTGAAAGGGGTGGGAGATGCTCAATCGTGACGTATTGGGTTGGTATGGGCAATTAAGATCCGGCCTCCAATGTAAGAGGAGTAAACATCCGATAGCCCAGCTGAGAAGACGCGGCCTGTCGTCTTGAGAATAAAATATAATCTTATACACCAACTCGACTCTTGTTACTTCCTTTGACACTGTTAAAGGAGTAATAAATGGTGCCGCCGACCGAGAATCTGAGGTTGATCTAGGCCGGCCAACAAAAACTGTCCACTGGCGGCATGCTGTAAGAAAAATTATGAAGATAATAGATAATGGCATATCACGCGAAGTACTCAAGAATCAGGACAAAACTACCAGGACAAGAAGGGTTTCCTGGAGCCGTGGCTGAAATTAATCATTTACAAGGGGCCTAACCTGGCCGTTGCCTGAACCTTGCCACTTTCAAGATTTTAGCAGAAGTCTGAACTCGTTCAAGGTCAAGTCATCACTGGCCGTTGGCTGATCCTGATCCATTTTTGGGCCTTGTCAATCCTACGACCCAAACACACCTGATCCATTTTTGGGCCTTGTCAATCCTACGACCCAAACACACCTGATCCATTTTTGGGCCTTGTCAATCCTACGACCCAAACACACCTGATCCATTTTTGGGCCTTGTCAATCCTATGACCCAAACACTCCTAATCCATTTTTGGGCCTCGTTATTCCTATGACCCATTCCAAACGACGTTGAAGTACCCACCTGAGAATCAAGGAAGGGACCCAACCAGGGGTCGAAGATTTTCCGGCAGCCCATGAGATGTGACCCGACCAGGGGTTGAAAAATTTTCTGGCAGCCCAAGAGAAGGACGAAAATACCTGAGGGAAGAGAAGTGGTATCTGAACTCCACCACCTGAATTCTGAGACTAAGTTTCACCTAATGCGGGATCTGGTTGGTTGAACTGAACTGAAGGTAACGGATTAATTAAAGAAATAGACTCAGAGTTGTATATTTCGAGGTCTCCCGTGAGGTTCCGAACTTCTTAATTAGAGTGGAGTACAGGATATTATTGTGCTTTAAGAAACAGATATCTACAAGGAACCTTCTGATTGCCACAAATTTGAGTTTTTAATTAAGGACAGGTTTCATTCCTCCTATGCTCAGACAGGACATCGTTGGTGCTTCTTCTGATTAATGTAATATCTTACATTATTATAGCCAACTGAAGTGTGCTGGTTGGGATTTAGGAAATTATAATTGTGTGATTGGTTGCTTGCTTTATTTCAGTATTTTTTCAGCATGACGGAACAGAACACCGGAGCACAAGTTTAGACGTTAAATTAAGAAATTTAAAAATTGAAATTGGTTACTTGTATAAATATTTCAGCTTAGAAGACTCAGCACAGCACATATTTCAGCTGAACTCAGGATAAGTTTTTTTTCTCAGGTACTAAAGAAGTATACAGAACAATATTGTTTCAGCTGGATAGATATTTCAAAGGAACTGAATATGAATTTCTTGTGCGGGGAGTTACAACGGGTTAGCACATGGTTAGGAGAATTAAAGATGTCAATTACGGAGGTAGAGAGTTTTCTGAAAACGTTGAAGAACAAAACAACTAGACAGGACCCTTATAGAATTATGGTAGACAGTAATAGAGTAGGAAAGAATAACAGGAGACAGACATTGCTTAATAAAGACAGAAGACAATATGGTTATGACGAACCAAGGCCTGATCTATATAGAGTAAAAGACAGTGAAAACAGACGAAATAGTGAAAGCTCGGACTGGTATAAATACAAAAATGGGCGTGAGAGAAACATTTCAAAGAAATCATGGGACTGGCCTTCTCACAGTGCAACTGCTAGAAAAAGACGTGACGACTGGTTAGAGAAAAGACAAAGACAATATTTAAACTCAGGTGTAAGAGACAGAGTTGAACCAGTAAGTAAAATACAGACTAGTCCTAAAATAGGTTGCGAATGTGACTAGTAGACAGGAAAAGAAGAAGACGATATTAGTAAAGAAAAGAAACCGAGAGACACAGACGCAGACAAGTAATACGGTAGAAAGTAGCACACAGACTCAGGTACAACCAGTCAGCAAGTTAACAAAGGGAACTCAAACTGACTTCATAGAGAATCAGTCAAAACCAACTCATTTGACTAAGAGAGACAAGGTTGAAGTTGGGAAAGATGGACAGACAAGGACCAAGGACGAAAGGAAGTCAATAAAGAAAAGTGTTAGTATGGTTGTAAATAGAGGTAGTGCCATGTCAAGTTATTCAGCCATAGACAAGAAACTAGTTCCCAGATGGTGTAGGAATATTGGCTGTCAGAGTTCAGGCTACGGAGAAGATATTCCCACAGCTGAATATTATAGTGATGCTGAATCAGATATTATTACCGATGATTCGGAGGATGAGAGAGCTGCACTACGAGCAGATCCAGAATCGAAGAGTGTTGTTCCCTCGTACGGAATAGTGACTGGTGGACAGACGGATAGAGTTTCGGTTAGTGACTATGTAGGGAAGGCTAAGGGACGAAGACCGAGAAAGAGAAAGAAAGGTAGACGTTTTAAAGATGACTATGGAAATAGGGCCGACGTGTTTGCAGTAAACTATAATGAGTCTGATGAAGGAACTATAATTAGTGTGTCATCTGAAGACGAGATGGGAAGGTATAAACGTTACGTAAGGTACACAGGAAACAGTGAGCAGACTGACGCAAATATAGGAAATAGAAGGAACTCATTTAAGAACAAGAATAGTGGTAGACAGTTAGCGGGAATTTATTCAACGACAGAAAGTGATTTAAGAAAAATAGAAGACCTTAGGACCTTAAGACCTGAATACTTTAACAGGTTGACAACAGATAGTGATGATGACATTATAACGGAAAGACGAGTGAATGTATTGAAAGACAGTGAAGTGTTTAATTTGGACACACTATATAACGGTTAAAATTCCTTGGGTGAAGAAGGAAAATGAAATAGGTCTGGCTTATGAGAAGAACCCCGGTTTGAGAGTATAGGTATATGAGCTGTCTAAAATAGGCAGATGAATTTTGTTGGTGATAAGGAAGTACGGCAAATGATATTCCACGTGGATTACGTAATACAGGATATCGTCTGGTTGGTAGCGAGGTAGAGAGAGTAAAATAGGGTAGATTCAGGACAGAATTAATAGAGGGTGAGAGATATGTTAGGCATGAATATTAGTATTAGAAATAGTTTGACTCAGAGCTATGACATGATGTCCGAGATGGTTTTGCTTGTTGCTTGGAGAAGAAAGAATAGTATTGTTGACAGGTGAACCGAGAGAGTCTGGTGAGGTGATATAGACTGAGGAGGCACTGAGTATCCTGTGCGTAAGATAGTCAGTTGAACGTGAGAATAAAAGTATAATAAATAATAGACTGTAGAAGTGGATGCTTGAAAAATACGAGTTACGTCGTACTTGTGGAGAAAGAAGAAAGTTGTTGTGGGTGGAAAAGTATAGAATGATAGTTACGAAGTTAGGGGCTGGTTCACCAGAATGAGGTTTGTTTTGAAGAGATAGTAGATAGTACTGTGAAAGCAATTTCAGCTGCGAGAGGTAGTGTATAGGGTCTGACCTTCGTATAGAAGTGAGTGATTGAGTAAAGTAGAGATATATGAAAGCAGTGAATTGAGAGAGTCCTCTAGAATAGTTCGTCTGGTTGTGCGGTGTTCATACGTGAATATAACTGTAGTCAGACAGGTGTTCGTCGTGATGAAAGAAGTAAAAGGAAAGAGGTGTGATGAAGTCGCCTAAGTGAAATACGTAGATAGAATGTAAGAGTAACGTTAATATGTCTTGTGTCAACGTGTGTAGAGGAAATCAATACGTGTTGATATGTGGGGAATGATTGATGGAATGTTGAGGTGGCGTCTAAAGTATTTAGTTGTAAGTAATAGTATGGAGACGTTAGGTTGACGCGATACGAGAGTAGGCGTGAGATGAGAGCGAGGTTGTGTTGTGTATCATTGTCCGTGTGAATATGAGAAGAGCGGTTGATAAGTAACCTTGATAAATCGTGGAACATAGAGTATGCGAAAATCGAGAGATAGAAAGAAAATTGTAATGTCTTTTCGTAGAATATCTGAACTTGGAAGGAAATTGTGGAAGTTATATGCTGAATTAACATTATGAATGTTTAGTATGCTTGACAGGAAAATGGCGAAGCAGGAGTGCCTAAGACTGAGAAACGAGGAAAGAGAGGTCTGCTGTTGCTTGTAGGTGGCGTAGCTTGCAATTCTGAAAGACTTCCGAGAAATAACAAGAAGAATGAAAGATGCGGAGGTAAACATGGTTAGTTAAATGAGTGTTGGAGAACGTGTTCCGAGGAGGGTGACCGGGTTGATTGTCGTCACGATGCAAGAATGATAGGTGAGACTTGAGGATAGCTTAAAGTAGTGCTGGTGAGACGTTGAGAGTACTGATGCAGTAGAATGAAATATAAATTGCGTCGGGTAGACGAGAAGGTGGAAGTAGAATTAGTTGTTTTGGTGAGAGGTCTATAGTAAATAGACAAAGTTTTGTTGGATGTAGGAGGGTGGAGATACTGTGGTTGACGGTAAAGATTGGGAAGTGGTGGTGATGGTTAGTACAAGGCCATGGGAGACAGTTGGTGTGCCGAGCCACAGGTTAATTGATAAGTAGATGGTGGCTGGTACATTGAGATGATATTGATACTGTAGTTTACAGTGCTTGCTTATGAGGATATTTTGGATGTTATGATGTATTAGGAGTTAGGATGGAAAAAGATAGAAAATTGTGAGGGGAGATAATCAATGTTTGACTTCCAGAAAAAGGAACGGTCACTCGTTGAGTAATGGTTTTGGTTGAGGGGAACAAGTATGGTTCCGCATTAAGATAATCTGTAGATAACAGAGAGATATTTGTATATATGTATATACATATTTTGGCATTAATGCTTGGTATGGAGTTGTTTTGTTATACATGACTTGCATAAATAGATAGGTGTTACATTGGTTAGAAAAGGAGGCCAATGTTGCTGGGTCACTTTAGGTGGTTAATTCTAAGTGAATTATATATATATTTTTTTTGAAAACCTTCTCTTTAGCGAGAAGACAGTTGTATTTATTGAAATTGAGATTTCAATGCCTCATATGTAAAATTTTGTTTTGCTTGATTTGGTCTTGAAAAATGATTGTTGTTGTTTGATTAATTGATTTAGAATAGGGTTATTGTGTGCTTAGACTTTTATGTGTAAACTGCTGGTCCGTAAAAGAGACCAGTAGTAGTAGGTAAAAATAGATTAGGATGTATGTTGTATTATTTTAATCATCGTCACCATCATCATCACTATCATCATCATACTTTTAGTTGAGTTGCGGGGAAACATAAATGATTGTTACAAAAATTTGGGGGGAGATTTGATGTCCTGTTGTGATTTTATTTCACTGTTTTGTGTGTTAAATAGTAGTTAATTAAGTTATGTTTAATTTACAAGGTTTTCGTCTAGAATAAAGACAATACAGGGGACTTTAATTATGACCCTTCGTTCAGAAAAGAGTTAATAAAACTACGGAGAACTAATAGAGAGACACATTCTCTTTGTGAAGAAGAAGTTCATAGATATTTTGATGCTGTGATTATCAGCGTAGAAAGGTTAAAGTGGCTATGAACTGTAGACGGAGTTACTACACAAGTAAAATAGTTATGGGAAACTTTAAAGATACACTAAAGTAAGCATTCATTGGAAATAGGGGATTGGAAGCCACATGGGAGAAGAAAAGATTAGTGAATATATTCAGTGGGGTAAAGCTGAGAATAGTTTTGAACATAGTTTCCGGGGGGGGGGGGGGGGGTCAGAAGAGCCATGATATACACGAGATTGCTGGGTTATTGAAGAATAAGAAAATTACCCCAGATGAAGAGTAAACATGAATTGGATCCATGTTTGACTTGAAACTGTGGATAACAGTACAATAATAAAAGGGGTGTAAGTGGGGGAGACATAGTGACATGGGGTGTTTGTGGGTCCGTAATAAAAGGGACTGAGATTAAAGTTGATTACAAGCAGTCACAGACATGAGTGGTTATTTTTGCTGCTGTAGATTACGGCATGAATTATGAATTAAGAGGTGGAAGATTTTAGAGAGACATGGGGTTACATGGCCTGGGCAGGATGTAAATGTTTATAAGTGGGTCAGATTACAATGTTGTGTTTGATGGTTAGTATTTAAGGGGAGATTTCAAGGTTACTAGGTTGCTGTTGATAACGGCATAAGTGGAGCATTTTAGTAGATATGCCCATAAGAAATGGACATTAAGAGAGAACCTGAGGTATTGGAGAAGATTAGTTATACGAGGTGATGAGGTTATGTGAGGTGTTGTTGGAGGAGGTCTTAAGGGGTAATAGACCTTTTTAATTGTGTCTTTGGGATGTGTTTTGTGGTTTACATTACAATGTGAGGGTGAGGTAAGGTAGTGTCTGTTATATAGACACTTAGAAGTGAAGAATATTTTTGGATGATGGTTGGTATTTGATGCTGTAGATAGCAGCGTAAACTGTTACCATAATGAGTGGTACTGGGGGAGATATAATGGTTTAGAATTTATTGCATAAATTCTCAAAGAAAGGGGTGTAAAGGGGTGTGTGGTTTAGGTGAATGATTTTTTTTTGAAAGAGTTCTATTTCTTCTTTTAAATTCCGGTGGCCACCGATTCTTTGTCTTCCTATCGTGTGAAAGTAATTTCAGGTTAGTTGAAAGTGGGGATTTGTAGCGTTGGTGATAAAATAAGGAGTTGGTGTTAGCGTTTGAAATTTTAAGCAGATTGCTTACGAAGAGAATGAAGGAGTATTTAAGAAAACGTGTTATGATGTTATGATGTGTTATATAAAGTTGAATTTGAAATGTAAATATGTTATGTTTGGTTGAAGGGCTAGGAACGAAGAAGAAGTGGGTTAACTATATAACAGGGGAAAGAGTTAAAGAAATAGAATGTTTAATTGGAGTTAGTTTGGGGAAGATTTGAGGAACTGTGAGAAGTAAAGAAAAAGAGGGAATAGACGTATGGGGATTAGGAGTAAAGATTTTTCCTTATAAAGGAAAATTCTTTAATTAACATGGGGAGGTGTAACAGTATTGGGTATAATTAGGATCTAGTGGGAAACACAGATACAGCACGATTGAGCATTGAGACTGAAAGGGGTGGGAGATGCTCAATCGTGACGTATTGGGTTGGTATGGGCAATTAAGATCCGGCCTCCAATGTAAGAGGAGTAAACATCCGATAGCCCAGCTGAGAAGACGCGGCCTGTCGTCTTGAGAATAAAATATAATCTTATACACCAACTCGACTCTTGTTACTTCCTTTGACACTGTTAAATAGGCTTACACATTAGACCAGGTGTAGAGCCAGCTTTTACCGGCTTCAGCCAGTGAGCACGTGTACTGGATGTATCCTTATGCATTTGACTGGAAACACCGCCATCTTTGACCGGATGTAACCATTACTCTATTGTCCCTGATGCACCCCTTACACATGTGATCATGTGACCATTTGTACACCATCACACAGCGCGATAAAGAAGCTCGTATCTCTTACACCGGGAAGGTTAACCCGGTCAACAAATGCCAGCAGAAGTAGGATGTGTCGGTCTAACGGCGCAAGAACGCAGCTCTGCTGTAAACAGGCACAACGCAATCACGTCCGAAAAAAACTCCGGATGAACGCAGCAGAAGAAGAAGTATCTCTAACACATCGATTGTTGTATGATGATAGTGTTTAAGTCCCATTAACTACAGACAGTAATAACCGCCATTATATTACACAGTCGTTCACTTTTCATTAGATATTCAATGGGAAAACCCAATGCCTTCTGAGGATCGGATTCTCAAATATGAATCGAAGCTGTCGATAGTTGACCTCCTATCCCATGCCACCATCTTTTACTTTAAATAGCAGAAATACTATTTTAAATATTACCTTGTATATGCTATTACGTATAGTATTTACAGGCAATTACTAAATATCAGCCGTGCTACACATCCTGTGGAGCTATTGACAGATGCAAAATTAGTGCTTGAGGAGCGATTGTCTGGGAAATTGCCAGTAATAAGGACACTACATTCTGAACTTAGCAGTCGGCATAAGGTCACCATACAGAGAATACCGTACTACTGTGGAGTACCCTGAAATGAGAGAGATGATCGACTGGCTAAGAAAGGAGCAAAAGAAGAACTGTCTGATGTGCCTGTTACATGCCACCAAAGGAAACATTTTAGAGCAGAAGACATGCCCGGGGCTTGCCTCGTTGACTTCATTAGGCCATCACCATTTTGTAGTGATTCTGGGAATGACTTAAAATATCTTGCTAATGTATGAGTGGTAACGAGTGGTACACCTCAGAGGTCGAATCGGTCACTGCGATATTACACTAATTTTTAGAGTAGAAGACATGCCCGGGGATTGCCTCACTGACTTGCCACCCCGTCTCCACCCTTAAACCACGCCGCCCCCCTTGTTAGTCACTTTACCACCCCGTGTCCATGCTTCAGCCACGACGACCTCCTCGCTAGCCACTTTGCCACCCCATCACCACCATACAACCATGCCGGAACTCGACCCGTCTACCTCTTTACCAACGAATAACCATCTTACACCCACTTCACAGTCACTCCCCCCCCCCGCCATTCGGAGAAATGGTACTGTAACTCCACCACACTCGCTCACACGCATATAAACACATCACTACCACTGCATCTACTATTATCCACAATCTTTACTTTATGAGCTTTTCTATTGAACGGCTGCATGATGATAGTGTTTATACAACTATGGCTCTCTACAGATCACTAATAACCGCTATCTTTTATTTTCAATTTAAAATAAAATACCGATACATAAAACATAAAGATACTCTTCAACAACAATAAGGTAGGAATTCGCAAAAATCAGTATATTTGTTATTCTTGAGTTATCTCTCTTGACCTGATTTTGATAACGCCCGGACAAGGGAAATAATTCGCATTAACATTATGCTATTATAATTGGAAAATTATTTACAAAAACCACTAAGTATGACAATTCTATTACATATTTTTTTTCTTAAATAGATTCAAAACATGTTTTTTCCCGTAGTGAATTTGAATAACGAAGACACAAACAATGAATTGCACGATTTTCAGTCATCGCTACATCAGCTAAAATTATTACCACAACGTCTACCGTCACCGCCAAACCAGTAACATTTATTACTACTAGTAATACAGTTACCATCACACCAGTAACAGCTAGCACGAGACCAACAACAGTCATCATTACACCAACAACTGTTATAACCATTCGTACTATAGTCACCGTCACACCACAACAGCTATCAACACTTGTACTATAGTCGCCGTTACATCAACAACAGTTATAACCACAGCAATAACAGTTATCACCACACCAACAACAGTCACCACCACACCACAACAGTTATCGCCACTTGTACTATAGTCACCGTTACATCAACATCAGTTATCACCACACCAAAAACAGTTATCACCACATCAACAACAGTTAGCACCACACCAACAACAGTTATCACTAATCGTACTACACTCACTGCCACACAAACAACAGTTATCAACACATCAGTTGAGTTGAGTTAAGAACCGACATCACTGCACTCAGGACATTCCAATACGTTCCCACCGCTATCTGATTAAAAGTTCTCCTGGTCTTCCCTCTCAGTTTGAGATTCTTCCATAACCCCTGCCGATCCCCAGCAATCTCATTCTTTCCACATATGGGTTCTCAATCTGTTCTTCCGCCTTCTCCACCTGGTCCCACAAGCGCTCTACCACCTCCCCCTTGTCCATAGACAAGATACCACCAAGAAGTGCATTCCCTGCTAGCCTATCAGCCTGTTCATTCCCCCGTACACCCGCACGGCCAGGGCAAAATATCCATACCATTCTTACAATCTGTGACCTCTGAAGTGACTAGAGCCATTCCACACGAAACATTCCTTTCTCTACTTTGCTAAGCATATTCTTTGAATCCGTAATGAACACAACGTGTGTTGCAGTAGTCTCCTCTAGCCACCGGAATGCCGCTGTTACTGCTTCCACCTCCATTCTCATGCTGGAGGTCGTAGTCTCATATGCCAGGCTCTCCTTTTTCAAGACTCGCCCATTAGCCTTTGCAATAAAGCCCCAGCCACTACATCTGTTTCTCACCAATGCTTGCTTGCTTGCTTGTGTTCGTTGGCTTGAGCTCCAACGCGAAGTCCTGTATGTCGGATGGAGGCATACTGTTATCCAACATTAGTGTGATGTCATACAGGACCTGAGGTTTGCGTGAGTATCCGTTGTCCCATGTCTGGCTTATTGGTGTGCAGACTGGTGGTTCCTCGACGTACATGCAGACACTCTTCGACTTCGGAGGAATCGGCGATCCTACTGACTTTAGCCAGGACCCCGAAGGGACCTGTTGCCCAGGACGCTCGACGAGGACGCGTCAATAGGTCTTGGCCAGTATATAACCCGGCCATGGTGCCTTGGAAACACCTCTGCGTCCCTTTCTCACCACTGACCCATCGGTGTAGATGACTATGTCACCTTGATGTGTGTTGCTCTGGATCAGCAGTTGCACTTCAAACTCGTGCGGCCCGCTGTCCATTCTCTGCACTCACGACCCAGTGTTATTATTACATTGTGCCAGTCCGTCATGTCATCCGGAACTTCAACCCACTCTCTTTCACGATTGATGGTCTTTAGATCACACACCTGACTTATAAAAAGTTCTGCCTGTGCCATCCAGGACCTGCCTCGTCTTAGTCTATGACCCTTTACAATATCCATTGCTGCATGCAGCGGGTGAATCCTGTCTGCGGCAACTCTCAGGTACCATTTGGCCTGAAGGACCCTATGTCTATCCGTCATTGTAGGTATCGCCAGGATATGCCTCATGCAGATAATTGGTGTGTCCTTTGTGCACCCCAGTATTAACCGCATGGCAGCATTCTGTATGCGCTCCAACCTTTCAAGCTGGCGTTATGATACTGTCAGCAGCCCCAAACCATACTCAATGACAGAAATTATTAACTGTTGAAGAGCCTGTACAGCATCCTCTGATCTACCCCGGTTGCTGCCATAGCCCTCAATGCATTAAGTCCCCTACCAGCCTTCACCACCAAATCCTCCACATGATCCTTAAAAGACAAACACCTGTCAAAGGTGATACCCAAGTACTTCAGTTTACTCTCTCGACTAAGAGGACATCCATTCATCATAATACCAGGGACGTCTGCCTTGACGATCCGGTTATCCAGGGAGTACCACACAACCGATGCCTTGTCTGGGTTTAAAATGACCCCTGCGTCCCTGCACCACTCCGTCACCTTGTTTACCGCCACCTGTACGTCTTTCGCCAAACTGGCCCTGTCTCTGCCCTGTCTGTACACCAGCACATCATCTGCAAATGTCAAGATACTACCTACACCTGGTGTCTCAACAGCTGCGATTTTGCTGGTGTAGACATTAAAGAGCACCGGGGACAAAGCAGATCCCTGCGGCAACCCAGGTGTAGTAGTACAGGGATCAGAAGTCCAAATACCCATGCGCAGTGCAACCTTACGCTCATAAAGGACTGCCGCAACCCATCTAACAAGGCACAGGCAGACCTCCATGTCCAACAGTGTGTGTATTAACCGATCATACCTAACCCTGTTATACGCATCCTCCAGGTCAAGAGCTACCGCCACTGTCTCCTGTTTATCCTGGAAGCCCTTGTAGACATCAAATGCAAAAGTTGCAGCATTGGCCCAGGTGTCCTTCCCAGGCCGGTAGCTCCCGTGTCCTTGGGGAAGGAAATTGCGACTTTCCAAATGTTGCTGGAGCCTGCGTGCTACTATCTTTTCGAGGACTTTGCCATACGGGCTTTACAGGGTTATGATTCGGTATCCATTAAGTCTGGAGTGGTCCTTACCTGGCTTTGGGAGTCGGACCAGGTAGCTATGCAAGAGCAGCACCCTGTCTGTTCTCTCCCGACCTGTTCCATTCCTTGGCGCGGGCGTTGAAGTCACCACATATCAGATACCTGGTATCTGCAGTGTCCACTGAACCTTTCAACCAGTCCCAACTCTCTCTGCTTATGCAAGATTCCCCACTTACATATACATTTATCAGGTTCCAGCTGTATCGGCCGATTTGTATCTGCATTCCCTGCACCTCTTTACTCTCCTGACCCCACCCACTCATACCCAGTATTGAATGCTGTAAACCGTCCTTGACCACCAGAGCCTGCCCATGTCTTCCCTACCCAGTTGGGTTGATGTAACATGTGTAGCCAGGGCACTTAAAAGAGTTTGTATTCAGTTCTTGTAACATCAGGACATCGAAATCGTAGACTAGTTTCTCCAGTATTGGTCCTCGTTGCTTTGTACTGCGGCAATTCCAATACCCAACCCGTACATTTTTGAGTTCCAAACGATCCGTTTTCCTTCTACCCCTTCTGGCTCCAGCCCTCTTCTTCCTTTTCCTTCCCCCCTCTCCCCTACCTCTTCTTCTTCGCTACATTCTCTCCCCGCTGGCTGTTGTCAAAGGTATCGAGCACAAAGCACGCTTTGTTGGTTTAGATATGACGGCAGGATATTATCGGTCACCCTAGTAGAGCCTACCTGCTAGGGAATGGGCAGGGGATGTCCCTTAGGAGTGCATACGCCTGGCGCCGCCCCGCCCGCATACCAGACGTTCCACGTTCACGACCAGCTCACCAGTGGCCATTCAGTCCTCGGCACGTCGGTCCACCTAAACTTAGGGGTTTATACTCGGAGTTTTCCATCTCCTAGATTGGCCGCTGTAATAGCTAACGGGTCCAATCTACCCGGGGGCAAGAGGTTCCAACGCCTTTTTCCTAATTGCGATAGGTTTAGGATTCATATTCATTTTCACATGAAATATGTTTCTCGTGTTAACAGACAGAAATCTCAGATGGGCACCTGACAAACAATCTGATTGACAGAAGGGACGAGTAGATAGATATACGGACAAGTAACTAATGTCAATAAAATGTTATCGCAAGTAAACGTTGCTGGAATATTCTCATGAAATATACAAGGAACTGTTGACACTTGAAGTTCCAGTAGGAATTCTAAGATTAGTGTGTATGTTTTGTCAACATAAGAGATTTACACCAATTCAGTCGTGACACAGTTATGTTATCTCTGCTTATGTGGACAGTGTCAGATCTCATTCTGAAGCTTCAGACGTTGGCAACACACAGTGCTGGTTCTATGTCTTTGAGATGAGATCGTATTTGACCAATTATCCGGGTGTTTATGTGTGATGGACTGTGCCTTGAATGTGCTTATAAGTCGCCCCTTTCTTCATCGCCAATGATGCTGGCTAATTTGTCGGATGTGGTGTCACCGGCTTCCTCTCCCAGTTTAGCAAAATCATCCATTACATCAATAACAGGTATCACCACACCAACAACATGTATGTCCACAACAACAACAGTCACCATACCAACATCAACGGTCGCCATTACAATAACTACAACATAGGCAACACTAAAGAAGTTATTTGTAGTGCAGACATTTATTGAAACAAAGTTAAACATCTCAGAAGCAAAAAAAAAAATAAAAATAAAAAATAAATCGCATTTTGATACGGAGAGCACACGCGTGACATTTCACAAGAAACAACAGAAAACAAAAATATGAACGATATTTGATATAAATGGCAACACCATTTTTGTAATGGGATGAACAGGGTATGACCTTAAAGAAGAACATAAAACAAACACTTGATGACTGCATATTTATGAGTTTCTTTGACAAAGGAAAGTACCACAGAAACTGAAGGTGATAGACATTAAATATCTTATAGTAGTTGTATTCAATACAGCTGCCTGGAGTGGCAACAAGGATCGTGACTAAAAAAATGGATCATACAATTGAGGCTTGTCAAATGTGGATCTATTATATACTGAGACTAGCGTCTTATGTAAAAATGAGTCAAGTAACGAAGGTTTATAATAGCTCATCATAAATCCTGCGTTGCAGAAACTAATTAAAATGAGAAAGACAAGATTCTTTAGTCACATAAAAAAAACCATAATGGAGGGACAAGTTGGGGGAAAAAGAGCCCGAAGACGTCAAAGATATAAATAAATAGACATCCTCAAGATTTGATCATGAAATAACATAGCAGTATAGTCATATAAGGCCCAGTGTAGCAATTAATGAAGACCCATTGCAGGGAATATTCACTTCGGAGACGGCCATGTGGAGTGAATAGAATGCAAGAGACAAAGTCAATCCAATGGCAAAATTTGCTGCTGGATGAGAGGGAATTGAACATATTTTACATATAACTACTGGTCACACAATTATGAGATCAGGAATCCCCGCGAAATCAATACAAATCACTGACATAACAAATGACAGTCTTGCACTATTTCACATGAGAGTTCTTGATCAGCTCATGTATAGGAAGCAGTTGTCCCCGGTATCAAGATTAATCCTTACACTTGCAGTAGGGACACCCGCGTTCGTCCTTCTCGTGTTCACATGGTAGAAAGTGGCAAGCATATGGAGCACAACACTCGCATGACGGGCATCCGTTTTCCTTTAGAGCATAGCCCAAGGGACATAAGTTGAAGCAGCCGATGGCTGGGCAAGCCTGGAACTCTGCGGAAACGAAGTGAAATGTCATCTTTAGTAGGAACTAGATTCATAAATATTGAAACGCACTCATAGAAGAAGAAGAAGAAGAAGAAGAAGAAGAAGAAGAAGAAGAAGAAGAAGAAGAAGAAGAAGAAGAAGAAGAAGAAGAAGAAGAAGAAGAAGAAGAAGAAGAAGAAGAAGAGAAGAAGAAGAAGAAGAAGAAGAAGAAGAAGAAGAAGAAGAAGAAGAAGAAGAAGAAGAAGAAGAAGAAGAAGAAGAAGAAGAAGAAGAAAGAAGAAGAAGAAGAAGAAGAAGAAGAAGAAGAAGAAGAAGAAGAAGAAGAAGAAGAAGAAGGAGGAGGAGGAGGAGGAGGAGGAGGAGGAGGAAGAGGAGGAAGAGGAGGAGAAGAAGGAGGAGGAGGAGAAAAAGATTCAGATTGTTTAGACATGCATTCACGAAGACAGACAGACAGACAGACAGACAGACAGACAGACAGACAGACAGACAGACAGACAGACAGACGGACGGACGGACGGACGGACGGACGGACAGATAGACAGACAGACAGGCACGTCCACCCACCAGCCCGCCGGCCCGCACGCACGCACGCTCTCACGCACATACACACGCATACCCACACACAAACATACATACATACATATATACATAAATACATAAATACATACATACATACATACATACATACATACATACATACATACATACATACATACATACATACATACATACATACATACATACATACATACATACATACATACATACATACATACATACATACATACATACATACATACACACACAAACACACAAACACACACACACACACACATACATACATACATACATACATACATACATACATACATACATACATACATACATACATACATAAATACATGCATGCATGCAATACATACATACATACATACATACATACATACATACATACATACATACATACATACATACATACATACATACATAAAATGTAATCTTCACTGTATTTTTGGATTCCAAAAGCTTGCCTATCTTCTTCCCATGTATTGTGTAGATATTTGTTGCGGGTCATGACTATCAGCACCACGATCTTCACTAATTATTTCAGATCTTGGGTTAATCGAGTGTGAAAATTACTGATAAATTCGTTGATAGTTGTTTCTTGTGTTCCTATGTCTGTGTGATTGTACTGACTTTTGAATCCCACGCATTGTAGTCATGCAATTTCTTTCCTTTCACATTCAGCATAATAAAGACCCCTGATTCCACCAGTGGAAGCTTCCACCGTGCATTTAGTCGTTGTGAAAGTCGATTGTTTTCTAAGCAGTTATTTCGTTATTAGTCAACTGATGGAATGTATTGTCAGACTGCCTAATGTTTAGCCAATGGAACCGAGGTAAAGCAGTGTTTAGCATTCATGCCTGCCCCCGGGATGGTTGTGTGTTCCTATCCCAATCGAGGCGGATATTTTAATTTTACATAGGCCTCGTCTACCAGGTCGACTCAGCCTAAAATGGGTACTAAGGAATGTCATGGGAGATATAGGCATCCGGGTTGTTCGAGCGAGCTCTTCGACAACTGCATCTCTGGCGTTCCTGTCATTGTGATCTGTCTCATTCACAAATAATTCAAGAGAAGTGTCAAGGTCTCACATCCGAGGTTGCGACGCGTTGTCTGTACCAACGCCAGACAACATAACAACACGCAACCCTGAGTGATGTTAAACACTGCAGAGAGAACGCGGCGTCTTCGACGACGCCCGTAGAAGCAGCCAGGCACGGCAATTGAGCGAAGCTTAAACGACCGCTGGTCAGAAGTACACCCCGTGAACCTTGCAGGGGTCACACCAGCTGACGTGAGCGTGTAGCGTGTAGAACGCCAGGACTGGCAGACGGGTTTAGGTGTTTGAATGGACAGGTCGCATGAGTATGCGAGGAGTGTTTGAATCTGCATTGAGAGCTAGCCTGTACGACAGTGGCAGACTGGTTCAAACGCTTGAATAGTTTGACTTGTAAGTGAGATGTGTATTGCTTGCATGTATTATTATGTATTGTAGTGATATTGTTCGTGCTGTAATGATTGCTATGGATTGTCATTGCGCGATGTTTGTGCGATAATAAATGCAGCGCGTAAATAAAGCTTGTGAATAATACTTTCGGATATTCACTTCGTGTGATTTGATAGTTTGATATTGCTTCACACTTGCCAGAAAACGAGCTACTTATCTTGCTCTACGCAAGACTCTGACAAGTGTTAACGTGGGGGCTCGTCCGGGATCATAAGTAATTTTGTATCTTGTGAGCGTGAAAAATCCCGGACGAGTGACCAGCGGTCGTTTAAGCTTCGCTCAATTGCCGTGCCTGGCTGCTTCTAAGGGCGTCGTCGAAGGCGCCGCGTTCTCTCTGCAGTGGTTAACATCACTCAGGGTTGCGTGTTGTTATGTTGTCTGGCGTTGGTACAGACAACGCGTCGCAACCTCGGATGTGAGACCTTGACAGAAGCCTCTAGGATCAGATGTGATATTATTCGCATCACCCACTGAGTGCAGCTTTTTCTACTAAACTATAGAGCTCGCACTATTTACCCAATGTATCAAGCCGTATAAATAAGTCCTTAACTTCACAAAAAAATGTATCTAGTGAATTAAGGACCGTACATTGACAGTCAAGGAGAAACGACTACACAAAGATATTTAGGAGTCTCAAAAAGCTGATAGAACAATTGGCAAATTATGGGAAACCTCTTGAATGTAGGTCATTTTAAAGCCGAGATATTAAAGTTTGTGTGTCAGTTTATCATTTAAAACAGACATAGAAGAAAAACGATTTTTACCTTTCACATTTTGTGACCCTATCTACACACTCTCGCAACTGTTGTTTACACTGTCGTCAAGGGATATTACCACTGTCGTTGTCTAACACAAGGGCAGATAACTCTGTCAGTTATATATATATATATATATATATATATATATATATATATATATATATATATATATACACACACACACACACACACACACACATTCACACACTCAGATGTACACGTCTCGTGACACGTACACATGATGACGTCAGACGCAGTGCGTGACTGCTCGCGATGTCTCGACAACGCGAATGCCGCCGGCGTAGATGCATTTTGACAAAAGAAGTCCGTTGGAAAGATGCAAAATTATCAATGATCTTGTCCTTGAAGAGTGATGAAAAATTAAACTTACATGCAATAATGGGTGTTGAATGTACACATGCATTCATTATCATGTTAATCGATCTGAGTACTCCATAACAATAATTAAATGGAGTATGACAACGAAAACTGCCATTCCCCACCATTGAAAAACCACATTGCAGCATGCGATCTTCATAATTTTAGTGTAAGATTGAATGCCAACTTAAATGTAACACACACGTAAAACATACACGTAAAAATGGATGCTACATTTAATAATACATATCATAACAATGTAATACGTCTTATAAAACGGTATTTACGGGTTTACTTGCCACTTAGAATAGGCAGCCTGGTTCTCTGGTATAACAAGTGTTCCCGACTTGCCAGAAATGCAGAACGCAAAACGCGGTGGGAAAAACTATGTCAAGTAATCAGTATCTGTTTTAACTCGATCTTGAAATAATCGTGGAATTTAACATCATGAGTACGCTTATTATCCCCATATCGGAGACACAAAATACAAATAACCGAACGTAACCGCAAGACAAATTCCGATTAAATACGGCAAACCGTAACCAAAGTACCCACTTTTAACTCAAGTGTCGTACATATAGGGGCTACTACTTCTTAAACTAATTTTTGCGTGTGGAAGTTTAGTTAGCAGCATATATTTTACGGGACGCAGCAGTCAACGTCTGCATTATTGGCTTTAAGTGATTTCTGGGCAAGTTTACTTTCAGTGGTTTACCATTGATTTCTGAACGACCGGCACACATACCATTGTAGTGGAACCAACACAAGAAACCCAAATCTCTCGCAGCCGTGTTTCGAACGTGGCATGCGGGACTACGAACCACACTCATAACCCCCTAGCCATAGAACCGGTTGTGTATGGATTAGCTTCCTTTAATACAGTATCCCTCGACACCAGGCGGTCCCACTCCGACTTCTGAGGTATTTGTAATTTACGTCCCGGGTCAAAGACGTGAAGTCAATATTTTAAACCCACTGACCAGTGTAAGCGTTGAACCCGCTACTTCAGCATTGAGTAGAGATGAGATACCCACCTGAATTGACATGCTATATAATGAAAATTGTCAACCGCTAAGAGATGATTTAAAGAAATGGAGATTCATTCCTGTAAATATTTGTGAATCAGACTGCCCACAATTACAGGAATACCAGATATGCGGTTATTGAATAAATGGCTCCAATATAATAATAATAATAATAATAATAATAATAATAATAATAATAATAATAATAATCATAATCATAATCATAATAATAATAATAATAATAATAATAATAATAATAATAATAATAATAATAATAATAATAATAATAATAATGAAACAACTTCTCCAATGAGACTCCCTAAACTCTCTGGAAGACCTCTAGCTGGCCGATATAGGGGATATCTGATGGACATCACTCGACACTGATACACTGATCCTCCAGGCGAGGTCAATGATCACGATTTATATAAATTAACTTCATAAACCCGATGACCTCAAAGATTTCCACCGGATGAGCGAGACCTGGTTGAATCTAGCAAATTATTATAGTATGTTTTGTTTATGTGGGATTTCTCAGCGGGTTTGCGTTCGGAGGTTTGCAATCGTTTTCTGAGCGACCGCTACTCATGCCCCTCTGTGAGGACCAACGCAATGAAATCTTCCGCCACTGTGTTTCGAGCGCACAAAGAGAAATTGCCAATTGCAAAGTGCGTCCGTGACATCTTCGCATATCATATTTTTAACTTTTGCCCACATGGGCGCCTCTCCACCGCACACCCTTCTCTCCGAGTTTGTTTACCCAATACCTCAGCTTCTGACGGTATTGACCTTTGACCCGGTGACCATACATCCGGTCCATACAATCCACTGATAGCCGTCGAACGCGTGTCAGTCGTCAGTCAATCCAAGCTAGGATACAGATTAAGATAAGTACCCTGAATATTATTGTCATGTAGTGTGTTTCTGGTAGTTTTGTGTCGGTTTGTGTTTTTTTTTTTCTGTGTTGACGAGGGCTTGGGCCGCAACGTCCAATGTGTTTCTTGTAATTGTGTTTTAGTAAAGCTCACAATCTACTTCTTGGTTTTTTTGTGTGTGTTTTCTTTTTTGGTGTGATTCATTCATTGCCTGTACATGACAGTGGATGTGGTTCAATACCCGCTGTCCAGGCTTTTTTTAAAGGATATTATCTAGGGGCAAGTAACGGTGAACTAAAGATGAGGCAGGATAGAATAAGAGAATAAATGTACTTGCAGCATCAATTACAGCTGGCGATCGATGATGGTAACCCGACGCTTAGATAACACAATACCATAAGACAAGCATGTCTAGCATCAGCCATAGCCAACTGTCAGGTTAGGCAAAACCAAAACTAACCTTTCTAATATTACAACCGGACTTTCAGTGACGATGGTTGAAAGACAAGACAAAAGCGAGACAACTCAAACACATGTAACACTTATTTACCTGATTCAGCTACCTCAACTTCAAATGCGAGGCACGCCAAAGCTACAACAACAAGCAGCTTCATCTTTACTCAAGACTTGTTAATTCTATGCGTGGACTTCGGATCGAGAATCTAAGTTTCTACCACTCCTGTAAACTGAGTGTTAAATACTTTTTAGTCAGAGATTGTTTACGAAATAGGAATTGCCATATGGGACAAAATAGCCAATGCAAGTGACATAAAAATGATACAATATCAGATAACATTAGCTACTATGTCTAAGCTTGCTACATGAAAGACAACACACGCTATAAATGTTCTGTTCGTTACACAAATTTAATAAGCCTGTTGGTGAAATCTGCATAATTGTTCATCTGGCTGAGAAAATATTTGTATTATCAGCATTTGAAAATCAATGCCACCCCATACCAGACATCAGGGGAAAAATGCAATGTTGCATTATTTGTCATCTAGCATTCAACGAAGTTAATATGAGCACAAATCTACGTGGCAGGCGCCACATTGGTTAGATTTTGAAGCGACAATTTTGGTGCACGGGAGTAATGTTATTTGACTTTGTATCTTTGTATCTGTGCAGAACAGAAATACTAAAGTAAGTAGCCAAAAGACGAGAGCTTGGGTATGGTTTTCTGCCTATAACAGGTGAAATTTAATAGCGGCCGGTGACAACAACAACAGTTATCAATACACCAACTACAGTCACCGCCACGCCAACAACAGTTAACACCACATCAACAACATGTATCAATACTCATACTACAGTCACCACCACATCAACAATAGTTATCACCACACAGACTAGTCACAGTTACACGAACAGCAGATATCACCTCCCGAGCTACAGTCACCACTACACATACAACATTAATCACCCCATCAACAACAGTTAACACCATACCACCTATAGTCATATAGAAATCAACAACAGTTGTCACCATATCAACAGCAGTTTTCACTGCTCGTAGTTCAGTAATCACCACACCATTAATAGTTATCACAACACCAGCTAGTGATGATTATACCAACAACATTTATCACGACACCGTCAACAGTCGTCACTAGTCGTACTAATCACCGCCACACAAACATATATAACCTCTGACCTGGTCTAATTTGGGTTATGGCACATACTAACTACAGCATACGCCACAATAACCACGGTTATCATAACAACAACATGTATCACCACACCAACAACAGTTATCCCCAGATCAACAAAAACGTTATTACTATTCGAACTACAGTCACCCCCACACCAACTAGTCGTAGTTACACCAACAGCAGATATCACCACACCAACTACAGTCACCACACCAACTACAGTTATCACTACTTGAACTACAGTCACCACCACACCAACAACATTTATCACCACACCAACAGCAGTCACCACCACACCAACAACATTTATCACCACACCAACAAGAGATAATTACACAAACAATGTTTTCACCACGCTGACAACAATTATCACTACTCGTACCAAGTTTCACTGCCATACAGAAGAAACTAAGGACACAGGCTAGACAGACCAGGACTTTTGTTTTGGCAGTACGCTTCCTGTACTTCCAGACTCTTTTTTATTAACGTGCTCATTGTTGTCGCTGCCTTACAGATCCTTATATTGATTTTCAACAACAGGTATCACCACACAAACACCAGGCATCACCACACTAACGGAGTGTTAAATACTTTTCAGTCACAGATTGTTCACGAAATAGGAAATGCCATACGGGGACAAATTAGCCAATGTAAATGACCTAAAAATAATATAATATCACATAACATTAGCTACTAGGTCTAAGCATGCTACACGAAAGACAATACACGCTATAAATGTTCATGTTCATTACACACATTTAATAAGCCTGTTGGTGAAATCTGCATAATTGTTCATCTGGCTGAGAAATTATGTGTATTATCAGCATTTGAAAATCAATGCCACCACATACCAGACATCAGGGGAAAACTGCAATGTTGCATTATTTGTTATCTAGCATTCAACGAATCGGCAGAGAGAAATTAAATATGAGCACATATCTACGTGGCAAGCAATACATTGGTTGGATTGTGTGGCGACAGTTTTGGTCCACGGGAGTACTGTTATTTGATTTTGTATCGTTGTATCTGGGCAGAATAGCAGTACTAAAGCAAGTAGCCAAAAGACGAGAGCTTGGGTATGAAAGACTCTTGGGTATGTTTTCTGCCTTTACCAGGTGAAATTCCCTAGCGGCCGGTGACAAAAACAGTTATCACCACACCAACTACAGGCAGGCACCGTCACGCCAATTACAGTTATTACCACATTAACAATAGTTATCAATACACCAACTACAATCGCCGTCACGCCAACAACAGTTAACACCACACCCCAATATGTATCAATACTCATACTACAGTCACCACCACATCAACAACAGTTATCACCACACAGACTAGTCACAGTTACACGAACAGCAGATATCACCTCTCGAACTACAGTCACCACCACACATACAACATTAATCACCCCATCAACAACAGTTAACACCATACCACCTATAGTCATATAGAAATCAACAACAGTTGTCACCACACCAACAACAGTTTTCACTGCTCGTAGTTCAGTAATCACCACACCATTAATAGTTATCACCACACCAACTAGTGATAATTATACCAACAACATTTATCACAACACCGTCAACAGTCATCACTACTCGTACTAGTTACCGCCACACAAACATATATAACCTCTGACCTAGTCTAATTTGAGTTATGGCACATACCAACTACAGCCTATGCCACAACAGCAACAGTTATCATAACAACAACATTTATCACCACACCAAAAACAGTTATCACCAAACCAACAGAAACGTTATCACTACTCGTACTACAGTCACCACCACACCAACAATAGTTATCAGCACCCCAAATAGTAACAGTTAAACCAACAACAGATATCACCACACCAACTACAGTTATCATCACTGGAACTAAAGTCACCCCCACACCAACAATAGTTAACACTACACCAACTATTCGCAGTTAGACCAACAGCAGATATCACCACACCAACTACAGTCACCGCCACAACATCAGTTATCACTACTTGAACTACAGTCACCACCACATCAACAACATTTATCACCACACCAACAGCAGTCACCACCACACCAACAACATTTATCACCACACCAACAAGAGATAATTACACAAACAATGTTTTCACTACGCTGACAACAATTATCACTACTCGTACCAGGCTTCACTGCCATACAGAAGAAACTAAGGACACAGGCTAGACAGACCAGGACTGTTGTTTTGGCAGTACGCTTCCTGTACTTCCAGACTCGTTCTTTATTAATTTGCTCATTGTTGTTGCTGCCTTACAGATCCTTATGTTGATTTCCAACAACAGGTATCACCACACCAACAACAGTTGTCGCCACACCAACTACAGTTATCATCACACTAACAAGTTATCACTACACGTACTACACTCACCACCACGCTAAAAATAGTTATCATTACACAAGCTAGATACAAGTACACCAACAACTGGTATCGTCACATCTACTACAGTCGCCGCCAGGTCAACAACATGTATAACCACACAAACAAAAGCCTACACTACCACAACAACAGTTATTACCACAACAACAGTTATCACCACACCAACAACAGCTATCACTAAACCAACAATAGTTATCAATAATCATACTACAGTCACCACCGCACCAATAATAGATATCACCACACCGATTAGTCCCAGTTACACAAACAACAGATATCACCACTTGAACTAAAGTTATCACCATACTTACAACATTAATGACCCCAGCAACAACAGTTAACACCACACAAACTACAGTCATAACGAAATCAACAACAGTTATCACAACACAAACAACAGTTATCACTACTTGTACTACAGTCACCACTGTCATGGCCTGAATGACAGCCAGACAGAGTTAAAAGAGTAGGCAAGTGCACTAGAGGATGAAAGTGGAAGAAGAGCACCATATAGCACTTTGACGGAACAAGGGCGACGTCACAAGTGCGTAGATTAACAACCAAATGGTTGTCGTGAGTCAGTTGTTGGCCAGCATTGACACGACTCACATCTAGCAGGCAGATTGGAACATTGTACCTTCAAAGCACGCACGCACTCCACTCACATGAGGACACTGCACAATACATCGCAACTACTTACACGAGCAGGCATCGGACGAGGATGGGTGTAGCCCTGGAAGATATCTAGCACATCGGGCATCGGCAGGTCGCCCAGAGGTTGGAATAACGGATGCAGGCTGACGAGGTGTCATGGATCGAGTTTAGCTTCTGACACCTGAGTGGGATAGTGTGGATGCTTCTGGCATCAGGTAGGATAGCATGAAGGTAACCTAGACAGTTAGGACTGTAGCCGGGTCGACAGTGTGCATTGTGAGACTGATGAGGCAATGTTAGACGGGTGTGAGTGCCTGAAGGCATCAGCATCGTAGACATGTGAGTACTTCATTTATGTCTTGCCAACGGTCAATATACTGTTGATTGTCACTGCACCAGAGTTTACTTGAGTCCTTTTCGCTGTGATGGTTGTCGTGTTGTTGTCGTCTGATGTGGGCACGAACACACACTCAGTGTACAGCTTACTCCTAGATCATACAACGAGCAAGAGCGCAGCTGAGCTGATCTGATGGCCGCGCTACAGTGACCTAGCGACCGCTAGCGATCAGCCCTGTGACAACCACCACATCAACAACTGTTACCACCACACTGTCAACAGTTATCACTACTCGTACTACAGTCAGCCTACACCAACAACATGTATAACCACACCAACTGCAAGCCTACGCCACAACAACAACAGTTATCATCACAACAACATTAATCACCACACCTACATCAGTTTTCTTCTTCTTCTTCTTCTTCTTCTTCTTCTTCTTCTTCTTCTTCTTCTTCTTCTTCTTCTTCTTCTTCTTCTTCTTCTTCTTCTTCTGCGTTCACCCGGAGACTTTTTTCCGACGTGATTGCGCTGTGCCTGTTGATAGCAAAGCTGCGTTCTTGCGCCGTTAGGCCGACGCATCGGAGTTCTGCGGGCATTTGTTGGCCTGGTTAACCTTCCCGGGGGTTTCTTAGGACGTTTGACTTTCACTGTTGTGGTGTCATCCCCCATCCCAGCTGGCCCATATGGGTCAGCCGAAGACATAACGGTCAGCCCTCAAGGGGTATGTCCTTTCAGTGGGAATCAATGCTTTTGGGGATGCTAAGGTTTAACTTAGGCTCTCATGTCTCATGCTACTGTTGACCATCCACCCTTCTTTTATCATATTATATTCAAATAGTTGTTAGTCTTTAACTTCTTCATTGATCTGTCATTGTCATGTCTAGTTCTATTACTCTCGATTTCACACTGACATTTCACCTCATTTTTGATATCACCTGTTTTCACGCATTCGTCGTTCACTTTCCCATTTGTAAATATTTCTATTGCATTTATTGTTTTAATTGCATAGTAGTTTTCTTATATCTTTATTTGTTTTATTTTTGACATAGGTAGTGACTAGCAAAAAGTCAGACAATTGTGTTGTGTTTTATTTTTATTCTTACTTATTTCATTAATATTTTTCTTTGCCCATGATGTCTTTGAAGGTTTCCACTCAGGCACTGAAACCGTTGCTGCAGCGATTGATCTTGAGGACGCATACAACAGAGTACCACTGGAGTTTTTAATGTTTCAGCTTCTTGAACTAAACGTAAGTCCATTCCTCCTTAGTTGGATCGCTGCAGCCCTCTTCCAACGGAAAGTAGTTTTTAGATGTGGCAGTTGGATTTCGGAACCAACAACAATATATCCTGGCCTACCACAGGGATCACCATTATCTCCGGTACTGTTCAACGCCTACACAGTGAGAATCACCAGTGAGCAGATCACTGGACCTGGCAGGACATTGTCATATGCCGATGATGTTTTAGTGTATCGTCAGGGTAAGGATAGAGAGGAGGTTGCTGTGGAACTACAAACCGAACTCAATCGCATAAGTACTTGGTGTGATGAAGCTGGGGCAATGGTCAACCCAACAAAGGCAACAGTGACTTGGTTCTCGTTGAATAATCATATTGTCAACAATCCAACACCAACTGTAATGCTGTGTTCAGAGACGGTGGAAAGAACTCAGGCAATGAATTACCTGGGGATACGGTTTGATCGAAGCCTTGCTTATAATGTGCACATAGACCAGGTGATAACAAAGGCCAAGCGGGGTTTGGCAGCGATGCGGGTGATGGCGGCAGCAAACTGTGAGCAGCGCCATCTATGTCTTCTGTACGAGGGGCTGGTCATGTCTGTTTTGGAGTATGCAATGGCAATCCTGACTCTCAGCCATAAGCAGATAGAAAGGATGGAAAGGATACAGAATGAAGCTATGCGCATTATTCCTGGATGTACAAGAGATACAGCATGCAGGGCGATGCGCTACCTTCTTGATTTTCCAACCATTGAAGAGAGAATACAAATTTGCAGGGCACGCGCCTACCTCAGAATTAACGCAAACACACAACATCCACTGCATAGTGAAATTAGGAAGGTGAAGGGCAGCAGGTTAAAAAGAGGACGTTCGTGGATGGGTCAAGCCGAAGACATTCTTCAACTTGAGGACTTAGAACCTGGCGAGGAGTGGGTGCAAGTGCCAACAGACTTCTGCACATCCTTTTCAGTTTGCATCCAACTAGATAGAAAATGCAGACAAGAAAATCCGGCTGCTGTTGAGGCTGAAGTACAAGCGTTGATTTTCGAGAATTCGCTAGACGGTGACGCGGTCATCGACACAGATGGGTCGGTCGTCCGACATGTGAGAAGCTCATGGGCCTTTACAGCTCGGGCTGGAGGGAGAATTGTGAAGGAGGACTCTGGTGCTTTCACTGAAACCACAAGTAGCCTGACCATGGAAGTCATGGCAGTAAGTAAAGCAATAACATGGCTCGAGACACAGACATTCACTAGGGCTTGTTTCCTTAGCGACTCAATGAACATGATCAAGAGGATAGAGGAGGGGTCGATTCGAAGAGAATGGCTGCTGCCTCTGAAGCGGTCTCGGCTGGCAAAGATTAGTTTCATCTTCGTGCCAGGGCATGCGGGAGTACAAGGAAATGAGCGGGCTGACACGCTCGCAGGTGAGGCTACTGTGGGGGGCGGACGTGCCATGGACCAGGCTGACATTCTGAATGCTCTACGAGAAGTGAGACTTTTGCGAGAACCAAGTGTTGACTGTGAATCTACAACAATGGCCAGACTGCGAGAGCAGCAAATTAAAAGAGGGGTGGCCAAACAAGAACACTCCGCAGGAAGCCAAAGAAGATTGATAAACCAACACAGAACTGGCGTCGTTAGCCGCTACACGCTGCGGGATTTGCTGAGGAGGGGATCCGAGCACTTATGGACTGAATGGTTCGATGTGCAACGAGGATGATCTGTCGACTAACTAACTAACTATATTTTTCTTAGTTTTCACTATGTTATTACATTATTTTCGCGTATTTCACGCCTACATTAATTATTTCGTTTAAAAGGACTGAGAATCTGGTCAAGTACGTATATGTATTTGTTTTCATTGCGTGTGCTCAGATTGTAACATATTTTTTTTTGTTTCACTGTATAATGTTATATCCTGCTATAGTCAAGATCTGTCTTATAGTTACATCGGGCGTACGGCGTTGAGAATTGGCAATAGGTGTGGCATGTCCGTGCAACAGCTGATAGAAGACATCTCATAACCCTGACAATGTAATTATATACATGTGTCTGTGGCTAGGGGTAAAAAGTGTGGGTGGCGTGTTAATGCAAAGACAAATAGACACTGTTGAAAAAACATGGATCTTTGGCATTTACTACTACCACATCTAGCATGAGAATGGAAGTTGAGGCAGCCTTCCGATGATTGGAGGACAGCATAACAAGACATGTGTTTGCAACGGATTAACAGAGTATGCTTCAGAAAGTGTAAATCGCCATGCTATGGATGGAGTGGCTAGCATTGCTCGACAGGACAGAGTGTATTATATGAAGGATTAGACGCCAAGGGCTTACAGGTGTGTGGGACAATAAGCAACCTGCTAGATTCGCTGCTGCCGCTGCCCTTCTAGATGGTGAGCTAAAGATAAAGATGATTTGGTGAATGTTCTCTGAAACTGGATGGAGAGTGCGGCTGAACATACGGAGTATTCCAATCTGGAAAGAATGGCTCAGAAGAGGTGAGTAGAGGGTATAGACGTTACTGAAAGCCTAAATGAAAGAAAAGCGGACTTTTAATCAAATTGCTACTGGAATAATCAGCATTAGGATTCCAAATGTTGCTGTTATGTAGCCGGGGGCGGGGTTGGGGTGAGCGTCAAACCTTGCATAAATACCCCAATATCTCGTGCATTCATCACCTGTGCAGCAAAAATCCAACTCGTGACCTTCTCGTGGCGGAAATCTTTTAACTAGCAGGAGAAAGGGAGGTGGAGAGTCACTGGCGCCGAGAAATAACCAGAAAGTTCTAGATGTGTATGCACGTTCACGCATGAGCAGACACGTGTATGCGCGTCTATACACCTAAACTCGAGTAAGACCACAGTCTGCTCTAGCAAAGGAAAGGTGCTGAAGACGGAGGCAACCATGCAGGATGAGCACCACAGAAATAAGGATGCAACGGAATTACGCCATGAAATATGTCGACTACTGCTAAATGTTATGGTGCTCGCCCTGCTTTGGACCCCCAGGTAGGTGCAGTGCCGGGCCCTATGCCTCGAACGGGCCCAACCACAACTACTGGAGGTCCTTCTCAGATGTCCTGTAAAGCCAGGGGACCTGAGAATAGAGCGTTTGGCCATACCAAACAAAGACTAAAACTAATACACTGGAATGCGGAGGGAGTCAGCAAAAAAATAAAATAAAAAAATAAAAAAAAAAAAAAAAATAAAAGAACTAGAAAACAGCTTGGACCAAGAAAAAGTAAGCATATGTTGCTTGTAAGAAACTCACCTCAACGAAAATATAGCCTTCAAAATCAGAGGCTATCAATGTTACCGATCTGACCGAAAGGACAGGCGAAAGGGTGGGATACCGACCCTTGCAAAAAATAACATCACTGCTTCCTAAATTGAAGTCTACATGGAAGAGGCTGAGTATCAGACACTTAAACCTAAGACAGGCAATACAGACCTACATTTGATCAATTATTACTGTCAAAGTGACCGCCCACAGGCACTGAACACACTACCGTTAAAAAAAAAAAATGATTGTGTGTGGCGATTTCAACAGCCACTCGCAGAGCTCGAGCGGTTATCACATGGACCAGAGAGGAGAGAGAATGGAAGACTGGCAGGATGAGAATAGATTCATCTTGATTAACAAGCCGTCCAACCCACATACTTGCTACTCGAGATAATCGCACATCACAACTACACCTGGCCTGGCTTTTCATTCACCAGACCTGCAGTTGAACATTACACGAATTGTTGGGAAACAACTTGGTGGCAATGACCATCGGCCAGTCTTTCTAACTGTAGAAAATGAGCTTGTAAGTGAAAGCAGCACCCTCTCGAGGTGGATCTTCAAGAAAGCAGACCGGGAAATGTTCAAGCATCCCACCAGCAAACTGGTTAGAAACCTAAACACTGAGAAAGACATAAATAAAGTGGTTGAAGAGTTTGGGAAATGCATACTACAGGCTGCACGAGAAACAGTACCAAGAGGAGCCCGTAAACATTATAAACCCTACTGGAGTAGTGAACTGGAACAGTTGCATAATGATGTGGAAGTGTGTATAAAGCAAGTAGAGACTAAACCCAGCCAAGAGCACCACAATAAATACCAGCACGCTAAAGCCAAATTTCAAAGGGCCAAGCTGCAGGCTAGACGGAAAAGCTGGCAGGAGAAAACAGAGTCTCTGAACTTTGAAAGAGACACAAGGAAATTGTGGAAGCTAATAAAACAACTTAACGATGAGGGCACAGGGAGAAACTCATAAATTGCACTACATATAGACTGAAACATCTTAACAGGAAAGCAAGCAGCTGATCATATTGCGGACTCATTCGCACAAGATAACAATATCGGAATTAGTCCAGAGAAACAACAAGAGATTCGAGAGAAATGGCAAGATACATGACAGAAGGAAAAAGTATATGAGGTTCTGGGGGCACATATCGGAACATTATCTTATATGGAGCTAGCCATATTTGTAACGTGTTTAGCCGGACCTAACCGGGGAGGTGGTCGCCCTGGGTAGGAATGCTACAACATAAACAAGTTAAAGGTGTTAGAGAAATAATAGGCGAAGGATAGGTCAGAAAGGGGGAAGGCAAAGATGCCAAGATAGAGCTGATGTACGAACTAAGGAGGGGAAAAGTAACAAAGCAATATGCAAATACTAGGCCGGCAGGGTAATCACAATTTGCAACATACTGGGGAAATCCCAAACAAATGGGTTGGTTAAAGCACGTAGGCACGAGATAAATCAGCAGCTAATGTCGAGGTTAAAATTACCTGGGGGAAAGTGAACCGGGCCAGCCAAGAAAGAAAACAAAGGAGCATTCGATATGCAATTTTCAGGGCCACTGATAAGTATGATCACGCGGTTAAAGGGCATTCCTCGGGGAGGTCTGCAAAGAAGGGTTAAAAGACAAGGTGAAAAGTTGAGTTTTGGGACCAGACTGTGGAGGTCTGCGGTCTGGGAAATTGAATGGTAGCGGAGTTAGCGAGAGAACTCCGACCTGTGTTTTTTTCAGTGATAGTAATTCTGAGGCTAAGTATTGGAGACTTAGTCCGGTTGTCAGCGGCGATAGTGTTTGGGGCTACGAGTACTGAATCCGTGCACATGCAATATATCTAAATGTAATGCTGAATTGTTTCTGCGGAATAATGTTGTATCCAGTTGTTCAAATTAAAGTATTATGTGCGCAGTCCGGTGCTTGGTATTGATGCATCGTGGTCGATCAGTCGTTCAACAAAACATTCACACAGACATCCTCTAGACGCAACCATAGCCAATCCTCTATGTCAATCCTACCTTGGGACAATATCAAAACTGAAAATGAGAAAGTCACCAGGAGCTGATGATATCTCCAATGAAATTATCAGGAACCTAGGAACAGAGGCCAAAGCAAAGCTGTTGCAGATCTTCAATAACAGCTGGACCTTAGGCAGTGTTCCACAAGCCTGAAGAGAAGCAATCTTGATACCGCTCCTAAAATCAGGGAAAGATAGTTCCATTGCCTCTAGCTACAGACCAGTTAGCCTCACCAGCTGTCTCTGCAAAACACTGGAGCGCATCATCAATCACAGACTGCGGTGTTACACTGAAAGTAAAAACATCCTTGTGTCACAGCAGGCTGGCTTTTGGCAGTGCTACTCTACGGAAGATCAGACAACCTACCTCTCTCAAGAAATTGAGAGTGCATTCCAAAAGAAGAAGCTGGTGATTGCGGCATGGATAGATCTGAAAAACGCCTTTGACAAAGAATTGGTAAAAAAAGATCTGATGAAGAAATTGAGAAACTGGAAAGTCAATGGAAGAATGTACAAATGGGTAAAAGCATATTTGCACAACAGAAGAGCCCGAGTACAGATAGACGGCCTCAAGAGCAAGAAAGTACTACTGCGTCACGGTGTTCCACAGGGAATACGAATCAACTTCGTGGTGTTGAGGGATGAGATCAACACCTATAGTGGAGATGGAGAAGTTGGAGAAGACACAAGCAGAGATACGAAAACGCTAAAACAAGCAGAAAAGTTCCTCAGCTTGCCAGGCTACCCTATGAAGAACAGATTTGAAAACTTAGCTATGGGGCGTTGAAATGAAGCAGAGTTTTCCACCAGGCCAAGCGAATCTGCAGAGAAACCACCGATCTGCGCACATTTTTCATCCCCCTGAAAACTATTCTATGAGCAAACTCCATGAAAAGATGAACATAGACTATCACTACAAATTTGGGTCCTGGCCAAACAGAAATTCATGGCAGAAAATTGGAAGTAGGGGTGTGTTACAATAATGCTTTTAAAATGTTTAAAATGGTAGCAGATATATTGTATTATATATTAAATATTAAAGAGAATTGCACAAGAAACATGACAGTGTCAATAATTAATTGATAGAGTAGAAATATTATGACAATAATGATAGGTTTAATAATAACAATTGAAATTAAAGAGGTAAAGATTATATAAAAATTTCACTTACCAAAGTTGTATTTATAATCCACTGCAGCTAATCCAGTTAATTTTGCTGATTACTATTACACACACCACTTTTGTTCAATAATATCACAAGCACTGCACCACAACACCAATAAAACATAACTAAAACATAATATTTTGAAGCACATAATTTTCACACAAAATGGAAAATGGCAGTAGCACGCCACTCAGATTGTAATGAGAAAAAGAATATAAACACTATTTTCTATTTAGTTATAATTATTATTATTTTAAATGTAATTATTTAAATACTCTTAAATACTTTGTGATCAATCAATCAATCATGTGCCATGCCGGAAAGCGTGGGCGGTCATGACTCGCCATTTCACTCGATCACCAGTGTCGTGGATCAGCTCAGTGTTCCTGTCTCGTCCATGCCATGTGGCCAAGCCATCCAGGTATTTTCCTCTCGGTCTTCCTCTTGGTCTGTTCCCCTCGATCTTGCCAGTTGTCACTAAGTTCTCCAATCCATTTCTTCTCATAACATGTCCAAAAAATTTTGACTGTCTACGTCTAATTTCTCTAATCAGTTTACGATGTTAATTTGTCTCCTGTAGTACTTGGTCACTGGTTTTTCTGTCTGTCCATGGTATTCTTTGCATTTTCCTCAGAAACCACATTTCTGCAGCCATCAGATGCTTTTCAGCTTGATAGGCAAAACAAATTTAGGGGCATAAATGTGACCCATTAGCGCATTCATAATTCGATATGTGCCATCATATTATGACGAACTTTCGCTTGCAGTGTTTCGCTTGCAATCTAACTGACTAACTGAATACTGCACGTAGTTTCAGTTTTAGAATCTTTCACAAAGTCCTTGAAATCACTATAACTATAATATAAAAGTGTTTAAAACGATAATTTTATTAAAATATATGACTTCCAAAACGAGAAGGTATTGTCATTTCGAAGTTCAAATGAAAAAATCAAGAATCAAGTGCTTTCTAAGAACAAATATGGTTGCCAGCGGCCTGTTTCCACTGCGAAATATTTCTGTCTCAATTTTAAGTTACAGAAGTTAACTAAAAATTGCGGAAACATATGAAAAGGGACAAATAAACCACTGTTTAAACTGTGACGATTAAAGGGCCCAATGGCGTCACTGTCGGTAAATTGTGGCGATGTATGGGCCCATGGCAGAGGAAGAGTTAAAGACATGTCGAGAACAGAAGACATGGACGTCAGTGAATCCACATCGCTGTCCAGGATGAAAGACTTGGGAGTAAGAATTGGCACGGCTAGACACGAGAGGTACATCGGGAAAACGAGGTGTCTCGTTAACCAACACAGAACTGGCACTATTACACACCGAACGCTGATGCATTTGCTAGGGGAGGATCTGAGTACCTATGGACCTGTCCGGAGTGCAATGAAGATGCCCCAACTGATAACTGATAACTGATTTAAATGAAACATTCAATATGTCCTCCTTTGTCCTACTTTTTGTCTTATTATGTCCTCCTTTTTATCTTATTATGTCCTCCTTTTGGTGCCAATGTATCTGGCAACTTTATTTTTTACGAGATAGGAAGTGCCATACGGGACAAAATAGCCAGTGAAAATGACATTTTAAAGAAAGACACAGTATCAGATAATATTAGCTACTAGGTTTAAGCTTGCTACATGAACGACAGCACGCTATAAATGTTTGTTATGTAGACCAGTCGGCGCAGTCAGTATCATACCGGCGCTAGAGCCATATTTGTATAGAGGCGCTGGGTGACGCTGTCAGTATCATACCGGCTCTAGAGCCATATTTGTATAGATCAATCGGCGCTGGGTGACGCTGTCAGTACCATACCGGCTCTAGAGCCATATTTGTATAGAGGCGCTGGGTGACGTTGTCAGTATCATACCGGCGCTAGAGCCATATTTGTATAGACCAGTCGGCGCTGGGTGACGCTGTCAGTATCATACCGGCTCTAGAGCCATATTTGTATAGAGGCGCTGGGTGACGCTGTCAGTATCATACCGGCACTAGAGACATATTTGTATAGACCAGTCGGCGCTGTCAGTATCATACCGGCACTAGAGCCATATTTGTATAGACCAGTCGGCGCTGTCAGTATCATACCGGCGCTTGAGAAATATTTGTATAGACCAGTCGGCGCTGGGTGACGCTGTCAGTATCATACCGGCGCTAGAGCCACATTTGTATAGAGGCACTGGGTGACACTGTCAGTATCATACCGGCACTAGAGCCATATTTGTATAGAGGCACTGGGTGACGCTGTCAGTATCATACCGGCACTAGAGCCATATTTGTATAGAGGCACTGGGTGACGCTGTCAGTATCATACCGGCGCTAGAGCCATATTTGTATAGACCAGTCGGCGCTGTCAGTATCATACCGGCGCTAGAGCCATATTTGTATAGACCAGTCGGCGCTGTCAGTATCATGCCGGCGCTAGAGCCATATTTGTATAGAGGCACTGGGTGACGCTGTCAGTATCATACCGGCACTAGAGCCATATTTGTATAGACCAGTCGGCGCTGTCAGTATCATACCGGCGCTAGAGCCATATTTGTATAGACCAGTCGGCGCTGTCAGTATCATACCGGCTCTAGAGCCATATTTGTATAGAGGCGCTGGGTGACGCTGTCAGTATCATGCCGGCGCTAGAGCCATATTTGAATAGAGGCGATGGGTGACGCTGTCAGTATCATACCGGCACTAGAGCCATATTTGTATAGAGGCACTGGGTGACGCTGTCAGTATCATACCGGCACTAGAGCCATATTTGTATAGAGGCACTGGGTGACGCTGTCAGTATCATACCGGCGCTAGAGCCATATTTGTATAGACCAGTCGGCGCTGTCAGTATCATACCGGCACTAGAGCCATATTTGTATAGAGGCGCTGGGTGACGCTGTCAGTATCATACCGGCACTAAAGCCATATTTGTATAGAGGCGCTGGGTGACGCTGTCAGTATCATACCGGCACTAGAGCCATATTTGTATAGACCAGTCGGCGCTGTCAGTATCATACCGGCGCTAGAGCCATATTTGTATAGACCAGTCGGCGCTGTCAGTATCATACCGGCGCTAGAACCATATTTGTATAGAGGCGATGGGTGACGCTGTCAGTATCATACCGGCACTAGAGCCATATTTGTATAGAGGCGATGGGTGACGCTGTCAGTATCATACCGGCACTAGAGCCATATTTGTATAGAGGCGATGGGTGACGCTGCCAGTATTATATCGGCGATAGAGGCATATTTGTATAGAGGCGATGGGTGACGCTGTCAGTATCATACCGGCACTAGAGCCATATTTGTATAGAGGCGCTGGGTGACGCTGTCAGTATCATACCGGCGCATTTACCTCCTAGGATATTGTCTGGTACCAATTTTAGTTACGTCGACCTGGTAGTAACGGTCAATTTTAAAATATTGCATCCATCCAGTGTGGCTCGAACTCATGACCCCCCCCCCCCACCCCCGGACGGGTAGACAAGTATCTAGCCATGCCCTACAGAGTCTCCCATTAAATATGGTGTCAGACCAGTTAGTAAGGTAATAGGTAAGTCACAAATGACCGTAGAAAAATAACTGAATATGATAAAAACTTGAAACCAGTTTATTGTTGTACATTCATTGTCCCTTTATTTCTCAACATAATTTCCACCAATATTGATGCACTTATCACATGGTTTTATCAGTCCTCCCAAACCGGCTGCATAGAACTGCGTGCTTTGTTTTCATTTACCTGCCATCCCACAGAACTGTGTGACTTACTTATTGACTCGCCTTCGTAACTATTTCTACCAAGTTATGCACCGCTTTACTGGACAACATTTGTCAGCATAAACACTGAAATCCCACCTTGGTGGGAGACATTTCGCGAAGGACGCCGAAGTTGAATGTGAAGTGAAAACGTGGTTTAGAAAATAGTTATATTTAGTTTATTTTTTCATATTTAGTTATTTTTCTACGCCATTTGTGACTTACATATTAACTTACCCTCGTATCATCGGTATTATTTAACATAATCCCCATCAACTTGTACGGCTTTATGCCAGTGTGAAACAAGTGTATATATTCCTTACGTGTACCAGATTTTGTCTTGATCATGTAGCTATTTCTTCGCTGCATGAATCACTCCTTCATCAACTTTAAACTTTGTCCCGCGGAGTGAATCTTTAAGTGGACCAAACAGATGAAAATCAGAGCGTATCAAATTGAAAGACAGAAGATCAAGTGGTTTGGCCGTCTTGTTAGAATGCAACATCATCAACTACCATCACTGGTCCTACATCAAAGATCATCTACGACGAGAGCAAGAGGACGCCTGAGAAGAAAATGGATTGATGATATCAAAGACATCATACAATCACTCGGAATGACACTATCCAATGCCACCCATCGGGCGCTAGAGCGCCAGTTATCCCCCCTCACGACATTTGACGGCAAAAGTGGAAGTTGATGATGATAATGATAATGATGATGATCAAATCGGGACTACATGGTAGATTGGGTAGTACAGTCCAACCCAATTTGATGACTGCATTTCCTGTTGCCAGACGTATGTGAAAACTCATATTGTCGTGAAGAAGAAGCAGATCTGATAGATTCTTGTGCTGCCGAACCTTGCGAATACGTTGATTTGGTTTTCTTAGTGCTCAATGTAAGTTTGCAAATTGATTGTCTCTCCTCTTGGCAATGTCTCATTCTCTGCAACGATAAATTCTATTACAATTCGCTGATATTAAAGCAAGCTGCTAACAAAGAAAATTGCTAACGTGCCCTATTTCAACGGTTAAGGACAACCATATTATTTGGCCGGTTGGTGCATTTTGGTGCACACCATCGGCACATGCCATATATAAAGTGTTTGAAATGTCATGATTCTATCTTCATTATTAGCTGAGAAAATGAACGTGGCGCATTTCTTTCTCATAGCCTGTCTCGGGAACTCACAGAGCGAACAATATTTAAGACGGAGACCTACAACACACACAGACAAGAATTAGAGTAGAGGAGGAGGAGGAGGAGAAGGAGGAGGAGAAGAAGGATGAGAGGTAGAAGAAGATGATGATGATGATTTTATGATGATTATGTGCTAACTTTAACGACGATCGTGATAATAATGATAATTATGATGGCATTGGTGGTGATTATAGTGATTATAATGATGATGTCGCGTCCCTTCTCTACTTCGCTTTCCTAGTGTTAGTTTCGTAAACGATTTGTAATTGCTGGGTACTATTTACAGCAGGGGTGGCCAACCTTTTCAGCAGACGAGCCAAATTTGAGAAATAATATTTCCTGTCGGGCCACGCACCTAATTTTTTTTATTTTATTTTTATTTTGTTTTTTGTTAATCAATGTAAACAAGCTTCGACCACATCGTCACTTCCCAGTAGGTGAGATCGTGGTCAAACGCTTGCCTTGATTAATGTAAAAAATAAAAATAAAAAATAAAAATTGGTATATGTATTGTTTTGAAGAAAATAAATCAAAACTAAGAATCAAACATATTTATGAGACAATTTTAAAATATTTACAAGTGAGACATCTGACTTTGTTTTGCAGAACTAAGAGCATCAAAATTGACCTCGACTGATGTTGTCGCTGCACGCAATCAGTTTTCCAAATGAACATCAGTAATTCGTGTTCTCACTTGTGATTTGATGTGCTTCATGCGGCTAAAACGCTGTTCACACGCATAAGTGTTTCCAAATAGCGAAACCGTCGACAGAGCATGTTTGTAAAACGCAGGATATTTATCATTGTCCAAATACGTTTTATAGAACTTTTCCAAACCAACTTGATGAAATTTGTCCTTTAACTATGTATCACAACACATTTCACAATGTTCCATTTGTAATCTTCCTGGTAATAAATTTACGTCTACCGCAAATGGCGTTGCAAATGCACAAACAAGCATATGATGTTTTGTTTTTTTTTAAATCATGAAATCTGTTTTCAAATTCGAGGTTTTAGTCAGATGTCAAAGAAGCTTATTTATCCGCCGCCTCCTGTGTGACGTCTGGTTGCAATGACAATGTAGGAAAGTGAGTAAAGTTTTTGTCCTCAACTGTTGATCCCAAAGACCAAGTTTCATTTGAAATGCAGAAATATGATCATACATCTTATTAATTAATTGATCTTTCCCTTGTAGACGAGTATTAACGTCATTTAGGTGGCTAGTTATATCGACCAGAAACGCAAAGTCGCAAACCCACTCTTTGTCTTCAAACTCTGTGATACTTTTTGACTTGCTTGCATAGAATGATTGTATTTCCTGCTGCAAATTAAACACTCTTTTCAACATTTTGGCACGGGTCAGCCATCTTTATTTTTTTTTTGTTTTTTTTTTTTGCAAATCCCTTACAGGACGTTGCAGTCAACATCAGCATTTTCCGGCTGCTGTTGAAGTACTAGGCAAGATTACGCTCAGTAGTTTGCCATTGCTTTCTGAGCGACCGGCTCACATATCCCCGTAAGTTACCAACGCGGTCAGAACTGCCACTGTTTCTCGCGCAGGTTAGTTACTCACGAAAATATACGGGGTTAGGGAGAAAGCCGTTAACCCCTAGGCATCTTACTTCTGCATAAAATGTAACGTCGTTATAATCTGAATCCAAAGACTTTAGAAATTCTTGGAAATGACGGTGATACAATCCGTTCGAATTAAAGAAGATCACTATTTTGACGACAGCTTTCATGATATGGTCAATTTTGAGGGACTTCGAACTTAAATTCTCCTGATTAATAATGCAATGAAAATTTAGCATTGAAGTATTACCGACTTTGGGGCCTAATTTTCAATCAATTTTACTAAACCTTCGTGTCTCCCAACCATTGCCGGAGCACCATCCGTTGTTAAGTCCGATAAGTGTTAAGTTGTAACGAAAAGCGATTCAATGACAATGTAACTGCTTTTAACAAATCTCGTGACTTAGTAGTGTCCTTAAGGGGATACAGTGCCGCTAATTCTTCTGTCTGTTCAACATGGACATCAACACCCCTGATGAAAATTGTCATTTGGGCAGTATCTGCCATGTCTGTGCTTTCATCCAATGCTAGAGCATAAAATATAAACTCTGATGCTCGACTTTTCAAATTATCTTCAATATGTTTTCGAATGTCGTCCACACGCCTAGTAATAGTCTGACGATACAGACTTATTTTTTTAGAAAGCCTTCTTCTTTTCTGGACACAGAATTTCAACGACGCTCTCCAAACATTCTTTAACCATTTCACCATCTGAATATGGCTTCGATTTTTTTTTAGCTAGTATCATGGCTACTGCATAACTAGCTTTTACATAGCATGTTGACTTTGAACCCGCTCTAGTAAATATATTTTGTTGTGCAGACCACAGAACATATATATCAGAAGTTGAAGTCTCATATTAAATTTTATCAACGCCTAGCGTCGGACAAAAAAATAAAAAAATTAAAAAATAATAAAAAGTAACCTTGAGTTTCAAATAGCGGGATATTTGAAATAGCTGATGTCTTTGAATTTTCCCGAAAATGCGGGATATTTAAAATAGCTCAAAACCTATGAATTTTTCCAAAATGAGATATTTCAAATTTCTCTTAGCTATAAGTTAAAAATATATGTTGCGAACGACTCATGCTGTAATGTTCTTTTGGTGATATACACAGTAAAGTTAACATTTATGTTCATTTGAACTAGCTCCGCGGGCCGTAACATGACTCCCTGCGAGCCGCATGCGGCCCGCGGGCTTCGTGTTGGCCACCCCCGATTTACAGTATAGTGAACGTATAATGAGATCTAAAGAAAATATGTCATGGAACCTGGTTTGTTGACATAATATAAATAACTTATGTTATGCCGATGACGCCGTCTTGATAGCAAAAGGTTATAAGGTACTTCAGGAAATGATAGATAAATGAACTACCCACCAACCAACAGATCGATCGATCGACTAATCGATCGATTAGACAGACAGACAGACAGACAGACAGACAGACAGACAGAAAGATAGATAGATAGATAGATAGATAGATAGATAGATAGATAGATAGATAGATAGATAGATAGATAGATAGATAGATAGATAGATAGATAGATAGATAGAAGGATGGATGGATGGATGGATATCCATCCATCCATCATGTGCGATGCCGGTAAGCGTGAGCGGTCATGTTCTGCCATCTCACTCGATCACCAGAGTCATGGATCAGCTCCGTGTTCCTGTCTCGACCATGCCATGTGGCCAATCCATCCAGGTATTTGCTTCTCGGTCTTCCCCTTGGTCTCTTCTCTTCAATCTTGCCAGTTGTCACCAAGTTCTCCAAGTCATTTCTTTTCATAACATGCTCAAACAATTTTCACTATCTATGTCTACTGGCTACGGTCACCGACCAGTATGGTCACTGCTAGGAAGGAAAGCAATTGCAAACTACCATCTTTACAGATGCCAAGAATATCATGTACTGCAGGATGGATATCACCGTATTTCTAATCCAATTCTCTATACCCCACACCTACCCTTCCCCCACCCCAACCACAACCCTCAACGACGGAATAACAAAGTGTCATATGATCTCCCTGACTGTCTAACTTGTTAGTATAATTCAACATTATTTCTCATCGCAAAAATTCTTTTCCAACGTTATACATTGAAGAGATAGCGATCCTACAGCCCGCATGATGTTTGCAGTAAAATGTCTGTGCATTCTGTGATTATGCATCCATGCATGTGTCATATTTGCTGTCAGATTTTGAAATATGGCGATAGTTATTTTTATTAGTGTACTAAAATTATTACTCATAAAATGATTACTCATTTAGGAGTTGCGATAGCGTAGCTGGTAGACGCTCGAATGCCGGTCCGGTGGTCATGACTTCAAATCTTTATCGACCTAGACTACAATGGATGCCAGAGAATGTTTTGGGAAGTAAAGGCGGTCGGTGAGATACTCATCACATTACCTACCGAGTGTCATTTGGTCTGACACCATAGTTAATTTGAGCCACTGTAGAGTAATGGCTTGACACTGTCATGAGTTCGAGCCTGATCGGATGGATGAGAAGTTTTAAAATTAACCATTGCTACCAAGTAGACCTTCCCTGAAATGGGTACCAGACAATATCATGAACTCAAAGTATTCATCCAGTTAACTTTTCGAGGGGATAACGTAATGCAACGTCTACAAGACCGGCTTACTACAGCAGTCGGCCGAACATTCTGTGCTGCAACTCCAGTCATTAGGTATGGAACAACACCGATCCCCCCACAAGCAGTCAAAGAGCTTGTTCCTATGTACACCAAAAACAATTGTATTTACCAATTCACATGTAAATGCCAGGCCTTCTACATCGGTAGGACAGAGAGACAGCTGAACAAAAGAGTGTCAGAACACATACCTCAATGGGTCGACAAGATACGATACACAGGCGATGGTAGCCTAGTGGGGCCGACACACCGGAAGCTCCCTTAGGCACATTATCGAAAGCAGCCATATGGTTGACAGAGACATTGCCTTTCGTGTGTTGTTTAACACACAAAATAATCGCTTGTTAAAGTTTGCAGAAGCATTAAATACCAATCAACTCAAGCCAGATTTGTGTAAACAGAAAAACATGTTAGTCAACTTAAAATTACCGTGGTAGATAATTGACATTACTGTGCGAACATGTGTATATTTCAGCTTGAAGGATTTATCTAGTTAATTTACTTTACGTTGCGTAATTTCTGCAGTATGTACCTGACGAGATGCAGCGAAATATGCCAGGCAATAAATCGTGCAATCTATTGTTTATGTCTTCGTTATTCAATAACAAAACGCCTTTATTCACTCCAGAAAAGGGCAGTGCGTTTAATCAATGGTGATAAGCTTGCAGACAATTCTAACCTACATAAGCGTCTTCAGTTACTGTCACTCCACAAAAGCCTACTTTTTAATAAGGCTAAACTAATTCACAAAATCCTATTTCAAAATGCTCCAAGCTACCTTTGGCCATTGTTCAAATATAATGCAAGACATAGCGAACGGTTAAATATACTTCATATCCCTAAAACTAGGATAGACTTATATAAAACAAGCTTAGCATACTCTGCCACTCAGTTGTGGAACAATCTTCTACAACAAATCAAAGACACCACCAATCATTATACATACAGTTGCAACCTGTTTGAATACTACCCCAGTACAGACTGCATGCCTCCCCTAAAAATAATAATGGTAAATAATCTCAAACGATAACTAGTTCATAAACATTCCCATATGTATGGCACGCTACACCTTCCTTAGATATTTATCATGTCCATGGTAAATATTGTCTCGGTGAGTCGTGTATTATTGATTATTTTTCAGGCGTATCAATGCTTATTGTTATTTTGTTGTCTAAGATTAGCTTCATAAGTGATATTGAATGAAATAATGTATAAGAGGAATTAGAGAAGAAGGCCAGAATGTCAGACGGGCCTGCGTGCTCAATTCTTAACCCTTTGAAAATAAAGATTGTTCGTTCGTTCTTTCGTTCGATCTATAACATTTATATTCAAAGACATTTATGCGGTGTTCAGCTTGTTTAGTAAGTGTCCCGGTCTCACAGGTGTATGTTGCAATGGGAAAGATGCATGCTCTTAATAATCTAATTTTTGTAGTTCTGTCTGTCACACTCCATAATTTATTCAGTCGTTTTAGTCTTTCAAGAGCAATTGATAGTAGTTGTTTAATTTCTTTCATTGTGTCACCGTTGTTGGTAATCAGTGACCCAAGATATTCAAAATTTTCCACAACCTCCAATTTTTCTTCATTAACATATATTTCTTTCTCCATTGTAGTTTTATCTGTATACATTATCATTGTGTTTGCTATGTTAAGATATAAGTTGTGATTTTCACTATTCAATTGGGTTGAGGCTATTAGGTTTTCTATACCATTCTGTGTTGTGGATAGCAACACTGTATCATCAGCATACCGAATCTCTGGTATGTCATGACCACCGATATTTAGGGCAGCATGTAGTTCCCTGTTTATATCATCTCTTACATTTCTCATTATATTTTCAGCGTACAGGTTAAACAAATAGGGTGACAGCACACATCCCTGACTGACTCCTTGCTTGATGTCAAACCAATCTGATGTCTCGCGATCTATTCTAACCGCTGCTTGTTGGTCTAGATAGAGCATTTTTATGAGTTGTATTACATGTGATGGAAAGCCCATATTCCTCATGATTTCCCAAAGTTTCTGATGTTTTAGACAGTCAAATGCCTTTGAATAATTCATAAAACATGAGAATAGGTTTACATTAAATTCTCTGCACTTCTCTATTATTAAACGCATATTGAGAATGTGATCTCTTGTTCCTCTTCCTTGTCTAAATCCAGCTTGAACTACGTTAATTTCTTCTTCCATTTTCTTACGAAGTCTTCCCATTATGATTTTTAAAGAATTTTACTTGCAAGACTGATCAGGGCAACAGTTCTATAATTAGTGCATAATTTCAGGTTGCCCTTTTTGGTATTGGAATGAAGATAGTTCTCTTCCAATCTTATGACCATATACCATATTTCCATATCTTTTTACATAATGCGTGATAGATTTGTATACTTTCTTCTTCCCGCTTTAATTAGTTCAGCTGGTATCTCATCACATCCAATTGATTTACCATTCTTCAGATTCTTTATTGCCCATGCAATTTCATCTTATGAGAGTTCAGGTTCTGTCTCTGCTGTCATTGGCTCACGTATCTAATTCATATCCTTATTGTCACTCATATTCCACTGCAGTACTCCTGCCATCTGTTTAGCATTTGTCTAGATTATATTATTTCCCATCTTTTTCCACATAGAAGTACGGAACAGATTTGATATATTGTCTGATCTAGAGATATTATTCCAGGATGTGAATGATCAATGGGAAATGTTAAAGAATTCAATCAGATTGTCTGCAGAAACAACTATTCCAAAGTTAAAGAAGGTGGATCGTAAGAAATGGGTGACTGAAGAAATTTTACACCTAATGGAAACAAGACGACTCAACAAATATAATCCTGCCAAATATGAAGAAATTCACAGACAAGTCAGAATATTATGTAGGAAGGCAAAAGAATCATGGCTTGAGGAAAAGTGCTTAGAAATTGAAAAACAACACACCAGTCAAAATACCACATTAGTGTACAAAAGAATTCAGGAACTTACTAATAAAAGAACAAGTACATCAACAGGCTGTCTAAAACCTAAAGATGGCAAAATCATAGTAGAAAAGGATCAGATTCTACATGTATGGACAGATTATGTGAAAAACCTGTATAATGATAACAGAAAGGAACAGTATGATATTAGGTTTAATAATGAAGGACCACCAATTTTAAATATGGAGGTTCGAAATGTTCTTAAGCATATGAAAGCTGGCAAGGCCCCCGGTGCAGATAACATCATAACAGAAATGATTAAAGCTTTAGAAGAATTTGGATTAGAGGAAGTCACCGGACTGCTGAACACATTATATGATACTGGAGATACACCTTCTGAATTATGTAATTCTGTATTTATTGCAATCCCAAAGAAATCAGGAACCTTGGAATGTTATCAACATAGAACAATTAGTATAATGAGTCACATCATAAACATTGTGTTACGAATTATCATGCAAAAAGTGAGGAAGAAAATACAACCTGAAATAGGGGAAGAACAATGCGGGTTTGTAGAAGGAAAGGGTACAGTAAATGCTGTGTATATGCTGCGAACAGTTATTGAACGTGCTATAGAAGTAAACAAGGATATACATCTTTGCTTTATTGACTACACAAAGGCTTTTGATAGAGTTAGACATGTCAACATGGTGGATATGCTTGCAGATCTACAAATTGATGGGAAAGACATTAGACTTATAAAAAACATATATTGGAAACAACAAGCTGCCATAAGGATTGATAATGAAGTGGGACAATATCTACCTCTTAAGAGAGGTGTTAGGCAGGGATGTGTAATGTCTCCAGATCTGTTTCCCTAAACAGTGAACTTATTTTTAGAAATGTAGAAGATATAAATGGAATCAGCATTGGAGGAAGAAACATCAATAACATTAGATATGCAGATGATACAGTATTGATAGCAGACAATGCACAGAATCTGCAACAAATAATAGACGCGGTTGTTGTACACAGTGAGCAGCTGGGGTTGGAATTAAATTGTAAGAAGACACAGGTTATGGTCGTCACTAGGAAGAACGAAGTACCACAATGTAATATACAAGTAAATGGAAATATTCTTCAACAAGTGAGTTACCTTGGAACAGTTATAACATCTGATGGGAGATGCCTTGAAGAGATTAGAACAAGAATCGCGAAAGTATCCTTTAGCAAGATGAAAAACATTCTGACCAATAAAAAGATGTCAATTGAAACGAGAAAAAGAGTGTTGAGGGGGTACACAGAGTGAAGCCAGTCACCATTTTTTGGACATGTTATGAGAAGAAATGGATTGGAGAACTTAGTGACAACTGGCAAGATCGAGGGGAACAGACCAAAAGGAAGACCGAGAGGAAAATACCTGGATGGCTTGGCCACGTGGCATGAACGAGACAGGAACACTGAGCTGATCGACGACTCTGGTGATCGAGTGAAATGTCGAGTCATGACCGCTCACGCTTTCCGGCATGGCACATGATTGATTGATTGATTGATTTCCCATCTTGTCACAGATAACATTCAAATGAGGTTGAACATCTCTTGTCAATAACTTCATTTCTTTGAACATTTCGTAATTTCTTCCAGTCTTATGATATTATTCTATTCTGGTACAGCAATATTTTATATAGTGATTTTGGTTCTTTCTTGTGATCTTTCTTATTTCTCGAGTTAACGATTTATACTTCATCCTGCTTTTATCTTATTCACCTCATTTCTGTTTCAATTCCCTTCGTTGTTTTATTAATTCTAACGTGTCTGATGTAATCCATGGCTTATGTTGCTTTTTCTTGGTCGGAATTAAATCTTTGGCTTCAGTTAACAAGATATCTCTAGCTTGTACTGCCAGATTATCAGATGTCATTTCTTATTGTACAGACATCAAGACCCCAAGACGATTCCTCACTTCTACGTTGTATGCATCTTGTATTTTTGTGAGATCAAAACGAAGTGGCCTTGGTCCTCGGGTAAGCTTTTTGAGTTTTTATTTCAGTTCTGCTTCTAATAACTGATGATCTGTATCACAGTCTGCACTTCTCAGGATTTTGGAAGATGTTATGCTTGATCTCCACCTTCTTTGTATTAAAATATAATCTATCTGATTTTTGGTAATACTGTCCAGGTCTTCCATGTGAAAAGTCTTCTTTGGTGTTGTTTAAAAAGTGTGCTGGCTATCGTTAACTCATTTTCTGTGCAAAATTCAATTAATTTGTCACCTGAATTATTTCTATTTCCCAATCCAAATTTTCCTAAAACTTGTCTCTAATTTACAGCTCTACCTGTACCTACTTTTGCATTGAAATATCCCATTATTATTGTTATATCATAATGACCAATCTTATTTAATGTGTTTTGCAGTGTGCTGTAAAAATCCTCGATTTCGTCCTCCTCTGCTGTTGAAGTAGGTGCATATATCTGTATGAGAGTTGTGGATTTTGGACAGCCTTGAAGTCTGATGGTGTGGATTCTATCACTATCTGGGTTACATCCCACTAAACCTTTTGCGGTTGCTTTTTCTAAACAGAATACCACACCGCTCTCCTCCGACGTCTCTACCAGAATATATGAAAAGACTTCCATTTTCAGTTGTAAAATGTCCCTTGCCTCTCCAGCGATGTTCATTAACTCCTAAAATTTGAATATTTAACCTCTCAATCTCATCGCATACTACTTTAAGCTTTCCCTCATACAGACTTCTCAATTTCCACGTTCCTATTCTCAGTCTGTTTCTAAGTTTGACATAGGGAATTTCCTTGGTAACACAGTCGGGTTTAACTCTGTCATCACCATACTAGTACTTGAGTGGCCCCTGTGTCATACTCTTCCCCATTGTTATCTGATCTGCCTGGCTTGGGAGTAACTCAGTAGCTTGGGATTAACTCTGTCATCACCATACTAGTAAAGGTCCCTGTGTCATACTCTTCCCCATTGTTATCTGATCTGCCTGGCTTGGGAGTCTCGCCACCAGATCTCTTTCTTATTATGTTTTCTTTCATGGTTGTTATGGTTTCTTGGCAAGTTTTGCAGAAGGTAATTTGCCATTACTTTACTTTTGGGCAGTTACTGTACTAGTCGGTGGCTATAGCCATTGTCTCTACTGATGAGATCATCTGCCTGTCGCCGCAGAGTGTAGACCATAACCAACAACAATATGTCGGCTGCTCTCACACTCATTCCACCAACTGCTTCCATGGCTTCACGTAACCCTGATTGGGGTGTCTTACATCTCCTTTGATATGGGATACCCCTATCACGCTAACCGGTTAGTCTAGTTTAGTTTAATCAATGGATTAACATCACGACATATGGGTGGATGTCTCACTCAATGACACGCTAATCACCCCTAGTGAAAATACATATCCGTATACAGCCTACCTGGAGGAGACCTTGAACAATGGGGAGGAAGGCAAAAAGTCACCTCTCAGTCGCCCTCATTTACAATGACACGGCCAAATTCTTCGATGACACGCAAGGCGATAACATCAAAGGACTAAAAACATGACGTCAACTAGCCAGTAAGAGTCAAGAAATATGATGGGTCGACGACAAGCCGATATTTTTATGCAAGACCGCTATATGATGAATGGTGTGGATGTGACAATTAAGCTGACTCCACCCAAAGCCACCTTTAACCACTTGACCTCCGTTTCATCCATTATAACGAATGCCACGCTGGTGTTTCCGGCCATCGCTCTCGCCCACGAGAACGACTTGATGAAAGCAAACGCGATATTTTCGATCGAGCATGTGGTGCTTAAAACATTAGCTATGCTTCAGGGTATGCTATCTCACACACAAGACAATATGTTTATGAGTCAAACACCCACTCGCATCGTGACTGGACTTATTACATCATCAGCTTTTAACGGTTTCTTCAACTCTAACCCGTACAATTTTCAAAGATGTGGTCTGACGTATCTGAACGTAACTGTCGACGGCCGATCAGCCACCAGCGAACCATTGACCATGGACTTTGATCTTAACCAATATGTACGAGCCTATTTTGGTACTAATCTAGCCATGGGTCTAGTGGGCAAAAACGCCGGCAACTCAATTGACTATAATCAATTCAAGTATGGCTATACATTGAATGCCTTTAATCTGAGTCCCAGTTTGAGATGCAGAGAACTGGTCCTTTAACAGTGGAATTTAAATTCAACACACTCACCCCAGAGCCATTACAAGTCGTCGTCTACGCCCAGCACGACGGGATAATTGAAATCTCCAAGACCAGACAAGTGCTAACATATTACGCTTCACACATCATATTACCAGAATACTACTAGCTGATACGTATGTTCGTCGAATACAGGTCAGAGAGTACGCTCGAGATCAGCTACTTAGACACTTGGATAGAACCAGACCAGCGGCCTTTATCGTAAACACTGTCCTTAGTGATAAACCTGGTTCCCACTGGATCGCCATGTACTATGATGGGTCAGGCAAGTGTTAGTACTTTGACTCATTTGGCCTGCTGCCATTACAAGATTTATTGACCATCATTCACACACACCACTTGTGTATAATACGCGAGTTCTACAAGATGTCCTAAGTAAAGCCTGTGACTTCTACGCTTTCAATTTCATATCGATGAAGGTCGTGGGACAAGCACGACCCGTATTCTCCAGCTCTTCTCAGGCATACTGCGGTCAACGATCGTGTAGTAGGTCGCCAAGTCGCGCCATACTGTGAGACCATATAATCGGCTGGTTTACACACTAGTGTATAAACACGAAGACGGTAGCATTAGCTCATTCCGAAGATGACTACAGAACACAACACTTCTAACTAGGTCTACATGACTCGTAATTATGATTGTTAGACCAGTGGGAGATGGTGTCAATACCGTGCTTGTCTCATCCTACAGAGGATCGACGAAGTTACACACCCGTCTATTCTTTGGTGAATCAGAGAAAAATTTTCCTACCACGATGGGGATGGCCCTTACTCATCAAGAATATGAACAGATGATAGCTATGCATCATGAGATTCTAGCTGACATTGATCTACTCAACCAGCAGACTATTCAAGTCAGTAAACAGGTCTAACAAAGCACTAAACACAGCAAGCAAGTCCAACACCCTACAGTCAGTGCTAAATTAAAAAAGGCACCAAACTAAGTTACCAAGGCACATATCATACCCCGACTACTCAAACCAGTAAGTTTGATGAACCCCAGATGTTTTATGAACCCTAGATGTGTACCCGATAGCCAGAGGTTTGTCTGCCAAGCTTAGATGACAGCCCAACAGCAGGAGATCACACAAAGACCCAGTCAATGCTGTAAAAAAGTCCAGAAACAATGTGTAAAAGTTAGTAAATAAAATATAAGAAAAGAACATCTGTCATTGTTTTTTTTAACCTATATGATGTCTCTCTATTCCAGTGTGTTTATCAGTTGTTCCACAGCAACAGTCACCATGAAAACAAGAAAGACGACATGAAAACAAGAAAGTGGAAAACAAACCAATCATACCACTGAAAAAGCCAACAAACAAGGCAGTTTCATTTTCATAACTTTTATTTTCCATCAAAATCAGTATTGGAAATTTTCGTGTTCACACCATACTCAACAATGTAGGTTAGTGACCACATTACAAACGTGTATTTTCAGCGCTTTCAATATTTTAGTTTCATTACATATAACATAGAATTAAATACCAATGAAAAATTGGACTGTACAAATCATCATCATTGGCACCTTGACAGACGATAGTTTGTAAGGGATGAGTTATTGACTCTCCATAGTACAAAGCCTTGGCTAAAATATAGAGATCATGTGTTGCCCATGCAGCATGATCCCTCTCTCGGCCTGCCTAGTTCACTCCAGAGGAAAGGTAACACCTCTACATCTGGAACAAGACAAGCTGCAGAAGCTGCCGAATCAACAAAGCAATGCTCTAATTGTCCGCCTTTCGGAGCTTCGATCCTAGACCAGCCGCCAACCAAAGCTTATGGTCTGGTCTGCCCTGCCATGACACTTTGACTTTAGGTTGCATTTCCTCACACCTCCCAATTGCGCTCTTCCGTCTGAAGACTGTAAAAATCAGTGATAAAACATATTCACAAACATTTAATCTTTTTTTTTCATCAATTAGATCACATTATAGACCGCATTTTAGACCTCAAAAACTAGATAACGATTTGAAAAAGTAGATGCAGTATTTACATAGTGCGGTGCATATTTACACTAGCAGCAGGACAAGAGAGTGGTATATGTCTAGTAGTGATGTGCTATAATTGTCTGCGTGTACGCGACGTTTTATGTAGAAATAGGATAAGGCCTCTCAATGTTGTTTATATGTATAGACTGAGGACGCCTGCGTTTCAAAACCTATATTTGTCCCTCCAGTTGCTGTCTGGGTGTCAAATACATTTGTTAAAAATGTGTTTCTCCCTAGGTGGGACTTTGTGAGTTTTATCAGCCCTTTCGTGCGGGTATTGGTATAGTCTCCAAAACAGTGACATGTCTTGTTGCATAAGGAGAACATCCTCGTCCCATCATACTCTAGCTTAAATAACCCAGCGGTATTTTTGTCGTAAACTCGCTTATCCTTACACGAGTCACATTCTGGTACAAGTCCCTTACTCCTAATAAAATCTTGTTCATGGCTACCACAGACCTCAGATGGGAACCAGGAGCTATAGAATCTGTACAATTCTTCCTGAAGCTTAGGTCTGACGACTTGTGCTAGGTGAATAATGAATACTATACAGTCAACATCAAACATAGACACTACACCCTCATCACGCAAAACGAACGCACCATCAGACGCACAATCAGCTAAGAAATAGAAACATAATAACGAGCACATGGTTGCAGAATAAGAAGACATAGAGATGGACGAGGAAGCAGAGAACTTAGACAAACTCCCGACTGACATACAACAGAAATATAGGGACAAATGGACAGCCGTTAGGACACATCATAGGAGGAGCAGCCATATATCGACATACTGTTTTTTTTTCATCGACCAGACTCAGTACAGCCAATAGACTAGACAAGACATTAAAACCGGTCTTTAGTAGACAGACAGCTAGGTTTAAGGTCAATTATAGCCATCACATGATACTCAGAAATAAGTAGACAGACGAACTTAGATTTCTCCATTCCTCATCAAACTTCGCCTGTGAACTTGACGTCCTTTTGTTTGTAAACAACGAAGAAGACTTTGACGACTTAATAACCATAGTTCATGACAGTGACATGTTTAAATACGCCCTACACAGCAGACTCTAAACTAAGTATCAGGTAGAGACAATACCTGCGACTATTTTTATATATATCACATTAATTAGCACCAGATGGGTGCTGTTATGTGACTTACCTGAAAATATTATAAACAATCAAGGTATCAACATATTACAACTCGACTTAAACCGCAAGCTGATAATCCTATACTGATAATATTTGCCTGTTTCGATGTCTGGCGGTATTCAACGGGAATAAATGCCAAGGATCTTAGGAAACCTATCAAACGTGTAGATAACCAGTGGAAGATACTCCAACATATAGAGTCGTTAGAAAAATTTCCCCGGGGTTAGGTTAATTGACATTCCCTATGTAGAAAAATGTTTTGGGGTTAATGTAGATATTTTTGAGGTCAATGAAACCCAGACCCTGGTCCCAAAACTTCGCTGTAGTGGGAAATACACTAACACTCTGCAATTACTACTATATAAGGATCACTTTAGGTATATTAAGGACTTTTGATAAAGTAGCTAGGTCATTCGGGTGTAGTGAGTGTAGGAAATTGTGGAGTGGTTTATTTTGGGAGATGGAGAATCATATCAACACATGTGGAGAAAACTGTAGACATTTAAAAGGTTGAATCTGCTCTGTGAGAGAGACTGTGTAGGAGACTATTAGCTCCTTGGGGGTCCCAGTAGTCACAGATCTTGTGTATCCCTACGGGGCTACACATGACTACGAGTGCTATTTTGAGACTAGCAATCTGCCGGGGGGAAAGAAAATTCACCAAATTTTTAGTTAAACATGTCCCCCTTAGCTGATCGATCGCACCTAACGTTCCTGGATTCGATGCGCTTATCGTTACATCATGAAGAAAATTTTAGTTGGTTTACCACATTAAACCAAATTACCCAAAAGCATGTTAAGACACGCTTTCTTTGCCAAAATGCCCAGTCTACCAGTGATGAATTACTCTGGATTTACGAGTGTTTGGCCACACATTAGGATGCCCACCGCCTGCCTAAGGTCTTGGCAGATAAACACGTTTATTGGTTGTTTGTTTGCCAGTGGGGCAGAATGACACAATTGTTCTAAAAATGTGGGGACTATATGTTTCTGTTAGCTAAAACTCTATAGTCAATAACATACTGACATCACAAAGAAAGTGATAGAAAGAAAGAGAGAGATAGAAAGTGATAGATGGAGAGAGAGAGAGAGAGAGAGAGAGAGAGAGAGAGAGAGAGAGAGAGAGAGAGAGAGATAAAGACAGACATAAAGGATAGGCAGAATCACGCTTACACAGAGACACGTGGTATAAATCTTTAGACACCTTGCGCACAGCTGCTACTAAAATCAGTATCTCACATGTCTTGGCTCGCTCGCAGTATGACCTGCCATTAACCCTTCTCGGATGCAGGCATAAGAATTTTACTTAAGAAAATATCAAGAGGAAACAATTTATTTTGGTCTGGGCAAGGAAAATAATTCGCATTAATATTAGCCTCTTATATTTTAAAATTATCCCCAGATACACACCAATAACCTTCGGATTAATTAGCCTGTAACCATAGGGCTATCATTCTGATCCGGTGATGAAATATGATTTCTCCTTGAATCGGGTAGGTGTAATGATGGAAAAGTCCGATTTGCTCTACACTTTGGACAATCAGCTCGGGTTAGATTTGTCAATCATATTGGATTCAATCTCGGCATCGAGGGGCTCGATCCCGGACGTCAGCCCCGCACTCGAGCCATCCGATTCGTCTGTGTGCCCGGTTACCGCCGCTCCCCTCGCCAGCCCCTAGAGACAAAGGAAGTAACAAAGTTGGCGAGATTTAAATAACTAGGTCAAATCTGGAGCAGTTTTTTGTCGTCACAGCGCTGGAGCTAAATTCTTCATATAGTAAAATACCGTGACCTAGACGAGCGGCTCTAGAAATATGACTTAAATACCTCCCGCTTAATACTTTGGATGTAACAGATGATCTCAAGATGGGTGTATCGGATGTGGGTCACTTTGCCGAGAAGTTTTCCAGTAGGTTGTCATGGAGCGAAGTTCTGCAAGGAACATGCCACTGAATGAATGAATTGCTTACTATAGCACTTCTATTCTACACAGATAGCAGTTAATGGATGCTTGAAGTTGACTATTAATTGTTGTAATCTTTCCACAATTTTCTTCAGAACTAAATAATCTAAGTTGGTGTTAATTTTAATTTCTTCTTACTGTAGCGAAACGCAAGTGGCCCATGTCCTTATGCATTCGTTGATTTTGGGAAAACAGGGGGAAATGGCTTTCGGGAACTCTCAGTTCTCTTGTCCGATCAATTCCCCTGAAGGATAGTTCTCTGGGTTACCTCTCCAACCCGATCTTCTTAAGAGAATGATTGGAAGTCTGGCGTGTCTTGGGGAAAACCCGATGGCGCGCCTTGCACCAAATATGTACTAATGTAATTTCTTAGGCGATGAAGGTCCATTGAAAACCTTATCGGTTGTCGGCACAATGTATTGAGGTTTTAAAGAATTTTACAAGTCAAGTGCCGTCTCCTACTGGTGGAATGAAAAGGTAAACTTGGGTTTTCTTTAGTCCAGCCAAAACTGGGCCTATAAATCTCTAGTTGTCTCAACTGGTGAAACGAACTGGCGAAAAGCCGGTCATGCCCATATTGTGAGTGGGTTGACCGTTGGCCAATCTAGTTAGGCGTTCTGTTCTTGACATCGCCAGGGAACAAATCTGAAAAATAAATATTTCCCAAATGATATCGCTTGTTCTTGGCAGCCGATAGACGTGTGCTATTTTTCTTCCTACGGCTTACCTCTACTTAGTAGCATCTCTCATTTAAATATAAGCACATCAGATAGCTACGGTGTGCCGGAAGGAGGGAAGGGCTCCTTGGGGATGGGGTTCCCCATTCTATGATCTATCTTCTTGAGCCGGAAGAGGCTATCCACGGTGCTATCTCTTTCGTCTTTTAGTCGATAGGATGATGTGGGGAATATAAATAAACTTCTTTATCTCATTGAGAGAACAGACATTCCTCTGAATCTGTGTGTTATGTGAGGCACTGCCGGTACATTGCGGCGACAGCTCAGACAAGAGCAGCGGCCGAAAGGGGTAGTATCTTCTTTCCTATTCTGCTGGGAATGGGGAACTACACTGCGTGCCATACAACCCCACTACTATAATATTAGTTAAGGGGGAGAAACACACAGATTACTAGGCACACCACACCACAAGATCTTTGTCGTGAGAAAGGAATGGTTTGCAAGGGAGAGAGAAGCTGGGAAACGAATGTGCCCAACAATAATAAAGGCAGGGTATGAGTGTGGAGAGTGAGTCTTATATGCAACAGGGTGCATAGGGTAGCCGACAGGACGTCTACAAGTTGGAGGTCTATGCAAGCCAGGACGTAGCCAATCCAGGGGCTACCTGACATATCAGACGCATTCAAGCAAGCCACTTATATACTGGTCGTGGTAAGCCGAAATGCATAACTAATGTGTGGTGCATGAGTCAGCTTGATCCCTTACTAGAATTTTGTTATCTACAGGGTCTTTCTTTTGAAGTCTTCTCATCGACTTAAGGTCGAGTGTAAACCGGAAAGTGTGTTGAAGGACTTGACAAGGCTTCTATACCTAAAGTCCTAAGCACCTGATGAAGCCAGGGCAAGTCAGTGGACATATGAGGTAGAATGTTTTCTAATTTTAAGAAAGAATCATTACACGAATTAAATGAGTGGAAAGACCACAACTCAAGTCTTCTCATCGACTGAAGGTCGAAGGTTTGCTGATGATGCTGTTTGGACCTACGCCAATTCCCATCCTTGTCCGGGACAGCGAAAGGCTCTGATTCATTCCCTATACCCAATCTGATATCATGACTTTGGTTCCCAACCTCAATTGTACCCAGTGATCACATGGCACTTTCCCAGACCAGATTACTGACTATATCGTGGTGACCTAGGAAACTTGGAAGCTGTTGTTCGAACAACCGATGCTGGATAGAGAGACTGGAACCTTTGCCCGGTGAGGCAGTTGTGAAATGACTGGACAATTTCAAGATCTGTGCTATATGATGTTCAGAGTTTTCTGGATTCATTTCTAGACTAGAGTTATCTCATCAGTTTTGTTTTCTGGACTTGTATAGGTTTATCTGTCTTGGTGTTCTTCTGTGTTGTCTTTATTACGGTATTAAATTCAAATTATAGTGACTGAGACGATCGTCATGTTACGTGTGTGTCAGCCGGAAATACACTGCAGGAAATAACCCTGAGGTCGAAAGAGAGTGTGACAGTAAGTCCGGGGAACGGATGAAGGTTGGCAACAAAGACCTATTCCCAGCCAGGGCAAAAGAATAAGTTTGAAATATTGTGACGGGACATTATGGGACCCTCCCCATAGCTTGTTACAATGTCTGGGGGCTCGTCCGGGATATTTGAAATCCTGGTGGAGCTCTGGCTGATATAGTGATAGGGGACAGATATCCTTGTCTACTATCAATAGGTTCTGCCTACCGTGCCTGGCTATTGTCTGTACTCTGCCTGACACAGACTGACCGACATGTGACGTGCTGTGGTCGTATAAAATATTAAATTGTTATTTGAGAGATAAATTTTGATATAGAATTGTATACATTTACCCGCTGAGTTTAAGATGGCATCAGCGAAATTTAATGTTGCAGAAGTACAGGCTAAAGGGCGAGAGATGGGCTACGATGGTGTAGAGTTACAAAAATATGTTCAGGAAGTTGAAAGAGACTTCAGAGAGGCAGAGCGCGAAGCTAGGAAATTTGAGACCGAGCGTGAAGCTAAGAAAATAGAAGCTGAGCGCGAAGCTAAGAAAATGGAAGCAGAGCAGGCCGTCAGAGACCATGAGTTCCACATGAGGGAGTTGGAGCTTAGAGCTCAAACTGCCAAGGAAAGCGAGGGTGCAGTGGATGGCACAGTTCTACCGGACTCAACAACTTCTGGTGGCGGTCCATACCAGGCAATGAAGTTCCCTTTGCTCCCGTTCGATGAACACAAAGATAAGATCGACCAGTATCTTCAAAGATTCCAGTCGATGGCTTTGGCTATGGGACTGGAACGTGGGAAATGGAACTTGAAACTCTCACAGGGCCTGAGAGGGACAGCGTACGAGGTATACTCAAGGTTGCCACCTGGTATGGAAAATGACTATGAAGCCCTGGAGAAAGCATTATTGAAAAGGTTCCAGATGACAGCTCATACTTATCGACAGCAGTTCAGAAAGTCGAAGAGAGAACCAGGGGAGATGTTCGCAGCCTACAGTGTTAGACTGAAGTCTTACCTTTTGAAGTGGATGTCATTAGCTGGATTTGCTAACGACTATGAAAGTTTAGAAGAATTAGTGGTCGTGGACCAAATGAAAAGGATGATGCCGAGGCCATTGCAAACTTTCTTGCTAGAAAATGGGGCAGAGAAGTTAGACTTGGTAAATACATTAGCAGAAAGGTATGTGCTAGCTCATGGAGATAATGGGGAACTGTCACAACCCAATCCCCGATCACCAGACACTTGGTCTGGAAAGAAGAAGAACCCTAAAACAACCCACACTAAAAAGGAGGATCCTTTCGATAAAGTTCCAATTAAGAAACCCTCTGGTAAGAGTCCACCTGGATCTCCTAAAAGAAAGTGGAGTGAAAAGTGGTGCGCCTATTGCAAATCTCCCACACACAATACGGCTGATTGCCGGCGTAAACAGAAAGACTCTCACTATGCTGCTTGTCTTGTAGAAACCGGGGAAGGGTCTCACAAGGAGGTAGAAAGGAGGGGTCTTGGGAACAAAGATTCAGAAAACCCACCAGTAGTAGAGACGATACTTGTGAACGAACAACCAGTTGAGTGTCTCTATGATACAGGTCTGCAGTTTGAGGCTGTAATTTCATCACACTTAGTGAGCCCAGAGCAGCTAACCGGGGAATCTATTGAGATTCAAACGGCGACAAAGAGTGCGGTAGCGGTGTCTCTTCCAATTGCGAAGGTGGACTACAAATCAAAATATGTTACCGGCACTATACAGGCAGCCGTTCTGCTAGATCCTATCTTCCCAATGATCTTGGGTTGTCGCTACGTCTTTCTAGGGATTCCAACCGAACCCATGTACGTAGGGGCGATGCAAACCAGATCTCAATCGGAGGATGAGCAGACGCCGGCCTTGATCATGAATCCCTTGCCTGGGGAGTTACGAGCTGCTCAAAGCGAGGATGCTACTTTGCAACCTTGCTTCAACCAGTTGCCAAAAAGTTCTGACCCACCAAGACGGGGTCAGTATTATATGAAGAATCGGTTACTGTACCGGAGAGCCGGAGTGGAGGAACGCCAGCATGGACAGCTGGTAGTTCCTAAGGCTTATCAGGGAACAGCTTCTTCATATGGGACACACCATTTCTTTCAGTGGACATATGGGTGTCGGGGCAACTCTCCAGCGCATTTCCTGCCATTACTACTGGCCAGGGATGACTGGAGACGTGCGTAGTACGTCAAGTCGTGCCCAGAGTGCCAGCGTGTGGCACCAAAACACTGGACGGCTCCGGTAGTCTTGGGTGACATGCCCATTATGAACTCTCCTTTCGAGAGAGTTGCCATCGATCTTGTTGGTCCTCTTCCTCGGACTAGGAAGAGGAATAAGTACATTCTCACGATGGTGGATTGCTGTTCCATGTGGGGTGAGGCGATACCTTTGGCCACAATCGACTCTAAGCGAGTGGCTGATGCACTGATGGAGACCTTTACTCGGTTGGGATTTCCCAACCAGATCCTAACGGACAATGGGTCTCAGTTCTGTGGTAAGCTGATGGAAGAAGTCTTTCGTATCTTCCAGACCAACCACATTCACACAAGCCCGTACCACCCTCAGTCTAATGGGCAAGTAGAGAGGTTTAATGGTACCTTGATGACCATGCTTCGGAAGCTGGCTCAAGAGAAACCAGACAGATGGGATGAGTATATCTCAGCCGCCTTGTTCTCCTATCGGGAGGTTCCACATGGGTCGACCGGGTTGCCACCAGCCACTCTACTATTCGGGAGGCCTATCAAGGGTCCCTTAGAAGCCCTATTGAGATGTTGGACAGAGGAAGAAACTTCCGAAGGAGTTATATCCTCATATAAATACGTCGAAGAGTTAAAGAAGAAGCTCCAGACGGGTTGGGCTTTGGCAGCTCAGAATCTAAGGGCAGCCAGAAAGAGACACGCGGCCTACTACAATAGAAGGACAAAAGATAGGTCTCTTAAAGTGGGGGATCGGGTTCTGTTGTTACTTCCAGTTGGTTCCAATAAACTCGAGATTGGTTGGCAGGGGCCTTTCCCGGTGGAAAGGGTTGTGTCCCGAACCAACTATGCCATCCGGATCAGGGGGAAATCCAAAATCTTCCACATTAACCTCCTCAAAAAGTATGAAGAACGATCTGATGGTACTTCTCTCCCACTTATGACTATGGCGGTCGCGATGGAAACTGAATCGGGCGAAGACGCGGATAGGGAGTATCCTTTACACTCTGGGGAAACCTATAGGGATGTACATATTAATCCTGATCTGTCGGCTGAAGAAACAGACCGAGTCATCCGTTTGTTGGAGTCCCATCAGCAGATTCTTACCGATCGGACCAGGGCGAACAGGGTTAGTCGAGTTTGATATGACTCTGACTACCCAAGACCCCGTTCGCCAAAAAATATATCCAGTGCCCTTTTCGAAAGAGAAGGCCCTGGAAGCTGAAATCCAGAAGCTTCTGGACGATGACATCATCACTCCTTCGACTTCTCCTTATAATGCCGGGGTTGTCTTGTTGAGGAAGCCCAGTGGGGAGCACCGCCTATGTATTGATTACAGGCATTTAAACAGATGTACGACATTCCAAGTTGAACCGTTACCGAACACAAATCAACTGTTTGCCAGACTAAATAAGGCAAAGTACTTTTCGAAAATTGATCTAAGCAGGGATATTATCAGATCCCTGTGAAACCCGAGGTTCGCCCCTTGCTCGCCTTCAGTACTCCGAGCGGGCATTACGAATTCAAGGTGATGCCATTTGGGCTGAGCAATGCGCCCAGTGTGTTCACTCGCATGATGAGAATGTTATTAGAGCCTTTAAAGGATCCCTCTGTGGTCTCGTTTATGGATGATATTCTCATCGCGTCTGACAATCTGAGTGATCACCTGAAGTCCTTGGGACAGATCTTCAAAAGGTTAAAAGAGGAAGGGTTAACCGCCCGTCCAGCCAAATGCATGATTGGCTATCAATCCTTGGAATTTCTGGGACATACTATTACCCCAGGGGGACTGGTACCGGAAGAAAAGAATATTGAGAAGGTCCGTCTCGCACCCCGTCCTAAATCCAAAAAAGATGTTAGGTCTTTCTTGTCTCTGTGTGGGTTTTACCAGAAATTTATTCCGAAGTTCAACGAAATTGCGGCGCCGTTAACCGAGACCCTGAAGAAAGGATCGCCAGATCCTATAGTCTGGACCCCGAGCTGTGAAGAAGCTTATGGGAAGCTGAAACAGGCTTTGGTGGATAGGCCAGTCCTGCAACTCCCAAATTTGGAGAAAACGTTTGTTCTAAGAGTAACATAGGGATTGGGGCAACTTTGTTGCAGGAAGGGCGAGATGATGCTTCGGTGCTATGTCCGGTGGCGTATGCAAGTAGAAAACTGTTACCCGCCGAACGGAATTACTCCACAGTCGAACGGGAATGTCTGGCTCTAGTGTGGGCGGTACAGAAATTTCAACCTTATCTGTATGGAGTACCGTTCAAAGTGCAGTCCGACCATCAACCTCTGACCTTTTTGGCAACTTCTAAGAAACTGAACGCGAGGTTAATGAGATGGTCATTGCTCCTACAACCGTATCAGTTCACGGTCGAATACATCCCCGGAAGGGAGAATGTGGGAGCGGATTTCCTATCACGGCATCCTATGGTTGAATGTGAGGGTGGGGTCATTCGAACAGAACCACTGGCAGTAGAAAGTTCGTAGGGTTCGACTTTCTTAAGAGGGGGCCTATGTAGCGAAACGCCAGTGGCCCATGTCCTTATGCATTCGTTGATTTTGGGAAAACAGGGGGAAATGGCTTTCGGGAACTCTCAGTTCTCTTGTCCGATCAATTCCCCTGAAGGATAGTTCTCTGGGTTACCTCTCCAACCCGATCTTCTTAAGAGAATGATTGGAAGTCTGGCGTGTCTTGGGGAAAACCCGATGGCGCGCCTTGCACCAAATATGTACTAATGTAATTTCTTAGGCGATGAAGGTCCATTGAAAACCTTATCGGTTGTCGGCACAATGTATTGAAGTTTTAAAGAATTTTACAAGTCAAGTGCCGTCTCCTACTGGTGGAATGAAAAGGTAAACTTGGGTTTTCTTTAGTCCAGCCAAAACTGGGCCTATAAATCTCTGTTGTCTCAACTGGTGAAACGAACTGGCGAAAAGCCGGTCATGCCCATATTGTGAGTGGGTTGACCGTTGGCCAATCTAGTTAGGCGTTCTGTTCTTGACATCGCCAGGGAACAAATCTGAAAAATAAATATTTCCCAAATGATATCGCTTGTTCTTGGCAGCCGATAGACGTGTGCTATCTTTCTTCCTACGGCTTACCTCTACTTAGTAGCATCTCTCATTTAAATATAAGCACATCAGATAGCTACGGTGTGCCGGAAGGAGGGAAGGGCTCCTTGGGGATGGGGTTCCCCAATCTATGATCTATCTTCTTGAGCCGGAAGAGGCTATCCACGGTGCTATCTCTTTCGTCTTTTAGTCGATAGGATGATGTGGGGAATATAAATAAACTTCTTTATCTCATTGAGAGAACAGGCATTCCTCTGAATCTGTGTGTTATGTGAGGCACTGCCGGTACATTGCGGCGACAGCTCAGACAAGAGCAGCGGCCGAAAGGGGTAGTATCTTCTTTCCTATTCTGCTGGGAATGGGGAACTACACTGCGTGCCATACAACCCCACTACTATAATAGTTAGTTAAGGGGGAGAAACACACAGATTACTAGGCACACCACACCACAAGATCTTTGTCGTGAGAAAGGCATGGTTTGCAAGGGAGAGAGAAGCTGGGAAACGAATGTGCCCAACAATAATAAAGGCAGGGTATGAGTGTGGAGAGTGAGTCTTATATGCAACAGGGTGCATAGGGTAGCCGACAGGACGTCTACAAGTTGGAGGTCTATGCAAGCCAGGACGTAGCCAATCCAGGGGCTACCTGACATATCAGACGCATTCAAGCAAGCCACTTATATACTGGTCGTGGTAAGCCGAAATGCATAACTAATGTGTGGTGCATGAGTCAGCTTGATCCCTCACTAGAATTTTGTTATCTACAGGGTCCTTCTTTTGAAGTCTTCTCATCGACTTAAGGTCGAGTGTAAACCGGAAAGTGTGTTGAAGGACTTGACAAGGCTTCTATACCTAAAGTCCTAAGCACCTGATGAAGCCAGGGCAAGTCAGTGGACATATGAGGTAGAATGTTTTCTAATTTTAAGAAAGAAGCATTACACGAATTAAATGAGTGGAAAGACCACAACTCAAGTCTTCTCATCGACTGAAGGTCGAAGGTTTGCTGATGATGCTGTTTGGACCTACGCCAATTCCCATCCTTGTCCGGGACAGCGAAAGGACTCTGATTCATTCCCTATACCCAATCTGGTATCATGACTTTGGTTCCCAACCTCAATTGTACCCAGTGATCACATGGCACTTTCCCAGACCAGATTACTGACTATATCGTGGTGACCTAGGAAACTTGGAAGCTGTTGTTCGAACAACCGACGCTGGATAGAGAGACTGGAACCTTTGCCCGGTGAGGCAGTTGTGAAATGACTGGACAATTTCAAGATCTGTGCTATATGATGTTCAGAGTTTTCTGGATTCATTTCTAGACTAGAGTTATCTCATCAGTTTTGTTTTCTGGACTTGTATAGGTTTATCTGTCTTGGTGTTCTTCTGTGTTGTCTTTATTACGGTATTAAATTCAAATTATAGTGACTGAGACGATCGTCATGTTACGTGTGTGTCAGCCAGAAATACACTGCAGGAAATAACCCTGAGGTCGAAAGAGAGTGTGACAGTAAGTCCGGGGAACGGATGAGGGTTGGCAACAAAGACCTATTCCCAGCCAGGGCAAAAGAATAAGTTTGAAATATTGTGACGGGACATTATGGGACACTCCCCATAGCTTGTTACACTTACTTCCACAAATTGTCGTGCTATATGAGAGCTTCTCTTGCCGTGTATATTCATTTTTTCAATATATTTATTTGTTCAACATAATTGTCTGCATAGCTACAAACATAGATGATTGATTCCCCCCGACTCGTAGCTGATAGATTAAACTAATGTCCATGATGTAAGATGCGACCATCACACGCCAGGCTGGCCGCTTGTCCCATATCTGTCCTGTTACTTACTAGATGCCTTGTATAATACAATTCTGACTGTGCTAGCAGAACGCTTTTCGGTATTCATCCCACATGTAATGTCTTCTTCTGTAGCACTTTATCCCCCAATGGAACATGGGCCTCCAAGCAACTCACTCCGTAGGTCAGCATGGTCGAATGGATAAGAACGCGTGTTCTTAAACATACGGTAAGCTGATGCCGAGGTAAGGGGTTCAACCCCTAAACCGGACAGTTGGACTAACATGTTGACCTCTCGTCCTTGACTTGGTGACGTAAATTACAAGTATCTCTGAAGTCGAAGTGGCTTCGGCTGATGGTGAAGGACACTTTAATAGGAAAAGCTAATCTACACGCAAAATTGAGACCAGTGCTACTGCAAGTAGTGTGTATGGACTACGCTTGAGTTCAAACCGAGCGAGCGCCCCCCCCCCCCCCAAAAAAAAAAACGAACTCCAAGGCCCTATCTTTAACTGTCCCATGCAGCTCTGTCAGCGTCTTTCCAATATTGTTTAATAATGTTTCTACTTCTCTTCTCTGTAAGTTTTAAAGTCTTATTCTATTTCTGTTGTCATATGGGTTCCATACTAAGACATTTCTTATTATACTGTTCTCGGATTTTCTGAAAGTATGGCCTTTCCAGTCCTAGCGTTTTTTCTTCACCTTTTGGGTCACTGGTATTTGTCTAGTTCCGGCCGTGTGCTCAACATTGGTGATTTTCTCATACCCATGGACAACACATGTCGCCACAATGTCCAACCAATGTAAAGCCTACTACGTAGACACGTGCCCATATTAACTTTCTCTCCGCCGATTAGTCGAATACTAGATGACAAATAATGCAACACAGCACTTTTTTTTCCCTAAAGTCTGGCTTGATTTTCAAATGCAGATAATACAAAAACTTTCTCGGTCACATAAACAATTATGCAGATTTCATCAACAGGCTTATTAAATGTATGTAATGTACAGAACATTTATAACATGTTGTCTTTCATGGAGACATGTTTAACAAGCTTAAAACTAGTAGCTAATGATATCTGATATTGTATCTTTCTTTACACGTCATTTACATTGGCTATTGTGTCCCGTATGACAGTTCATATTTCGTAAGCAATTTCCGACTGAAAGGTATTTAACAGTCAGTTTACAGGGTTGATAGAAACTGTTAGATTCTCGATCCAAGGTCCACGTACAGAATACCCTCGTCTTGAGTAAAGATGAAATTGCTTATTGTTGCAGCTTTGATTTGCCACACATCTGGATTCTTTATTGGTGGTAAATCAGTGTTAACTGTGTTTGTCTTGCCTTGGCTTGTCTTGAAAGTCAGTTCTTAATGATATTATAAACGTTAGTCTGTGTTCTGTTCTAGCTTGGAGTTCGCCTTTGCGGATCTTATATATCAGTGATACTTGTGCTTGACTTCTCATGTGTTTCTTTGCCCTAGAACAGTTGTCATCATCTTGCTCTTATCTAGGTAACTGAACTGGGGTTCATACAGGCAACAATAAATCTGCTCACTATGAGAATCAAATATTTATTGTATATACATTTACAGTATGCGTTGACGCATATTACATATCACAGATAGTTAATCTCAAACACAGAGTTGTCATACAACAATCTAGCACACTATCTAGCCTATGTATATATATCTATGAATATCTATTGAGTCCCTCTCAGGCAGGCCCTGTTGCCTCTCTCAAGTCCGTCTGTCCTCTGCCGGTCTCCTCGTGTCCTCATTCGACACGGGCGGTAACTCTGTCCGAGTTCCTCGTGGACCCTGCATTAGGCGGGCCACATCAGTGTCCACGAAGCCATGGACTCGGTGACCAGCTCTTTCGAGAAGGCTCTCGATTACTCGGGTCCTGAGCGACTCTCTTCTGTCCCTTGGGCTGGAGTTGCAGCCCTCCAATAATCTATCTGACGGTGAGGCGGTGACAACAGTTAACTATGAAAGTCAGATCTTACTGATATTGCACATTTTACTCTTGGGCGTTCGCTATTGCTGATTCTATACATGCTTGTCTTATCGTATTGTGTTATCTCAGCTTCGGATTACCACAATTGATCGCGATTTAAGTGATGCTGTAAATGCTTGTCTTCTCTTATTCTCTCCTGTCCCATCCTTAATTCACCATTACTAGCCGTAGATTCTATCCTTTAAAAATGCCACCGATTGCAGGGGATTGAACCACATCCGCTATCATTTACAGCAAACTCTAACCACTATAGCACAGTGGCTTACATAGCATGACAAAAATACATACTATATTAATTTGCTAGATTCAACCCAGGTCTCGCTCATATGGGAGAAATCGTTGAGGTCATTAGGTATTTCGAAATGAGGGTTATGAAGATAATTTATATAATTCCTGGTCGTCGTTGGAGCCTTGAGGCATGACGTCACTACTCATGCGAGAAAAAGCTTAACATCTTCCTCTGTTTTGTCTGATATTTTATTAATGTGGCACACTATCTAGCCTATGTATATATATCTATGAATATCTATTGAGTCCCTCTCAGGCAGGCCCTGTTGCCTCTCTCAAGTCCGTCTGTCCTCTGCCGATCTCCTCGTGTCCTCATTCGACACGGGCGGTAACTCTGTCCGAGTTCCTCGTGGACCCCGCATTAGGCGGGCCACATCAGTGTCCACGAAGCCATGGACTCGGTGACCAGCTCTTTCGAGAAGGCTCTCGATTACTCGGGTCCTGAGCGACTCTCTTCTGTCCCTTGGGCTGGAGTTGCAGCCCTCCAATAATCTATCTGACGGTGAGGCGGTGACAACAGTTAACTATGAAAGTCAGATCTTACAGATATTGCACATTTTACTCTTGGGCGTTCGCTATTGCTGATTCTATACATGCTTGTCTTATCGTATTGTGTTATCTCAGCTTCGGATTACCACAATTGATCGCGATTTAAGTGATGCTGTAAATGCTTGTCTTCTCTTATTCTCTCCTGTCCCATCCTTAATTCACCATTACTAGCCGTAGATTCTATCCTTTAAAAATGCCACCGATTGCAGGGGATTGAACCACATCCGCTATCATTTACAGCAAACTCTAACCACTATAGCACAGTGGCTTACATAGCATGACAAAAATACATACTATATTAATTTGCTAGATTCAACCCAGGTCTCGCTCATATGGGAGAAATCGTTGAGGTCATTAGGTATTTCGAAATGAGGGTTATGAAGATAATTTATATAATTCCTGGTCGTCGTTGGAGCCTTGAGGCATGACGTCACTACTCATGCGAGAAAAAGCTTAACATCTTCCTCTGTTTTGTCTGATATTTTATTAATGTGCATACCAGACGTTTAGTTTGTTGGTTGGCTATTATTGTAACTGAGCACCCTTTACTGAATACTGAATTTAAGAATGCATATCACTGCCCTAGGGACACATGCTCCTCCCCTCTCTTCAAACGCCTGTGAAAAGTAATAATGCTGATTATCCCAGTAGCAAGTTAATTAAAAGTCCACCTGATATTTCTTTACGCTTTCATTATTGTCCAGACCCTCTACTCCCTCCCTTCTGAGCCATTCTTTCCAGATGTGAATACTTCGTCTGTTTAGCCGCACTCTCCATCAGATTCCAGATAACCTCATCAAATCACTTTTCTCTTAAAGTAGGTATTCATCTAGAGGGCAGCGGGGGCAGTTAATCTAGCAGGTTGTTCATTGTCCCGCACACTTGCATGACCTGTGCAGTTAATCCATCATGTAATAAACTCCGGCTTGTCGAGCAATGCTAGCCACTGCGTTCAGAGCATGCCAGTTTCTACTTTCTGACGCATACTCTGTTAGTCCGTTACAAACACATGTCTGGCTGTGCTGTCCTCATATCATCGGAAGGCTGCCCCCAACTTCCATTCTCATGCAAGATATGGTAGCAGCAAATGCCACAACTCCATTTTTTTAGACAGTGCCCATTTGTCTTTGCATCAAAATCCCACAAACTCTTTTTATCTCTAACCCCACACCCATTAATGTACATAATTACATCGCCAGGGTTTGTATTGTCTTCTATCAGCTGTTGCACGGACGCGTATTATCCGCTGAACATTCTCAGCGCCATACGCCCAATGTAATTATAAGTCAGATCTTGACTGCATCAGGATATATCAGGATGCAGTGAAACAGAAATGCAAACAAAATAACTATTTTCAAATCCTAAGGGCATACAATGAAAACAAACATTTATACATTCCTTAGTAGGGTCAAACCACCTAAACGAAATAATTAATGTAGGAGTGAAATGTGTGAAAATTATGTAGTAATAAAATGAAAATATGACAAATATAAATCAAATAAGTATGCATAAGAATAAAACACAACACAATTGTCCGACGTTTCGCTAGTCACTACCTTTGTTAAAAACAAACTAAACACGGGTATAAGAATATCTCCCCCGATGTGTCTCCACCTTGCCGTGGTAGGGGAGCTTGAGTGTCCCACTGACCCCAAGCGCTATGCCGATGGATATTAACTACATATTGGACAGCTCCTGGGATAGGGACCAGACTAAGAGATACACAACCTGCTGCTCTGCAGGTATACTGAGGATAGCAGTCAAAAGTTTAAATCAGGCGAACGAAAGCAGAAGTTCTTGGTCCGGACACAAGCACTAAGGCTCTCGCTGAAGGATAAGGCTGAACTCCTCTAAGCCATTAATCCTTGGACCTGAGAACCGGTCCGATACAAACCTACCGACAAATGCAGGTGAGAGGCTGAGCACGCTACATGCTTAGTCAAGATACTTATTTCGAAGGTTCACAGCTGGGGGATATGAGGGATTCCCGGATGAGAGGGCCTGGCCGTTTTTAGCTCACTGCTGCACGGAGGTAAGGTGCTGAGCCGGCACGAAATGGTTACGAAACATTTCTTTATCTATGCTCACATAGAGTGTAATCAAAGGTGGAAAAACGTCTCAATAACACGAAATGGAACGCTTGGCTAGCGAATCCATTGCATGGTCCGAAGTCTGAAGCGAAAGCTTACCTAGTGGATGTCGTCCGCATACTGTCCGTTCCTGGTTTGTGCTTGAGCGACCAGTGGCAAGCGAAATGCCCAATACATGGAAGTGAGGAATCAAAGCAGCCATGAGCAGGACGTGGCAATTCCTCGGGTGAGCCCAGTCTCAGAGCAGTATGTGCCGGCTCTGCAATAATGGAAGCCTCCTTGGATAGCAGGGAACGCCCATGGTCTGCCCCTGCCTTCCCTTGAGGGTTGACCGTGATGTCGCTGACCGTTCTACTTTGACCAGCTGAGATGTGGGCGACACCACAGCACTAACAGTCTAACGTCTCTCGAAACCCCGGGAAGGCCAACCCGTAAAAATGCCTGCTGAAGTCGGATGTGCTGGCCTACGGGTGCAAATAAATCAGGCACAACGCAAAAAACGTCCGAGTGAAATGTCTTTCGTGCTAGGAACAGCTCTGACTAACTAGTTTTCCGAATAGCTCGTGTCCGGAAAAGCTCTGACTAGCTAGTTTCCGAATGTTCGTTGTGCCCGGAACAGCTCTGACGGGCACATCAACAAGCACATGTCCGTATCGAAAACTCGCTGAGTGGATACCGTCTGCAGACCGGTCTGGTCAGTGCGGGAAAGGCTCGTGGTGAACGATATGCCCAATATATCGAAGTGAGGAATTAAAGCAGCCATGAGCAGGACCTGACGATTTCCTCGGTGAGCCCAGCACCAGGGCGCTATGTGTCGGCTCTGCAACTATGGAAGCCACCCTGGATGGCGGAAAATGCCATGGTCTGTCCCTGCCTTCCCTTGAAGGCTGATCTGAAGCATTCGACCGTTCCAACTTAACAAGCTGGGATGTGGAAGGCACCACAAACGTGAGAGTCCCACAGGAATGCTAACCTGTCAAAAATGCACGCTAAAAGTCGGATGTGTTGGCCTAAGGGTCTCGACCCAAGGGTGCATAACGAGAAACACCGCAATCACATCTGAAAAAGCACTCCGATGAACACAAAGAAGAAGAAGAAGAAGAAGAAGAAGAAGAAGGAGAAGAAGAAGAAGAAGAAGAAGAAGAAGAAGAAGAAGAAGAAGAAGAAGAAGAAGAAGAAGAAGAAGAAGAAGAAGAAGAAGAAGAAGAAGAAGAAGAAGAAGAAGAAGAAGAAGAAGAAGAAGAAGAAGAATATTACTGTGAATTCAAAACAATAAATGCACTAGAAATATTGACAAATGCGAAGTTGAAAGACGAATGCAATAATGGGTTGAAGTGTAACTGTGACATCGCGAATAATAGAACTAAACATGGACAATGTCAGACTCGATGAAGAAATTAAAGATTACACATTATTTGGAAATGAGATAACAAAAGAAGGGAGGGTGGCTAACGGTAATATGAGACACGAAGGCCCAAGTTAAATGTTAGCGTCCATAATAGAATTTATTCCGGCTAAAATGACACACCCCGTAGTGGAAATTAATTGAATCTCCTTTTTCATTCTGAGAGACGTGTCCGAGTAACATGGTCTTATAGCAGTGACACACACATCATAGACCTGTTATGATCTGGGGAATTAAAATGATTAGAAACACGCTGTATGAGTGTCGTGTGATGTCCCTCAGATGTCCCCTATATCGGTCCGCTAGACGCACGCTGTATGAGTTGTGTCATGTCCCTCAGATGTCCCCTATATCTGTCCGCTAGAAACACGCTGTATCAGTGTCGTGTGATGTCCCTCAGATGTCCCCTATATCTGTCCGCTAGACACACGCTGTATCAGTGTCGTGTAATGTCCCACAAATGCCCCCTATATCTGTCCGCTAGAAGTCTTCCAGAGAGTTCATGGAGTCTCAATGACGTAGTGGTTTCTCCGCCTGCTTTGTGCTCCCAAAGTTGTGAGGTCGATTCCGGGCTACGTTGTTCGGTTCACTAGTGCACTTTTCTCAAAGACTCCTGGGGGTCGTCGAGGGAGCAACGGAGTTCGTGCTTTATGCGACGCTTCTGGCAAGCCGTCCTGTAGAAAGAGACCGAGTCATATGGGATAAAACCCGGTGCAATGAAGTCGATCCCCTTGCGTTTTAAACATGTTTTCTTCTTCCAGTCTGTCCAATGTACTTCGAGATATAGTCGTGTAATATCGTCCCGAAGGTGTAATATACCCTATATCGGTCCGCTAGACTTCGAGACGAGACTGGGTGATCAGTAACTCCGAATTGCCAGCTTCAAATGTTTCTACAACAGGCGACATCTGGGAATGGCGATTCTTATTCGTGACAAAACGGTGGCTTCAGAGCCATCAGTATAGTTGGGACAATGACGACATACAAATACAGACAGAAAGAGTTCAATCCAGTCTACCATTCGTGTTGGTTAATGTTTATGCCCGCAACGCGAGTATGGATTCCCAGACATGGCAGTGCTTAAGTGACATATTAGGTCACGAGAGAAATGTTATTTTCTGTGGCGATTTCAACGCTAAAGGCAGATCATGGGGAAACATTTCCTCCAACAGACAGGGGGAGGAGCTCGAGAATGCACTAGAAACCATTGACCTGGATTGTATCAACAGTGGCTGTGTCACCAGGACAGCCCAGATGATGAGGGCAGTGCTATTGATCTGGCGCTAGTTTCTCCTTCACTCACTACAGTGTGTAGATGGTCTGTCCTAGGACACCACGATAGCTACCACCACTCTTGTAGCATGTTGGTGGAGACAGGCAGAACAGGCAGCACAAATTAACGGTCAAGACTTTCTAGTATGGCAGTAGAGGGTAAGATGTGGTGAGTAAAATAAGAAGTGACAAGAGCAGAAAGCTTCAGGGCAGGAAAAAAAAGCTGGGAGCAGCCACCTTGGTGGAATTTCGCGGTGGGGAAGGCTTAGGTGGATTAGCGTAGTGCTGTAAGGAGATGGCAAAATGCCAAGAAGAACAGAGCTAGCCATCCTAGTTCCTGCTTACACTTAGAAAGAGAGATGCACACAAAAGTAAGCTATTTTTTAAAAAAAAATGGTCAAGGTGGTTAAAAGTGAAAAATGGGCAGAGGTGTGTCAAAGTGTAGACACAGACAAGTCACTGAAATTGTTCTGGCGACTACATAGAAGCATGAGTGGGGTTGTCAAGAATAAGAGCATTTCTGACTTCCAAAGTGCTGACCTCTACTGGCAGAGGACTGACGAGGACAAGAGCAAAGCCCTCTTTGAACGCTATCTAGAGCAGAGCAACCAGACGCACGTGGGAGGCCGAAACCTTGCCGATGAGGTCACCTCTGACAGGTGCAAGGCCCAGACCACTTCGGATGAAGACACAGTGACAGTGAAAGAAATCAAGTCTGTGCTTCGACGATAAAAAAAAAACAGCGCTCCGGGGCCAGATGGCATAAGATACGATGACATCAGTAGGTGTATCGACAACGAGCTAGAGAAACTAGCAGACATGTAGAACCACAGTATAAGGAGTGCTAGCATCAAGGAGGAGTGGTTACACAGCTATCTGATTCCCTTGCCGAAGCCTGGCAGAGACCACACAAAAATTCAGGGATATCGAGTTATAACCATGCAGAATATAATAGGCAAGCTGCTGGAGAAGGTAATTGCAAGGAAAATATCAAGCCAGCTAGAGAGGCAAGGTGTTTTCCCACCTACCCTAGGTGGGTACCGTACAAAAAGAGAAACCTGGACCAATGCAGCAGTTTTTGCCATTGATGTCTATGAAGGTTTCCACTCAGGCATTGACACCTTTGCTGCAGCGATTAATCTTAAGGACGTGTACAACAGAGTACCATTAGATTTTCTAATGTTTCAGCTTCTTGAACTCAAAATAAGTCCATTCCTCCTTAGTTGGATCGCTGCAGCCCTTTTCCAAAGGAAAGCAGTTTTTAGATGTGGCAGTTGGACTTCGGAACCAACAACAATATATCCTGGCCTACCACAGGGATCACCATTATCTCCGGTACTGTTCAACGCTTACACAGTGAGAATCACCAGCGAGCAGATCACGACCGCCCTCTTTTTAACCTGCTGCCCTTCACCTTCATAATTTCACTATGCAGTGGATGTTGTGTGTTTGCGTTAACTCTGAGGTAGGCGCGTGCTCTGCAAACTTGTAGTCTGTCTTCAATGGTTGGAAAATCAAGAAGGTAGAGCATCGCCCATCATGCTGTATCTCCTGTACACCCAAGAATAATGCGCATAGCTTCATTCTGTATCCTTTCCATCCTTTCTATCTGCTTACGGCTGAGGGTCAGGATTGCCATTGCATACTCAAAAACAGACATGATCAGCCCCTCGTATAGAAGACATAGATGGCGCTGCTCACAGTTTACTGCCGCCATCACCCGCATCGCAGCCAAATTCCGCTTGGGCTTTGCTATCACCTAGTCTATTTGGTCATTATAAGCAAGGCTTCGATTAAACCGTATCCTCAGGTAATTCATTGCCTGGTATGCGAGGATGGGGATGTGTGCTTGGCTGGGTGGTTGGGGTGTGTGTGGGTGGGAGGGTAGATGAGAGATGCATGTGTTGATGGGCGCGTGGGTGATGTGTGGGTGTGAGCGGTTGATGGATGAGTACGTGAGTGGGTGGATGTGTGTGAGAGATGAGTGTATGGGTGGGGGGAGGTGTGTAGTTGTGAGAAGATGTGTGTGAGCGGCGGATGTGTGTGGGTGGGGTATATGTGGGTGGCGGGGTGTGTGTGGGTGGGAGGTGTGTGTTTTTGGGTTATGGGTGTGGGTTTTGTGTCGGCAAGTGGGGAGATGTGTTTATGGGTGGGGATGTGTGTATAGGTGGGGATGTGTAGTTGATAGGTGGCGAATATTGGATGGGTGAGTGGGTGTAGGTTGGCTGATGTGTGTGTGGGTGGGTGGGGAAAATTGTGAGAGTGCGGGATATGTGTGTGGATATGTTCGGGATGTGTGGGTTTGCGGGGGTATGTGTGTGTGATTTCTTCTTCTTCTTCTTCTTCTTCTTCTTCTTCTTCTTCTTCTTCTTCTTCTTCTTCTTCTTCTTCTTCTTCTTCTTCTTCTTCTTCTTCTTCTTCTTCTTCTTCTTCTTCTTCTTCTTCTTCTTCTTCTTCTTCTTGGGGAAATGTGTGTGGATGGGGGATCAGTGGGTGTGTGGCGGCACGTATGTTCGCCTTGTTCTGTGTGAGTGCGTGGAGGTATGTGTGGGTGGGTGGGGGAGGTTTGGTGGGTGGGGGATGTGTTGATGGCTGCGGGATACGAGGGTGGATGGGGGATGTGTCTCACAACATTGCAATATACACTGTTTATGTTTACAACTTTCATTTCATAATGTTTTTTTTTTGTTTTCTCATGTGAATGTATCATGCGTAATATGCATTGTTTATGCTTACAAAATTCATTTGACAATGTTTTTTCTAATATGTTAATGCAACATACACATGTTATGAATGAAAGATGAGTGATTGAAAGGGCCGAATGTAAGACGGGCCTGCGTTGCCCAATTTGTTACCCTTTTAAAATAAAGTTTGTTCGTTCGTTCGATCGTTCATTCGTTCGTTCGTCCTTTCCACAGTCTCTGAACACAGCTTTACAGTTGGTGTTGGAGTGTTGACAATATGATTATTCAACGAGAACCAAGTCACTGGTGACTTTGTTGGGTTGACCATTGCACCAGCTTCAACACACCAAGTACTTATGCGATTGAGTTCGGTTTGTAGTTCAACAGCAACCTGATCTCTATCCTTACCCTGACGATACACTAAAACATCGTCGGCATATGACAATAACATTCTTCAACAGGTGTCTTCTCTTGAGGACTTAGAACCTGGCGAGGAGTGGGTACAAGTGCCAACAGATTTCTGCACGTCCTTTTCAGTTTGCATCCAACTAGACAGTAAATGCAGACAAGAAAATCTGGCTGGTGTGGAGGCGGAAGTACACGCGTTGATTTTAGAGAATTCTCTAGACGGAGATGCTGTCATTTACATAAATGGGTTGACTTTTAAGGCACAGTTGGTGTTTTAATGCTGTGGTTGAAGCAATTCATCATTTCTTCCAGATATGCATGGCCTAGATTCTTAATGTGAGCATCTTTCACACCAGCTGGGTTAATGCGTTGCCTTTTGTTTTCTTCTGCACATATGTTTTATTGGCGCTCGCTCGCTGTGAACTCAAGAGTAGTCCATACACACTACTTTTAGTAGTGCTGGACTGAATTTTGCTTGTTGATTAGCTTTCTCTATTAACAGTCTTCCTCGCCATCAGGTGAACGCACTCCTACTTCTGAGGTACTTGTAATTTACGTCCCCAAGCCAAGGACGATAGGTAAACATTTTAGCCCAACTGTCCACCTTACCTCGGCATCAGCACACCGAGCTGTAAGAACAAGCGTTCTTATCCATTCGGCCATGCTGACCTACCTGCAAATATTTGATATATTTCATATGCACGAATGTTTTTAGAGGGTTATTCAACAACCGCATATCTGGAGGTCCTATAATTGTGGTCAGTCTGCTTCACAAATATTTAGAGGAATGTCTCTCCATTTCTCTTGCCATCTCTTAGTGGTTGAACATGTTCACTATCTAGCATGTCAAATCAGGTGCTTACTTCATTTCTTCTCAATCCCGAGGGAGGTAGAGGGTTCAATCCTTACACGGTCAGTAGGACTAAAATATTGACCTATAATTCTTGACTTGGGGACGTAAATTGCAAGTTCCTCAGAAGTCTGAGTGGATTCACCTGATGGCGAGGGACACTGGTAATAGATCAAGGTAATCCACACGCATAAATCAGTCCAATACACTAAAGTAGTAGCACGTGAATAGATTAAGCTTCCATTCAAAGTCGGCTAACGTACCAAACCAATCTGTGTAGCTTCCAGTATTTGTCCATTGTCGTATCACTTCGCTCAGCTAACGTCCCAAACCAATCTGTGTAGCTCCCAGTATTTGTCCATTGTCGTATAACTTCGTTAAGACTCCAAAATAACTGTGTGTAGTTGTTTCTCCTTGATGGTCAATGTTCCATCCTTATTTGACTAGACATTTTTTTTTTGTAGTTAAGGACTATTTTACACGACTTGTTGCGTATTGGGTATAAGATACGAGTCCCATAGTTTCATAGAAACTGCCATAGGGTTATGGGAATAATGTTACATCGGATCCTAGAGGCTTCCCTTGAAACATTTTTCAGGAATCACAGTTGTCGAAAAGCTCGCTCCAACAACCAGGATGCATTTATCTCCCATGACATTTCCTAGTACACATGGTAGGCTGAATCGACCGGGTAGCCGAGGTCTATTTAAATTTAAACTATCCGTCTCTCGATTGGGGTTGGATCACACAACTATCATGTTGGCAGGCAAGCACGCCAGCCACTCCCTTACCTTCGCTCCGCTAGCTAAACATAAGGCAGTCTGAGAATACTTTTCAGGAGTTGAGTAATGTCTGTCTGTCTGTCTGTCTGTCTGTCTGTCTGTCTGTCTGTCTGTCTGTCTGTCTGTCTGTCTGTCTGTCTGTCTGTCTGTCTGTCTGTCTGTCTGTCTGTCTGTCTGTCTGTCTGTCTGTCTGTCTATCTATCTGTCTGTCTGTCTGTCTGTCTGTCTGTCTGTCTGTCTGTCTGCCTGTGTACGCACGCACGTCTGAGTGTGTATGTATGTATGTATGTATGTATGTATGTATGTATGTATGTATGTATGTATGTATGTATGTATGTATGTATGTATGTATGTATGTATGTATGTATGTATGTATGTATGTATGTATGTATGTATGTATGTATGTATGTATGCATGCATGCATGTATGTATGTATGTATGTATGTATGTATGTATGTATGTATGTATGTATGTATGTATGTATGTATGTATGTATGTATGTATGTATGTATGTATGTGTATAAGTATTTGTATATGTATATGTATGTGTGTACGTGTGTGTTTGTTTATGTGAGTATTTAGACAAAGACAGAAGACGCTTCTTCTTCTTATTCTTCTTCTTCTTCTTCTTCTTCTTCTTCTTCTTCTTCTTCTTCTTCTTCTTCTTCTTCTTCTTCTTCTTCTTCTTTTATGAGCGTGGATCAGTATGTATGAAGTTATTGTTTACTAAATAGGGCATTTCTTTTTGTTTGCACAGATATCGGGAGGGCATGCCCACTCATCGGCTGCTTGAACAACTGTCCTTTGGGCTATGTTCTGAAGGAAAACGGATGTGAGTCATGCGAGTGTTGCGCTCCATATACTTGCCACACGCTCGCATGTAAACACGAGAGGGACGAACGCGGGTGCCCCTACTGCAAGTGTAAAGAGTAATCTTGATAACGGGGACAACTTCTTCCTTTACATGAGCTGACCAAGAGCACTCGTGTGAAACAGTGCAAGACTGTCGTTTGTTATGTCAATTATTTCTTTTGTAATCACCGTCCATGTAAACCTTTCATAATGTGACAATACTTACTTACTATTGTTATCTTAGACCCCTAAACTGAAGGCGTTTTGGTGTCCTGATCTCATAATCATGTAACCAGAAGTTTTGCGTGAAGTACGTTCACTTATCTTTCATCCAGCAGCAACTTTTTTTGCCATTGGATTGACGGTGTCTTCTTCCTTCTATTCATTCCACAGTGCCGTCTCCGATGTTATTATTCACTGCAACAGGTCTCCAACAATTGCTACACTGGGTCTTCGTTGAATATTCTGCTAAGTTGTTTCATGGACATATCTTGAGAATAAAGATCATCTGCGACGTGAGCTAGAGAACACCGGAGAAGAAAATGAATTGACGACATCAAAGACATTGTACGATCACACTGAATGACACTTTCCAATGCCACCCATTGGGCGCTGGAGCGCCAATTATTCCTCCCTACGACGCTTAACAGCAAAAGTGGAAGATGCTGATGATGATCTTGCTCTTCTGGCTCTTTTGCCCTCAAATTGTCCCTCCATTATGGTTTTGTGTAGACTGGTACGTTCTTTTATGTGACCAACATATCGTGTCTTTCCGATTTTAATTATTTTCGACAATCGCGGGTTTTATGTTGAGCTGATATAAATCTTTCTTTACTTGACTTACTTTTGCATAAAACGCTCGCCCCAGTCTTCAAAAGATCCACATTTAACTAGCCTAATTTGTAAGATCCATAATTTTAGTCATCATCCTTGTTGCCAGTAGTATTGAATACAAATACTACTTACTGTTCCTCACCTTCAGTATCTGTGATACTTGTTTGAAGAGAAGAACAGGCTTCATGTTTTAGAATGTGCTATATACTCCAACTGATTCCTACAACTTGTGTTTTCTTTTTATTTTCTTTTTTTTAGGGGGGGGGGGGCGTTAATTTTTTATATCACAGAAAATCAGAAATATGTTGGTCATCGAATGTTTGTTTTATGTTTTTCTTCAAGGCTATACTCTGATCGTCTCTTTACCAACATGGCGTTTCCATTTATATCTAATACCTTTCACGTTTTTGTTTTCAAACGTCATGTGTGTGCTCTCACTTACAAGATGAATGTTTTTGTTGCGCTTAACTTTGTTTCAATAAATATCTGCACTACAAATAACTTTGTTAGAGTTGGATGAGTTGTCGTTGTTGTAATGGTGACTTTTGATGTAATGATGATGATGATTCTTATCGCTCTAACGGTAACTATAGTTGGTGTGGTGGTGTCTGTTGTTGATGGTGGGAGCCAGCGGGAAAATACTTAGCAAAGATTGTCATCAGAACATACGACTACATCTGGAATGCGGGTCAACTGTGTCGTGTTCAGCATCAAAAACCACACTACAAGAGCTGGACAGGGTGCAGAATCAAGCTCTTAGAGTCACCACAGGAAGGATGAGACAACTCAAACAGTGGAGATGGAGAAGATGGGGAGGACACAAGCACTGAGAGAGCGCACAGATACGACAACGCTAATACAAGCAGAAATATTCCTCAGTTTGCCAGGCCACCCTATGAAGAACAGATTTGAAAACTTAGCTATAGGACTGTTGAAAAGAAGCAGTTGTATCTATCAGGTCAAACGACTTTACAGAGAAATGCAGATCTGCCCACAGTTGGTATCCCCCTGAAAACTATTCCAGAGCGAACTAAATGGAAAAGGGAACATAATCTATCACTAAAAATCTTGACAAAAGTGAGAGGAATATTTGACAAGGAAGAACAGGCCAGTGTACAGCGCAGGACAGCCACTATCAGCTTTCTTGATGAGGAACACCCGCAGTACCTCTAGATCCGAGTCTACAAAGATGGGTCAGCACAAGATGCTGTTCGAAATGGAGGAGTGGGAGTGAATATAGAATACTCAAATAATACTAGGGACACGGCCAGAGTACCAACAGGAAAGCACTGCCATAACTATGATACTGAAATTGGGGCAATCAAGATAGCAACAGAGAAATTACTAAATACCAGCAAACCGCTCCTGTCTGGCAAATTGCCAGTACTGAGGACACTACATTCTGAACTTAGCAATCAGCATAAGGTCACCAGACATGTGGAATACCTGGACACGACAGAGCTTATTGAATGGCTAAGGAAGGAGCAACAACAAAAAAACAGCGTGATGTATGTTACATACCCCCCAAACGAAAAGAATGATCAAATCAGTCAGAAAGCCACCAAAACCTGCTCAAGACGACTACCTTGTTATGGACAGACCAGAACAAGTCATTATTCTGCGCCTCAGAACATGACACAATAGATTACGCAACAACGTGTATACAACATTAAAGATCGGTGAATCAGCCATGTGCACATGTGGATTGTCGCCGCAGACAGCAGATCACATACTCCACGACTGTCCAAATTACAACATATCTAGGTAAACCCTCTGGCCTAGAGAGAGGCAGTGGAAGATAAACTCTATGGACCGCTGGTGAACTAAAAGATGACAATTAAATTCATAGAAGAGACAACATTGCAGTTACAGACATATTTTAAGCGATCGAAAGAAGAAGAACTGATGTTAGTGTAGTGATAACTAATATTAATGTGGCGATGACTGCGATTGGTGTGGTGATAACTGTTGTTAGTGTGTGATAATTGTTATTCGTGTGGTGATAACTGTTGTTGGTGTGTGATAATTGTTATTGGTGTGGTGATAATTGTTGTTAGTGTTGTGATAACTGTTTTTAGTGTGGGGATACGTGTTATTGGTGTGGTGGTGTCTATTGTTGGTGCTGTTAAACCAGTTGTTGGTGTGGCTGGAAATGTGCTTTGTGCAGTGGTAACTGTTGTTAATGTGGCGATACTTGTTGTTGGTATGTTGGTACATGTTGTTGGTGTGGTGATACCTGTTGTTGGTATGTTGATACATGTTGTTGGAGTGGGGTGTTGTTGTTGTGGGTGTGACTGTAGTTGGTGTGTTGATACATGTTGTTGGGGTGGGATGTTGTTGGTGTGGTGGTTACGGTAGTTGGTGTGTTGATATATGTTGTTGGAGTGGGATGTTGTTGTTGTGTTGGCGACTATAGTTGGTGTGTTGATACATGTTGTTGGGGTGGGATGACTATAGTAGATACAAAACTGATACGATAATTATTGACAGTGATGACGTAGTAGGGAAATGAAAGTTTCGGTACAGGATAGGAACAGAGTGTTCAGATGCAGAGGCTGGTAAGTAGACACATAAAACAGTCCAAAACAGTGATGTCTTGCGGCATGAGGAGACCATCCCCGTCCCATCATACTCTAGCTTAAATAACCCAGGGGTTCTTTTGTCGTAGATTCGCTTACCTTTACATGAGTCACCGTCTGGCACAATTCCCGTACTCCTAATAAAATCTCCCTGATGGCTATCACAGACCTCAGAGAGGAACCAGGAGCTATAGACTCTATAAAAGTCTTTCTGAAGCTTGGGTCTGACTGCCTGTGCTAGGGTTGGGGCCCTAAGAGCTAAATACAAACTAACGGTGTCCATCTCGCATAATTGGAAATCTTTCCTATCTATAAACTTATCTAACAAGTCATAGTACAATTCTAACATACGCAACTTTGCCTACTCGTACACAAAGAAGCCTTTGAGTAGATCCCATACGCTGGTCATCTTCAGAGACTCTTCCTCAAACACATCATCTGACAGCATGGTCATTTTCTTGAACAGCGGCTTGCAACCCCACAACAATATGAAATATTTGTGTGCTTGGCCTTATTGGTTAATGTTTTGCCATAGGCTGCGTTTCCCAACAGTTTCATAATATCGGCTGTCTGGCATCTGACAACTCCTTACCAAACTGTTCAAGACAGCATCAGACACTCACGACATCTACACCCTCATCAATGGATACTAAACTATCAACATCAAACATGGACACTAAACCCTCATCACACAAAATGAAAGCACCGCCAGGCGCACAGTCAGCTAAGAAACAGAAAAACCATAACGAGCAAATGGTAGCAGAGGAAGCATACGTAGAGATGGATGAGGAAGCAGAGACCATAGACAAACTCCCGACTGATATCCAACAGAAATATAAGAACAAATGGACAGAACTTATAACAAATCATAGGAGTAGCAGTCATATATTGGCGTGCATTTCTATTTTATTGACCAGACTCAGTACAACCGATAGACTGGACCAAGACATTTAAACCGGTTTTTAATAGTCAGACAGCTACGTTTAAGGTCAATTATGGCCATCACATGATACTCAGACATAAGGAGACAGAAGAACTTAGATTTCCCCATTCCTCCTCAAATAACTCTTGTGAACTCGACGTCCCTTTGTTAGTAAACAACAAAGAAGACTTTGAATACTTAATAACGATAGTTCATGACAGTGCCATGTTTAATTACGCCCTACACAACAGACCCGACACTAAGTATCTGGTAGAGACAATACCAGTGACTAGTTTTTATATGTCACATTAATGAGCACCCTATCGGGTGATGTTTATGTGACTTACCTGACAATATTAGAAACAAACATGGTATCAACATATTACAACACGACTCAGACCTCAAGCCCTGCACTGACAATGTTTGCCTGTTTCAATGTCTGGTGGTATTCAACGGGTAGGGGTAGCGGGGTAGGGGTATCCCCTACCAAAGAAGAAGTAAGGCGCCTCCTTCCCTCCGCTAGTCTACGGGACACCCTTGGACAAGGTGGAGTACCCGTTTAGCCCCCCTATCAGGGTTACGTGAAGCCATGGGTGTAGGTGGTGGATGAAGATGGAGAGCAGCCGACAGATAGTTGTAGGTTATGGTCTCCACCTTCACGACGGTAGGCAGAGGATCTCTTTTTTTCGAGGAGACAATGGCTACGGTCACTGACCAGTATGGTCACTGGTAGGAAGGAAAGCAATGGCAAACTACCTTCTTTATAGATGCCAAAAACATCATGTTGTGTGGACCCATCGATAATCAGAGAAACGGCGTAAATGGGTGCTCCATAGGAGCAGTCTCACCCGATATGGATAGTCATGCTCACCAGGTGACTCCAGACCGTCAGCAGGCTACTAGGTGCAACAGATTAATATCACTCAAAGTAGGAACTTGGAATGTTAGAACAATGAATGCAGATGGAAAATTAGAAAACATCAAAAAAGAAATGGAGAGAGAGAAGATTAACTTATTAGGAATATCAGAAACGAGATGGAAAGGAGCAGGGATAAGGACAGCAGAGGATTGTAAGCTTATTTACTCTGGGGGAGAAAAATAGCAAAGAGGTGTTGCCATTATATTAGATAAGCAAACATCAAATTATGTCAAAGGATATCGGGCTGTGTCCGACAGAGTTCTATTAGTAAAATTAAACGGAAGACCTTTTAAAATAAATGTCATTCAAGTATATGCCCCAACAAGTGAATGCAGTGAAGAAAGTATAGAGGAATTTTATAATGACATGGGGTCTGCTTTGAAGAACTGTAAAAAATCAGAAATAAATATCATAATGGGTGATTTCAACGCAAAAATACGAAAGCAAAGTGATGGATGCAGTGTAGGCAACTATGGTTTGGGGGAGAGAATTGAAAGAGGATAAAACTTGTAGAATGGGCAAAAGAACAAGAAATGGTTGTAGGAAACACCTGGTTTAAACAGCATCCTAGAAGATTATGAACATGGAGGAGTCCAGACAGCAGGATTAAAAACCAGATAGATTACATCCTGATTAGCAAAAGGTTTCGAAATGCGTTAACAGTCGTAAAAACAGTTCCAAATGCAGACTGGTACATTGATCACAGATTAATTATAGGCACATTGAGGGTAACGTTAAAGAAAGTCAAGTATACAGCAGGAAACCCTAAATATGACTTGTGCAAATTGAAAACTGACAAAGAAATACAAGATAATTTTAACATAGAAGTAAAGAACAAATTTGATTTATTGTCTGATCTAGAGATCCTATTTCAAGATGTAGATGATCAATGGGAAATGCTGAAGAATTCAATCAGTTGTGCAGAAGAAAAAAACTATTCCTAAAGTAAAGAAAGTGGGCCGTAAGACATGGATGACTGAAGAAATTTTACAACTAATGGAAACAAGAAGACAGAACAAAAATAATCCTGCCAAATATGAAGAAATTCACAGAAAAGTCAGAACCTTATGTAAGGAGGCAAAAGAAACATGGCTTGAGAAAAATTGCAGAGAAATTGAAGAACAACACAACAGTAAAAATGCGAAACTAATGCACAAAAGAATTCAGGAGCTTACTAATCAAAGAACAAGTACATCAGCAGGCTGCCTAAAAACAAAAGATGGAAGAGTCATAATAGAAAAAGATCAGATCTTACATGTATGGTCAGATTACGTGAAAAACCTTTATGACGATAACAGAGACGAACAGTATGATGTTCAAAATAATAATGAAGGACCAGCAATTTTGAAGATGGAGGTTCAGAATGCTCTTAACCATATGAAATCTGGCAAGACCCCTGGTTCAGACAGCGTCACAACAGAAATGATTAATGCTTTAGAAGAATATGGAATAGATAAAGTTACAAATCTGCTTAATACAATATATGATACTGGAAATATACCTCATGAATTATGTATTTCTGTATTTATTGCAATCCCAAAGAAATCCGGAGCCTTGGAATGTGATCAACATCGAACAATTAGTATAATGAGTCACATCACGAAGATTTTGCTAAGAATTATCATGCAAAGAGTTAGGAGGAAAATACAGCCTGAAATAGGAGAAGAACAATGTGGTTTTGTAAAAGGCAAGGGTACAGTAAATGCTGTGTATATACTGAGAACCGTAATCGAACGTTCTATAGAAGTAAACAAAGATCTACACCTTTGCTTTATTGACTACACAAAGGCTTTCGATAAAGTGAGACATGTCAACATGATAAGGATGCTTGAGGATCTACAGATTGATGGAAAAGACCTTAGACTTGTAAAAAACATATATTGGAAACAACAAGCTGCCATAAGAGTTGATAATGAAGTAAGCCAATATCAGCCTATTAAGAGAGGTGTGAGACAGGGATGTGTAATGTCTCCAGATCTGTTTTCCCTGTACAGTGAAAGTATTTTCAGAAATATTGAAGATATGGAAGGAATCAACATTGGGGGACGATGCATCAATAACATTAGATATGCAGATGATACAGTCTTGATTGCAGACAATGAACAGGACCTGCAAAATTTAGTAGATGCGGTTGTTACACACAGTGAACAACTAGGGTTAGAATTAAATTGTAAAAAGACACAGATTATGGTCGTCACTAGGAAGAACGAAATACCACAATGTAATATACAAGTAAATGGGAATATTCTTCAACAAGTGAATAGGTACAATTATCTTCGGAACAGTAATAACATCTGATGGGAGATGCCTTGAAGAGATTAGAACAAGAATCGCCATGGCAAAAGTAGCCTTTAGCAAGATGAAAAACATACTGACCATTAAAAAGATGTCAATTGAAACGAGAAAAGAGTGTTGAGATGCTACATATAACCTGTACTCTTATATGGATGTGAAGCTTGGACAATGAGCAGTCAGGCTGAAAAACATATGATGGCTGTAGAAATTAGGTTTCTGGGGAAAATGCAAAGAATACCATGGACAGCCAGAAAGACCAATGAACAAGTTCTTCAATAAACAAATGAAGATCGTAAACTGATTAGAGACATTAGACGTAGACAGTCACAATTTTTTGGGCATGTTATGAGAAGAAATGATCTGGAGAACTTGGTGACAACTGGTAAGATCAAGGGGAACAGACCAAGGGGAAGACCTAGAAGCAAGTACCTGGATGGCTTGGCCTTGTGGCATGGTCGAGACAGAAACACGGAGCTGATCCACGACTCTGGTGATCGAGTGAGATGGCAGAACATGACCGCCCACGCTTACCAGCATGGCACATGATGGATGGATGGATGGATTCAACGGGAAAACTGCTAAGGGTCTTAGGAAACCTACCAAACGTTTAGATAGACAGTGGCAGACATCCCAACATATAGAGTTGTAGAAAACTTTCCCTATGGTTAGGTTAATTGACAAGCCCAATGTAGAAAAATGTTTTGGGGTTAATATAGATATTTTTTTAGGTCAAAGAGACCCAGACCCTGGTCCCAAAACTTCGCGGCATTGGAAAATGCACTAAAGCTTTGCGAGTACTAATATATAAGGATCACTTTAGGTATATTAAGGACTTTAGCAGTGTAGCCATTTAATTCGGATGTAGTGGGTGTAAGACATTGTGGAGTAGTTTTTGGGGAGATGGTGAATCATAGAAAAACATGTAATGGGGGTTCTGTAGACGCTTATAAAGGGGGAATCTGTTCTGTGAGAGACACTTGTGGGAGAATATTAGCTCCTTGGGGGATCCAGTGAATTCTATGTGCTTATCGTTAATTCGTAAAGCAAATTTTAGCGAGTTTACCGCAGTAAAACTCATTCCCCACAAACATGTTAAGGCACACTTTCTGTGCCCATATGCCCGGTTAACAAGCGATGACTCAGCTTGGATTTACGAGTGTCTGGCTACACACGATAATGCCCACCGCCTGCGCGGTTGCGATAAGTTCTTGGCTGATAGACACGTTTGTCGGTTGTCGGTTCGCCGGCGGAGCAGAATGACACAGTGGTTCTAAAATGTGGGGACTCTACGTTTATGTTAGCTAAAACTGTATATAATCAATAATGTACTGACATCACAGAGAAAGAGATAGAAAGAGAGAGAGAGATAGATAGAGATAGAAAAAAAAAGAGAGATAACACCAGACATAAAAGATAGAATCACGCTCACATAGAGACACGTGGTATAAATCTTTAGAAACCTTGTACACAGCATGTCGATTTGGTATTACCATCTACTTCATACCGAGACAGCTGCTACACTTATCAGTATTTCACATGTCTTGACTATGACCCCTCATTAACCCTTCTCTGGTCCGCATACGATTTTTACTTGAGAAAATATCATGAGGAAGCAATTTATTCTGGTCTGGACTGGGGACATAATTTGCATTAATCCTACTCTCTTATATTTTAACTATTATTTTACAAAATTCAACAAGTTTGATATTTCAAATGAATATTTTTTATTATATTTTAAATTATGATGGGATCTCAGTTTTTTTCATGGGGTTGTAGCAAGTACAAATTATCATCACCTCTAGATGTACAACAATCGCCTTTGGGTTATTAAGCCTGTAACCCCACGACTATCATTCTGAACCGGTGATGAACTATAAATTCTCCTTGAATGGGGTAGGAAATTTGATAGGAACGTCCGATGAGCTCTATACTTTGGACCATCATCTCGGGTTCGATCTGTCAATGTGCTGGGTTCAATCTCCGCATCGAGGGGCTCGATCCCGGCCTTCAGCTCCGCGCCCGCGGCGTCCGGTTCGTCCACGTGCTCGGTTCCAGCCGCTCGCCTCGCCACCCCCCCCCCCCAGAGACACCGGAAGTAACAAAAATCACGAGATTTGAATAACTATGTTGAATCTGGAGCAGTTTTTCGAAGTCACGGCGCTAGAGCTAGGCTCTTCATATAGTACAATATACCGTGAACTAGATGGTGCGGCTCCGGAAATTTGACTTAAATACCTCCCCCTTACTACTTAGGATGTGGCAGATAATCTCAGATGGGTGTTTCGGTCGCGGGGCACTTTGCTTAGGCTTCTTGCCGAGAAGTATTCCGGAAGGTTGTCATGGAGCGAAGTTCTGCAAGGAAAATGTTACTGAATTAATGAATTTCTTACTATAGCACTTCTATTCTACACAGATACCAGTTAATGAATCCTTGAAGTTGTCTAGTAATTGTTGTATTCTTTAACCCAGTTTCTGATCCATACAACAGTACTGATTTAGATTCAGATTTAAATAATCTAAATTGGTTCTAGATTTAATTTCTTCTTACTTCCACAAATTGTTTTGCCCTATGAAAGCTTCTCTTGCCGTGTATATTCATTTTTAATATCTTTATTTGTTCAATTAAGCTTGCGTCCCGCCTATGCTACACCCTTCATATGTCTTCACAAAGACGGACTAGAGTCAAGCTCAACTTTTCACTACTTTATCGTTTCTTTACTTATTCAGTCATCGGTAGAGATTTGCCCTCAACAGACGAGTCTTATCTCCGGTGGGCCTATTCTCGCTGGTCGCGAGATCCGCACAATGGAAGGACGGGAGATTTGCTCGCAACAGACGAGCAATATCTTCTGCGATATCTCCGGTCGGCCTATTCCCGGTGGTCGCGGGATCCGCACACGTCAGGCGGGGAGTCACACGGTAGTACACGCTTTACAAGGTCCTACGGTGCAGGAGCGTACGAGGCCCTCACCTCTGGGACTTGGCTTAACGCCTCTAAGTCGGGTCCCTTGGGTTCCAGGGTCTGGCCACCACTCGCCACCTGTTCGTGATGGTGAGGTCTCGGAGGTTTGACACTGAGCCGCCAGCGTCTGCAGCCTACCTTGTGCCAGACGTATTGGTTACCCATTCCTCTGGAATACACAAGGCTAGGCCGAGAGAGGGAACATGTCGTTTGGGCACCACATGTTTCTCTGTAGCTCTGCCCAGGCATTGTGATGGAATTTTGGCCACATTCCAACTCATATACTTTGGTCTGTCAAGACTGCAAGGTGCCACTCACTATTTGTTCACCATAATTGTCTACATCGCTACAAACATAGATGTTTGATTTCACCCCCCCCCCCCACCCCCTCCCCCGACTCGTAGCTGATAGATTAAACTAATGTCCATAATGTAAGATGTGACCATCACACGTCAGGCTGGCCGCTTGTCCCATATCTGTCCGATTACTTACTAGATGCCTTGTATAATACAATTCTTGCTGTGCTAGCAGAACACTTCTCGGTGTTCAACTGAAAATGTAATGTCTTCTTCTGTAGCACTTTATCCCCCAGTTGAACATAGGCCTCCAAGCAACTCACTCCGTAGGTCAGCATGGCCGAATGGATAAGAACGCGTGTTCTTAAACATACGGTAAGCTGATGCCGAGGTACGGGGTTCAACCCCTAAACCGGACAGTTGAACTAAAATGTTGACCTCTCGTCCTTGACTTGGAGACGTAAATTACAAGTATCTCTGAAGTCGAAGCGGTTTCGCCTGATGGTGAAGGACACTGTAAATGGGGAAAGATAATCTACACGCAAAGTTGAGTACAGTGCTACTGCAAGTAGTGTTATGGACTACGCTTGAGTTCAAAGCGAGCGAGCTCCCCCCCCACCCCCCCCCCCCCCAAAAAAAAAAAAAAACACAATATAAAAAACTAACTCCAAGGCCCTATCTTTAACTGTCCCAGCAGCTCTGTCGACGTCCTTCCAAAATTGTTTAATACTGTTTCTATTTCTCTTCTCCGTAAGATTTAAGGTCTTCTTCTATTTATTTTGTCCTATGGGTTCCATATTAAGACATTTCTAATTATACTATTCTCGGATTTTCTCAAAGAATGGCCTATCCAACGCTAGCGTTTTTTCTTCACCTTTTGGATCACTGGTATTTGTCTCGTTCTCGCCGCAAGTTCCATATTGGTGATTTTCACATACCATTGTATTAATTATCCAGTGGACAAAAAATGTCGCCACAATGTCCAACCAATGTAAAGCCTGCTACGTAGACACGTGCCCATATTAACTTTCTCTCTGCCGATTCGTTGAATATTAGATGACAAATAATGCAACACAGCACTTTTTTTTTCCTGAAGTCTGGCTTGATTTTCCAATGCAGATAATACAAAAACTTTCTCGGTCACATGAACAATCATGCAGATTACATTAACAGGCTTATTAAATGCATGTAATGCACAGAATATTTATAACGTGTTGTCTTTCATGTAGACATGTTTAACGAGCTTAAAACTAGTAGCTAATGATATCTTATATTGTATCTTTCTTTACACGTCATTTACATTGGCTATTGTGTCCCGTATGACATTTCATATTTCGTAAGCAATTTCCGACTGAAAGGTATTTAACAGTCAGTTTACAGAGTTGGTAGAAACTGTTAGATTCTCGATCCAAGGTGCACGTACAGAATAACCTCGTCTTGAGTAAAGATGAAATTGCTTATTGTTGCAGCTTTGATTTGCCACACATCCGGATTCTTTTTTGAAGGTAAATCAGTGTTAACTGTGTTTGTCTTGCCTTGGCTTGTCTTGCAAGTAGTCACTGAAAGTCAGTTCTTAATGATATTAGAAACGTTAGTCTGTGTTCTGTTCTAGCTTGGAGTTCGCCTTTGCGGATGTTATATATCAGTGATACTTGTGCTTGACTTTTCGTGTTTTTCTTTGCCCTAGAACAGTTATCTATGAAAGTCAGATCTGACTGATATTGCACATTTTACTCTTGGGCGTTCGCTATTGCTGATTCTATACATGCTTGTCTTATCGTATTGTGTTATCTCAGCTTCGGATTACCACAATTGATCGCGATTTAAGTGATGCTGTAAATGCTTGTCTTCTTTTATTATATCCTGTCCCATTCTTAATTCACCATTACTAGCCGTAGATTCTTTAATAATGCCACCGATTGCATGGGATTGAACCACATCCGCTGTCATGTACACCATACTCTAACAACTATAGCACAGTGGCTTAAATACCATGACAAAAATACATACTATATTAATTTACTAGATTCAACCCAGGTCTCTCTCATACGGGAGAAATCGTTGAGGTCATCAGATATTTCGAAACGGGGGTTATGAAGTTAATTTATATAATTCCTAGTCATCGTTGGAGCCTGGAAGCATGAAGTCACTACTCATTCGAGAGAAAGCTTAACTTCTTCCTCTGTTTTGTCTGATATTTTAGTAATGTGCACACCAGACGTTTAGTTTGTTGGTTGGCTATTATTGTAACTGAGCACTCTTTACTGAATACTGAATTTAAGAATGCATATCACTGCCCTAGGGACACATGCTCTCTCTCTCCCCCCCCCCCCCCCCTTCAATCGTCTGCGATATGTTATAATGCTGATTATCCCAGTAGCAAGTTAATTAACCGTCCACCTGTTATTTCTTTACGTTTTCAGTATTGTCCAGACCCTCTACTAACTCCCTACTGAGCCATTCTTTCAAGATGTGAATATTCGTCTGTTTAGCCGCACTACCCATTCGATTCCAGACTGAATGATTGATTGATTGATTGATTGATTGATTGATTGATTGATTGATTGATTGATTCCCATTCCCATAGGCGCTCCGTATCCGATTCCAGAGAACCTCATCAAATCTCTTTTCTCGTAAAGTAGCTCTCCATCTAGAAGGGCAGCGGCAGCAGCTAATCTAGCAGGTTGTTCATTGTCCCGTACACCTGCATGTCCTGGGCAGATAATACATCCGTCCTGTCGAACAATGCTAGCCACTCCGTCCAGAGCATGCCAGATTCTACTTTCTGAAGCATACTTTTTTAGTCCGTTACAAACATATGTCTGGTTGTGCTGTCCTCCAATCATCGGAAGGCTGCCCCATCTTCCATTCTCATGCTAGATATGGTAGTAGCAAATGCCACAACTCCATTTAAAAAAAAAAAAACAGTGTCCATTTGTCTTTGCATCAAAATCTCACCCACTCTTTTTACCTCTAACTACACACCCATTAATGTATATAATTACATCGCTAATGTTTGAGTTGTCTTCTAACAGCTGTTGCACGGACACGTAATACCCGCTGAACATTCTCTGCGCCGTACGCCCAATGTAACTATGAGTCAGATCTTGACTGCAGCAGGATATAACAGTATACAGTGAAACAGAAACGCAAACAAAATCACTTTTTTTAAATCCTAAGGATACAATGAAAACAAACACTTATGCATTCCTTACTAGGGTCAAACTGCCAAAACGAGATAACTAATGTAGGGGTGAAATACATGAACATAATGTACGTAGTAATATTATGAAAACTATGACAGATATAAATTAAATAAATAAAAATAAAATTAAAACACAACACAATTGTCCGACGTTTCGCTTTGTCAATAACAAAATAAACACAGGTATAAGAAAATTACTGTGAAATTAAAACAATAAATGCACCAAGAATATTGACAAATGGGAAGTTGAAGGTCGAATGAAATAATGCGGTAAAGTGTAAGTGTAAAATCTGGAATAATAGAACTAAACATGGCCAGTGTCAGATTGATGAAGAAATTAAAGATTACATATTATTTGGAAATGAGATAGCAAAAGAAGGGTGGGTGGCTAACGGTAATATGAGACACGAGGGTCTAAGTTAAATTTTAGCGTCCATAATCGAATTTATTCCGGCTGAAAGGACACACCCAGTAGTGGAAATTAATTTACTCTCCTTTTTCATTCTGAGAGACGTGTCTGAGTAACATAGTCTTATAGCAGTGACACACACATCATAGACCTCTTATGATCTAAATGTTTTGCATATCCTTTACAGGACATCGCTGTCAACATCAGCATCTTTTAGCTGATTGTTAATTTCTTGGCAAGATTACGCTCAGTAGTTTGCCATTGCTTTCTGAGCGACCGGCTCCATACTCTCATAAGTCACTGGTACGAATGGAACCGCTTCCAATTCTCGTGCGCTCACGTCAACCACGAGAGTATTTGGGGTTACGGAGAAAGCTGCTAACTCCTCGACCAGGGAGACCGGCTCTTATGATCTAGGGAATTAGAATTATTAGAAACACGCTGTATCAGTGTCGTGTGATGTCCCTCAGATGTCCCCTATATATGTCCACTAGAAGTTGTCCAGAGAGTCTAGGAAGTCTCAATAGCGAAGTGGTTTCTCCATCTGCCTTGTGCTCCCAATGTTGTGAGTTCGATTCCGGGCTACGTGGTTCGGTTCACTGGTGCAATTTTCTCAAAGACTCCTGGGGGTCGTCTCCGGGGCTACGGAGTTCGTGCTTTGTGCGACGCTGCTAACAAGCGCCCCAGTGGAAAGAGACCAGCCATATGGGATAAAACCCGGTGCAATGAAGTATATTCCCCTTGCGTTTTAAACCTTTCTTCTTCTAGTCTGCCCAATATACTTCGTGTCGTATTTCTTGCAAATAATTGTGTATACGAGCTTTCAAGATGAATGGAGTTTTCAAGTAAAAGTTACCACTAGGAAATATCACCTGCTGTATCTGGATGACCTGCTTGCACGTAAGACACAATATCCGATTACATTTGGATGTACCCACAATTGAGACAACCCTAGGTAGGCGAGTGTGGAGAAGTGTGTCTCTGAAAGCCATCTTATACCGTATATCATACAGGAGGGTTGCCGTATTTGCCCGTGCATCGTTTCCTTTGAGAGAAGTTTACATTTCTCCAGTGAACTTGCAACTTTATCGCAACTATCTTTGTAAACACCTTGTCATAAGTATATTAAGTATTGTGAATTTTTTGGCTTGGGGAGTGGCGTGATATGCACCACTCTTAAGGCACAGTTGGTGTTTTAATGCTGTGGTTGAAGCAGTTCATAATTTCTTCCAGACCTGCATGGCCTAGATTTTTAATGTGAGCATCTTTCACACCAGCTGGGTCAATGCACTGCCTTTTGTTTTCTTCTGCACATATGTTTTATTGGCACTCGCTCGCTGTGAACTCAAGAGTTGTCCATACACACTACTTTTAATATTGCTGGACTGAATTTTGCTTGTTGATTAGCTTTCTCTATTAACAATCGTCCTCGCCATCAGGCGAACCCACTCCTACTTCTGAGGTATTTGTAATTTACGTCCCCAAGCCACGGACGATAGGTAAACATTTTAACCCAACTGTCCCCCTTCCCTCGGCATCAGCACTCCGGGTGTTTAATAACAAACGTTCTTATCTATTTGGCCATGCTGACCTACCTGCACATATTTGATATATTTAATATGCACGAATGTTTTTAGAGGGTTATTCAAGAACCACATATATGGAGGTCCTATAATTGTAGTCAGTCTGCATCACAAATATTTAAAGGAATGTCTCTTCATTTCTCTTGTCATCTCTTAGTGGTTGAACATTTTCACTATCTAGCATGTCAAATCAGGTGCTTACTTAATTTTTTCTCAATCCCGAGGGAGGTAGCGGGTTCAACCCTTACACGGTCAGTAGGACTAAAATATTGACCTATAATTCTTGACTTGGGGACGTAAATTGCAAGTTCCTCAGAAGTCTGAGAAGATTCACCTGATGGCGAGGGACACTGGTAATAGATCAAGGTAATCCACATGCCTAAATCACTCCAATGCACTAGAAGTAGTATCACTTGAATGGATTAAGCTTCACTTCAAAGTCAGCTTACGTCCCAAACCACTCTGTGTAGCTTCCAGTATTTGTCCATTGTCGTATCACTTCGTTCAGCTAACGTCCCAAACCAATCTGTGTAGCTTCCAGTATTTGTCCATTGTCGTATCACTTCGTTCAGCTAACGTCCTAAACCAATATGTGTAGCTTCCAGTATTTGTTCATTGTCGTATCACTTCGTTAAGACTCATAAATAACTGTGTGTAGTTGTTTCTCCTTGGTGGTCAATGTTCCATCCTTATTTGACTAGACATTTTTTTTTTAGTTAAGGACTATTTTACACGACTTGATGCGTATTGGGTATAAGATACGAGCCCAACAGTTTCATAGAAACTACCATATGGTGATGGGAATAATGTTACATCGGATCCTAGAGGCTTCCCTTGAAACATGTGTCAGGAATCACAGTTGTCGAAAAGCTCGCTTCAACAATCAGGATGCATTTATCTCCCATGACATTTCCTAGTGCAAATTGTAGGCTGAATCGATCGGGTAGCCGGGGTCTATTTAAAATTAAAATATCCGTCTCTCGATTGGGGATGGATCACACAACTATCATGTTGGCAGGCCAGCACGCCAGCCACTCCCTTACCTTCGCTCCGCTAGCTAAACATAAGGCAGTCTGAGAATGCTTCTCAAAAGTTGAGTAATGTCTGTCTGTCTGTCTGTCTGTCTGTCTGTCAGTCTGTCTGTCTGTCTGTCTGTCTGTCTGTCTGTCTGTCTGTCTGTCTGTCTGTCTGTCTGTCTGTCTGTCTGTCTGTCCGTCCGTCTGTCTGCCTGTCTGCCTGTGTACGCACGCACGTCTGAGTGTGTATGTATGTATGTATGTATGTATGTATGTATGTATGTATGTATGTATGTATGTATGTATGTATGTATGTATGTATGTATGCATGTATGTATGTATGTATGTATGTATGTATGTATGTATGTATGTATGTATGTATGTATGTATGTATGTATGTATGTATGTATGTATGTATGTATGTATGTGTATATGTGTATAAGTATTTGTATATGTGTGTATGTGTATGTGCATGTGTGTATGTGTGTACGTGTGTGTTTGTTTATGTGAGTATTTAGACAAAGACAGAAGACGCTTCTTCTTCTTCTTCTTCTTCTTCTTCTTCTTCTTCTTCTTTTATGAGCGTGGATCAGTATGTATGAATTTATTGTTTACTAAATAGGGCTTTGCTTTTTGTTTGCACAGATTTTGGGAGGGCATGCCCACTCATCGGCTGCTTGAACAAGTGTCCTTTGGGCTATGTTCTGAAGGAAAACGGATGTAAGTCATGCGAGTGTTGCGCTCCATATACTTGCCACACGCTCGCATGTAAACACGAGAGGGACGAACGCGGGTGCCCCTACTGCAAGTGTAAAGAGTAATCTTGATACCGGGGACAACTTCTTCCTTTACATGAGCTGACTAAGAGCTCTCGTGTGAAACAGTGCAAGACTGTCGTTTGTTATGTCAATTATTTCTTTTGTAATCACCGTCCATGTAAACCTTTCATAATGTGACAATACTTACTTACTATTGTTATCTTAGACCCCTAAACTGAAGGCGTTTTGGTGTCCTGATCTCATAATCATGTAACCAGAAGTTTTGCGTGAAGTACGTTCACTTATCTTTCATTTAGCAGCAACTTTTTTTGCCATTGGATTGACGGTGTCTTCTTCCTTCTATTCATTCCACAATTATACATATACATACATATACATTCCGATGTTATTATTCACTGCAACAGGTCTACAACAATTGCTACATTGGGTCTTCGTTGAATATTCTGCTAAGTTGTTTCATGGTCATATCTTGAGAATAAAGATCGTCTGCGACGTGAGCTAGAGAACACCGGAGAAGAAAATGAATTGACGACATCAAAGACATTGTACGATCACACTGAATGACACTTTCCAATGCCACCCATTGGGCGCTGGAGCGCCAATTATTCCTCCCTACGCCGCTTAATAGCAAAAGTGGAAGATGCTGATGATGATCTTGCTCTTCTGGCTCTTTTGCCCTCAAATTGTCCCTCCATTATGGTTTTGTGTAGACTGGTACGTTCTTTTATGTGACCAACATATCGTGTCTTTCCGATTTTAATTATTTTCGACAATCGCGGGTTTTATGTTGAGCTGATATAAATCTTTCTTTACTTGACTTACTTTTGCATAAAACGCTCGCGCCAGTCTTCAAAAGATCCACATTTAACTAGCCTAATTTGTAAGATCCATAATTTTAGTTATCATCCTTGTTGCCAGTAGTATTGAATACAAATACTACTTACTGTTCCTCACCTTCAGTATCTGTGATACTTGTTTGAAGAGAAGAACAGGCTTCATGTTTTAGAATGTGCTATATACTCCAACTGATTCCTACAACTTGTGTTTTCTTTTCATTTTTATTTTAGGGGGGGGGGGGGGGGGGCGCGTTAATTTTTTATATCACAGAAAATCAGAAATATGTTGGTCATCGAATGTTTGTTTTATGTTTTTCTTCAAGGCCATACTCTGATCGTCTCTTTACCAAAATGGCGTTTCCATTTATATCTAATACCTTTCATGTTTTTGTTTTCAAACGTCATGTGTGTGCTCTCACTTACAAGATGCATGTTTTTGTTGCGCTTAACTTTGTTTCAATAAATATCTGCACTACAAATAACTTTGTTAGAGTTGGATGAGTTGTCGTTGTTGTAATGGTGACTGTTGATGTAATGATGATGATGATTCTTATCGCTCTAACGGTAACTATAGTTGGTGTGGTGGTGTCTGTTGTTGATGGTGGGAGCCAGCGGGAAAATACTTAGCAAAGATTGTCATCAGAACATACGACTACATCTGGAATGCGGGTCAACTGTGTCGTGTTCAGCATCAAAAACCACACTACAAGAGCAGGACAGGGTGCAGAATCAAGCTCTTAGAGTCACCACAGGAAGGATGAGACAACTCATACAGTGGAGATGGAGAAGATGGGGAGGACACAAGCACTGAGAGAGCGCACAGATACGACAACGCTAATACAAGCAGAAATATTCCTCAGTTTGCCAGGCCACCCTATGAAGAACAGATTTGAAAACTTAGCTATAGGACGGTTGAAAAGAAGCAGTTGTATCTATCAAGTCAAACGACTTTACAGAGAAATGCAGATCTGCCCACAGTTGGTATCCCCCTGAAAACTATTCCAGAGCGAACTAAATGGAAAAGGGAACATAATCTATCACTAAAAATCTTGACAAAAGTGAGAGGAATATTTGACAAGGAAGAACAGGCCAGTGTACAGCGCAGGACAGCCACTATCAGCTTTCTTGATGAGGAACACCCGCAGGACCTCTGGGTCTGAGTCTACACAGATGGGTCAGCACAAGATGCTGTTCGAAATGGAGGAGCGGGAATGTATATAGAATACTCAAATAATACTAGGGACACGGCCAGTGTACCAACAGGAAAGCACTGCCATAACTATGATACTGAAATTGGGGCAATCAAGATAGCAACAGAGAAATTACTAAATACCAGCAATGCTACACAACCTGTGGTGCTATTGACAGATGCAAAATCAGTACTCAAAGCGCTCCTGTCTGGCAAATTGCCACTACTGAGGACACTACATTCTGAACTTAGCATTCAGCATAAGGTCACCAGACATGTGGAATACCTGGACACGACAGAGCTTATTGACTGGCTAAGGAAGGAGCAAAAAAAAACAGCGTGATGTATGTTACATACCCCCCAAACGAAAAGAATGATCAAATCAGTCAGAAAGCCAAGTAAGCCTGCTCAAGACGACTACCTTGTTATGGACAGACCAGAACAAGTCATTATTCTGCGCCTCAGAACATGACACAATAGATTACGCAACAACGTGTATACAACATTAAAGATTGGTGAATCAGCCATGTGCACATGTGAATTGTCGCCGCAGACAGCAGATCACATACTCCACGACTGTCCAAATTACAACATATCTAGGTAAACCCTCTGGCCTAGAGAGAGGCAGTGGAAGATAAACTCTATGGACCGCTGGTGAACTAAAAGATGACAATTAAATTCATAGAAGAGACAACATTGCAGTTACAGACATATTTTAAGCGATCGAAAGAAGAAGAACTGATGTTAGTGTAGTGATAACTAATATTAATGTGGCGATGACTGCGATTGGTGTGGTGATAACTGTTGTTAGTGTGTGATAATTGTTATTCGTGTGGTGATAACTGTTGTTGGTGTGTGATAATTGTTATTGGTGTGGTGATAATTGTTGTTAGTGTTGTGATAACTGTTTTTAGTGTGGGGATACGTGTTATTGGTGTGGTGGTGTCTATTGTTGGTGCTGTTAAACCAGTTGTTGGTGTGGCTGGAAATGTGCTTTGTGCAGTGGTAACTGTTGTTAGTGTGGCGATAATTGTTGTTGGTATGTTGGTACATGTTGTTGGTGTGGTGATACCTGTTGTTGGTATGTTGATACATGTTGTTGGAGTGGGGTGTTGTTGTTGTGGGTGTGACTGTAGTTGATGTGTTGATACATGTTGTTGGGGTGGGATGTTGTTGGTGTGGTGGTTACGGTAGTTGGTGTATTGATATATGTTGTTGGAGTGGGATGTTGTTGTTGTGTTGGCGACTATAGTTGGTGTGTTGATACATGTTGTTGGGGTGGGATGAATATAGTAGATACAAAACTGATACGTTAATTATTGACAGTGATGACGTAGTAGGGGAATGAAAGTTTCGGTACAGGATAGGAACAGAGTGTTCAGATGCAGAGGCTGGTAAGTAGACACATAAAACAGTCCAAAACAGTGATGTCTTGCGGCATGAGGAGACCATCCCCGTCCCATCATACTCTAGCTTAAATAACCCAGGGGTTCTTTTGTCGTAGATTCGATTACCTTTACACGAGTCACCGTCTGGCAGAATTCCCTTACTCCTAATAAAATCTCCCTGATGGCTATCACATACCTCAGAGAGGAACCAGGAGCTATAGACTCCTGATAGATAATTGGAAATCCTTCCTATCTATAAACTTATCTAACAAGTCATAGTACAATTCTAACATACGCAACTTTGCCTACTCGTACACAAAGAAGCCTTTGAGTAGATCCCATACGCTGGTCATCTTCAGAGACTCTTCCTCAAACACATCATCTGACAGCATGGTCATTTTCTTGAACAGCGGCTTGCAACCCCACAACAATATGAAATATTTGTGTGCTTGGCCTTATTGGTTAATGTTTTGCCATAGGCTGCGTTTCCCAACAGTTTCATAGTATCGGCTGTCACCAGCACGTCTGGCATCTGACAGCTCCTTACCAAACTGTTCAAGACAGCATCAGACACTCACGACATCTACACCCTCATCAATGGGTACTAAACTATCAACATCAAACATGGACACTACACCCTCATCACACAAAATGAAAGCACCGCCAGGCGCACAGTCAGCTAAGAAACAGAAAAACAATAACGAGCAAATGGTAGCAGAGGAAGCATACGTAGAGATGGATGAGGAAGCAGAGACCTTAGACAAACTCCCGACTGACATCCAACAGAAATATAAGAACAAATGGACAGAACCTATAACAAATCATAGGAGTAGCAGTCATATATCTGCGTGCATTTCTTTTTTATTGACCAGACTCAGTACAACCGATAGACTGGACCAAGACATTTAAACCGGTTTTTAATAGTCAGACAGCTAAGTTTAAGGTCAATTATGGCCATCACATGATACTCAGACATAAGGAGACAGAAGAACTTAGATTTTCCCATTCCTCCTCAAATAACTCTTGTGAACTCGACGTCCCTTTGTTAGTAAACAACAAAGAAGACTTTGAATACTTAATAACGATAGTTCATGACAGTGCCATGTTTAATTACGCCCTACACAACAGACCCGACACTAAGTATCTGGTAGAGACAATACCAGTGACTAGTTTTTATATGTCACATTAATGAGCACCCTATCGGGTGATGTTTATGTGACTTACCTGACAATATTAGAAGCAAACATGGTATCAACATATTACAACACGACTCAGACCTCAAGCCCTGCACTGACAATGTTTGCCTGTTTCAATGTCTGGTGGTATTCAACGGGTAGGGGTAGCGGGGTAGGGGTATCCCCTATCAAAGAAGAAGTAAGGCGCCTCCTTCCCTCCGCTAGTCTACGGGACACCCTTGGACAAGGTGGAGTACCCGTTTAGCCCCCCGATCAGGGTTACGTGAAGCCATGGGTGCAGGTGGTGGATGAAGATGGAGAGCAGCCGACAGATAGTTGTAGGTTATGGTCTCCACCTTCACGACGGTAGGCAGAGGATCTCTTTTTTTTCGAGGAGACAATGGCTACGGTCACTGACCAGTATGGTCACTGGTAGGAAGGAAAGCAATGGCAAACTACCTTCTTTATAGATGCCCAAAAAATCATGTTGTGTGGACCCATCGATAATCAGAGAAACGGCGTAAATGGGTGCTCCATAGGAGCAGTCTCACCCGATATGGATAGTCATGCGCACCAGGTGACTCCAGACCGTCAGCAGGCTACTAGGTGCAACAGATTAATATCACTGAAAGTAGGAACTTGGAATGTTAGAACAATGAATGCAGATGGAAAATTAGAAAACATCAAAAAAGAAATGGAGAGAGAGAAGATTAACTTATTAGGAATATCGGAAACGAGATGGAAAGGAGCAGGGATAAGGACAGGAGAGGATTGTAAGATTATTTACTCTGGGGGAGAAAAACAGCAAAGAGGTGTAGCCATTATATTAGATAAGCAAACATCAAATTATGTCAAAGGATATCGGGCTGTGTCCGACAGAGTTCTATTAGTAAAATTAAACGGAAGACCTTTTAAAATAAATGTCATTCAAGTATATGCCCCAACAAGTGAATGCAGTGAAGAAATTATAGAGGAATTTTATAATGACATGGGGTCTGCTTTGAAGAACTGTAAAAAATCAGAAATAAATATCATAATGGGTGATTTCAACGCAAAAATAGGAAAGCAAAGTGATGGATGCAGTGTAGGCAACTATGGTTTGGGAGAGAGAATTGAAAGAGGATAAAACTTGTAGAATGGGCAAAAGAACAAGAAATGGTTGTAGGAAACACCTGGTTTAAACAGCATCCTAGAAGATTATGAACATGGAGGAGTCCAGACAGCAGGATTAAAAACCAGATAGATTACATCCTGATTAGCAAAAGGTTTCGAAATGCGTTAACAGTCGTAAAAACAGTTCCAAATGCAGACTGGTACATTGATCACAGATTAATTATAGGCACATTGAGGGTAAAGTTAAAGAAAGTCAAGTATACAGCAGGAAACCCTAAATATGACTTGTGCAAATTGAAAACTGACAAAGAAGTACAAGATAATTTTAACATAGAAGTAAAGAACAAATTTGATTTATTGTCTGATCTAGAGATCCTATTTCAAGATGTAGATGATCAATGGGAAATGCTGAAGAATTCAATCAGTTGTGCAGCAGAAAAAAATTATTCCTAAAGTAAAGAAAGTGGGCCGTAAGACATGGATGACTGAAGAAATTTTAGAGCTAATGGAAACAAGAAGACAGAACAAAAATAATCCTGCCAAATATAAAGAAATTCACAGAAAAGTCAGAACCTTATGTAAGGAGGCAAAAGAAACATGGCTTGAGAAAAATTGCAGAGAAATTGAAGAACAACACAACAGTTAAAATGCGAAACTAATGCACAGAAGAATTCAGGAGCTTACTAATCAAAGAACAAGTACATCAGCAGGCTGCCTAAAAACAAAAGATGGAAGAGTCATAATAGAAAAAGATCAGATCTGACATGTATGGTCAGATTACGTGAAAAACCTTTATGACGATAACAGAGACGAACAGTATGATGTTCAAAATAATAATGAAGGACCAGCAATTTTGAAGATGGAGGTTCAGAATGCTCTTAACCATATGAAATCTGGCAAGACCCCCGGTTCAGACAGCGTCACAACAGAAATGATTAATGCTTTAGAAGAATATGGAATAGATAAAGTTACAAATCTGCTTAATACAATATATGATACTGGAAATATACCTCAGGAGTTATGCAATTCCATATTTATTGCAATCCCAAAGAAATCCGGAGCCTTCGAATGTGATCAACATCGAACAATTAGTATAATGAGTCACATCACGAAGATTTTGCTAAGAATTATCATGCAAAGAGTTAGGAGGAAAATACAGCCTGAAATAGGAGAAGAACAATGTGGTTTTGTAAAAGGCAAGGGTACAGTAAATGCTGTGTATATACTGAGAACCGTAATCGAACGTTCTATAGAAGTAAACAAAGATCTACACCTTTGCTTTATTGACTACACAAAGGCTTTCGATAAAGTGAGACATGTCAACATGATAAGGATGCTTGAGGATCTACAGATTGATGGAAAAGACCTTAGACTTGTAAAAAACATATATTGGAAACAACAAGCTGCCATAAGAGTTGATAATGAAGTAAGCCAATAGCAGCCTATTAAGAGAGGTGTGAGACAGGGATGTGTAATGTCTCCAGATCTGTTTTTCCTGTACAGTGAAAGTATTTTCAGAAATATTGAAGATATGGAAGGAATCAACATTGGGGGACGACGCATCAATAACATTAGATATGCAGATGATACAGTCTTGATTGCAGAGAATGAACAGGACCTGCAAAATTTAGTAGATGCGGTTGTTACACACAGTGAACAACTAGGGTTAGAATTAAATTGTAAAAAGACACAGATTATGGTCGTCACTAGGAAGAACGAAATACCACAATGTAATATACAAGTAAATGGGAATATTCTTCAACAAGTGAATAGGTACAATTATCTTGGAACAGTAATAACATCTGATGGGAGATGCCTTGAAGAGATTAGAACAAGAATCGCCATGGCAAAAGTAGCCTTTAGCAAGATGAAAAACATACTGACCAATAAAAAGATGTCAATTGAAACGAGAAAAAGAGTGTTGAGATGCTACATAGAACCTGTACTCTTATATGGATGTGAAGCTTGGACAATGAGCAGTCAGGCTGAAAAACATCTGATGGCTGTAGAAATTAGGTTTCTGAGGAAAATGCAAAGAATACCATGGACAGCCAGAAAGACCAATGAACAAGTTCTTCAATAAACAAATGAAGATCGTAAACTGATTAGAGACATTAGACGTAGACAGTCACAATTTTTTGGGCATGTTATGAGAAGAAATGATCTGGAGAACTTGGTGACAACTGGTAAGATCGAGGGGAACAAACCAAGGGGAAGACCTAGAAGCAAGTACCTGGATGGCTTGGCCTTGTGGCATGGTCGAGACAGAAACACGGAGCTGATCCACGACTCTGGTGATCGAGTGAGATGGCAGAACATGACCGCCCACGCTTACCAGCATGGCACATGATGGATGGATGGATGGATTCAACGGGAAAACTGCTAAGGGTCTTAGGAAACCTACCAAACGTTTAGATAGACAGTGGCAGACATCCCAACATATAGAGTTGTAGAAAATTTCCCTGGGGTTAGGTTAATTGACAAGCCCAATGTAGAAAAATGTTTTGGGGTTAATATAGATATTTTTTTAGGTCAAAGAGACCCAGACCCTGGTCCCAAAACTTCGCGGCATTGGAAAATGCACTAAAGCTTTGCTTGTACTACTATATAAGGATCACTTTAGGTATATTAAGGACTTTAGCAGTGTAGCCATTTAATTCGGATGTAGTGGGTGTAAGAAATTGTGGAGTAGTTTTTGGGAAGATGGTGAATCATAGAAAAACATGTAATGGGGGTTCTGTAGACGCTTATAAAGGGGGAATCTGTTCTGTGAGAGACACTTGTGGGAGAATATTAGCTCCTTGGGGGTTCCAGTGAATTCTATGTGCTTATCGTTAATTCGTAAGGCAAATTTTAGCGAGTTTACCGCAGTAAAACACATTCCCCACAAACATGTTAAGGCACGCTTTCTGTGCCCATATGCCCGGTTAACAAGCGATGACTCAGCTTGGATTTATGAGTGTCTGGCCACACACGATAATGCCCACCGCCTGCGCGGTTGCGATAAGTTCTTGGCAGATAGACACGTTTGTCGGTTGTCGGTTCGCCGGCGGAGCAGAATGACACAGTGGTTCTAAAATGTGGGGACTCTACGTTTATGTTAGCTAAAACTTTATATAATCAATAATGTACTGACATCACAGAGAAAGAGGTAGAAAGAGAGAGAGAGATAGATAGAGATAGAAAAAAAGAGAGAGATAACACCAGACATAAAAGATAGAATCACGCTTACATAGAGACACGTGGTATAAATCTTTAGAAACCTTGTACACAGCATGTCGATTTGGTATTACCATCTACTTCATACCGAGACAGCTGCTACACTTATCAGTATTTCACATGTCTTGACTATGACCCCTCATTAACCCTTCTCTGGTCCGCATACGATTTTTACTTGAGAAAATATCATGAGGAAGCAATTTATTCTGGTCTGGACTTTGGACATAATTCGCATTAATCCTACTCTCTTATATTTTAACTATTATTTTACAAAATTCAACAAGTTTGATATTTCAAATGAATATTTTTTATTATATTTTAAATTATGATGGGATCTCAGTTTATTTCATGGGGTTGTAGCAAGTACAAATTATCATCACCTCTAGATGTACAACAATCGCCTTTGGGTTAATAAGCCTGTAACCCCACGACTATCATTCTGAACCGGTGATGAACTATAACTTCTCCTTGAATGGGGTAGGAAATTTGATAGGAACGTCCGATGAGCTCTACACTTTGGATCATCATCTCGGGTTCGATCTGTCAATGTGCTGGGTTCAATATCCGCATCGAGGGGCTCGATCCCGGCCTTCAGCTCCGCGCCCGCGGGGTCCGGTTCGTCCACGTACTCGGTTCCAGCCGCTCGCCTCGCCACCCCCCAGAGACACCGGAAGTAACAAAAACCACGAGATTTGAATAACTATGTCGAATCTGGAGCAGTTTTTCGATGTCACGGCGCTAGAGCTAGGCTCTTCATATAGTAAAATATACCGTGAACTAGATGGTGCGGCTCAGGAAATTTGACTTAAATACCTCCCCCTTACTACTTAGGATGTGGAGATGATCTCAGATGGGTGTATCGGTCGCGGGGCACTTTGCTTAGGCTTCTTGCCGAGAAGTATTCCGGAATGTTGTCATGGAGCGATGTTCTGCAAGGAAAATGTTACTGAATTAATGAATTACTTACTATAGCACTTCTATTCTACACATATAACAGCTAATGAAACCTTGAATTTGTCTAGTAATTGTTGTATTCTTTAACCCAGTTTCTGATCCATACAACAGTACTGATTTAGATTCAGATTTAAATAATCTAAATTGGTTCTAGATTTAATTTCTTCTTACTTCCACAAATTGTTTTGCCCTATGAAAGTTTCTCTTGCCGTGTATATTCATTTTTTAATATCTTTAGTTGTTCAATTACGCTTGCGTCCCGCCTATGCTACACCCTTCACATGTCTTCACAAAGACGGACTAGAGTCAAGCTCAACTTTTCACTACTTTATCGTTTCTTTACTTATTCAGTCATCGGTAGAGATTTGCCCTCAACAGACGAGTCTTATCTCCGGTGGGCCTATTCTCGCTGGTCGCGAGATCCGCACAATGGAAGTACGGGAGATGTGCTCGCAACAGACGAGCAATATCTTCTGCGACATCTCCGGCCGGCCTATTCCCGGTGGTCGCGGGATCCGCACACGTCAGGCGGGGAGTCACACGGTAGTACACGCTTTACAAGGTCCGGACACTTGTAATTGACAGATGTGCGCGTCCTACGGTGCAGGAGCGTACGAGGCCCTCACCTCTGGGTCTTGGCTTAACGCCTCTAAGTCGGGTCCCTTGGGTTCCAGGGTCTGGCCACCACTCGCCACCTGCTCGTGATGGTGAGGTCTCGGAGGTTTGACACTGAGCCGCCAGCGTCTGCAGCCTACCTTGTGCCAGACGTATTGGTTACCCATTCCTCTGGAATACACAAGGCTAGGCCGAGAGAGGGAACATGTCGTTTGGGCACCACATGTTTCTCTGAAGCTCTGCCCAGGCATTGTGATGGAATTTTGGCCACATTCCAACTCATATACTTTGGTCTGTCAAGACTGCAAGGTGCCACTCACTATTTGTTCACCATCATTGTCTACATAGCTACAAAGATAGATGTTTGAATTTTCCCCACCCCCCACCCCGAGTCGTAGCTGATAGATTAAACTAATGTCCATAATGTAAGATGTGACCATCACACGCCAGGCTGGCCGCTTGTCCCATATCTGTCCTGTTACTTACTAGATGCCTTGTATAATACAATTCTTGCTGTGCTAGCAGAACACTTCTCGGTGTTCAACTGAAAATGTGGTGTCTTCTTCTGTAGCACTTTATCCCCCAGTTGAACATAGGCCTCCAAGCAACTCACTCCGTAGGTCAGCATGGCCGAATGGATAAGAACGCGTGTTCTTAAACATACGGTAAGCTGATGCCGAGGTACGGGGTTCAACCCCTAAACCGGACAGTTGAACTAAAATGTTGACCTCTCGTCCTTGACTTGGAGACGTAAATTACAAGTATCTCTGAAGTCGAAGCGGTTTCGCCTGATGGTGAAGGACACTGTTAATGGGGAAAGATAATCTACACGCAAAGTTGAGTACAGTGTTACTGCAAGTAGTGTTATGGACTACGCTTGAGTTCAAAGCGAGCTAGCCCCCCCCCCCCCCCCCCAAAAAAAAAAAAACACACAATATAAAAACACTAACTCCAAGGCCCTATCTTTAACTGTCCCAGCAGCTCTGTCGACGTCCTTCCAAAATTGTTTAATACTGTTTCTATTTCTCTTCTCCGTAAGATTTAAGGTCTTCTTCTATTTCTTTTGTCCTATGGGTTCCATATTAAGACATTTCTAATTATACTATTCTCGGATTTTCTCAAAGAATGGCCTATCCAACGCTAGCGTTTTTTCTTCACCTTTTGGATCACTGGTATTTGTCTCGTTCTCGGCGCAAGTTCCATATTGGTGATTTTCTCATACCATTGTATTAATTATCCAGTGGACAAAAAATGTCGCCACAATGTCCAACCAATGTAAAGCCTGCTACGTAGACACGTGCCCATATTAACTTTCTCTCTGCCGATTCGTTGAATATTAGATGACAAATAATGCAGCATAGCACCTTTTTTTTCTCCTGAAGTCTGGCTTGATTTTCAAATGCAGATAATACAAAAACTTTCTCGGTCACATGAACAATCATGCAGATTACATCAACAGGCTTATTAAATGCATGTAATGCACAGAATATTTATAACGTGTTGTCTTTCATGTAGACATGTTTAACGAGCTTAAAACTAGTAGCTAATGATATCTTATATTGTATCTTTCTTTACACGTCATTTACATTGGCTATTGTGTCCCGTATGACATTTCATATTTCGTAAGCAATTTCTAACTGAAAGGTATTTAACAGTCAGTTTACAGGGTTGATAGAAACTGTTACATTCTTGATCCAAGGTCCACGTACAGAATAACCTCGTCTTGAGTAAAGATGAAATTGCTTATTGTTGCAGCTTTGATTTGCCACACATCCGGATTCTTTTTTGAAGGTAAATCAGTGTTAACTGTGTTTGTCTTGCCTTGGCTTGTCTTGCAAGTAGTCACTGAAAGTCAGTTCTTAATGATATTAGAAACGTTAGTCTGTGTTCTGTTCTAGCTTGGAGTTCGCCTTTGCGGATGTTATATATCAGTGATACTTGTGCTTGACTTTTCGTGTTTTTCTTTGTCCTAGAACAGTTATCTATGAAAGTCAGATCTTACTGATATTGCACATTTTACTCTTGAGCGTTCGCTATTGCTGATTCTATACATGCTTGTCTTATCGTATTGTGTTATCTCAGCTTCGGATTACCACAATTGATCGCGTTTTAAGTGATGCTGTAAATGCTTGTCTTCTTTTATTATATCCTGTCCCATTCTTAATTCACCATTACTAGCCCTAGATTCTTTAATAATGCCACCGATTGCATGGGATTGAACCACATCCGCTGTCATGTACACCATACTCTAACAACTATAGCACAGTGGCTTAAATACCATGACAAAAATACATACTATATTAATTTACTAGATTCAACCCAGGTCTCTCTCATACGGGAGAAATCGTTGAGGTCATCAGATATTTCGAAACGGGGGTTATGAAGTTAATTTATATAATTCCTAGTCATCGTTGGAGCCTGGAAGCATGACGTCACTACTCATTCGAGAGAAAGCTTAACATCTTCCTCTGTTTTGTCTGATATTTTAGTAATGTGCACACCAGACGTTTAGTTTGTTGGTTGGCTATTATTGTAACTGAGCACTCTTTACTGAATACTGAATTTAAGAATGCATATCACTGCCCTAGGGACACATGCTCTACCCCCCCCCCCCCTTTCAATCGTCTGCGATATGTTATAATGCTGATTATCCCAGTAGCAAGTTAATTAAAAGTCCACATGATATTTCTTTACGCTTCAAGTATTGTCCAGACCCTCTACTCACTCCCTTCTGAGCCATTCTTTCCAGATGTGAATACTCGTCTTTTTAGCCGCACTACCCATCCGATTCCAGACTGATTGATTGATTGATTGATTGATTGATTCCCATTCCCATAGGCGCTACGTATCCGATTCCAGAGAACCTCATAAAATCATTTTTCTCGTAAAGTAGCTCTCCATCTAGAAGGGCAGCGGCAGCAGCTAATCTAGCAGGTTGGTCATTGTCCCGTACACCTGCACCGTACACCTCTAACTACACACCCATTAATGTATATAATTACATCGCTAATGTTTGAGTTGTCTTCTAACAGCTGTTGCACGGACACGTAATACCCGCTGAACATTCTCTGCGCCGTACGCCCAATGTAACTATAAGTCAGATCTTGACTGCAGCAGGATATAACAGTATACAGTGAAACAGAAACGCAAACAAAATCACTTTTTTTAAATCCTAAGGATACAATGAAAACAAACACTTATGCATTCCTTACTAGGGTCAAACTACCTAAACGAGATAACTAATGTAGGGGTGAAATACATGAACATAATGTACGTAGTAATATTATGAAAACTATGACAGATATAAATTTAATAAATAAGAATAAAATTAAAACACAACACAATTGTCCGACGTTTCGCTAGTCACTACCTTTGTCAATAACAAAATAAACACAGGTATAAGAAAATTACTGTGAAATTAAAATAATAAATGCACCAAGAATATTGACAAATGGGAAGTTGAAGGTCGAATGAAGTAATGCGGTAAAGTGTAAGTGTAAAATCTGGAATAATAGAACTAACCATGGCCAGTGTCAGATTGATGAAGAAATTAAAGATTACATATTATTTGGAAATGCGATAACAAAAGAAGGGTGGGTGGCTAACGGTAATATGAGACACGAGGGTCTAAGTTAAATTTTAGCGTCCATAATCGAATTTATTCCGGCTGAAAGGACACACCCCGTAGTGGAAATTAATTTACTCTCCTTTTTCATTCTGAGAGACGTGTCTGCGTAACATGGTCTTATAGCAGTGACACACACATCTTAGACCTCTTATGATCTAAATGGTTTGCATATCTTTTACGGCACATCGCTGTCAACATCAGCATCTTTCAGCTGATTGTTGATTTCTTGGCAAGATTACGCTCAGTAGTTTGCCATTGCTTTCTGAGCGACCGGCTCCATACTCTCATAAGTCACTGGTACGAATGGAACCGCTTCCAATTCTCGTGCGCTCACGTCAACCACGAGAGTATTTGGGGTTACGGAGAAAGCTGCTAACTCCTCGACCAGGGAGACCGGCTCTTATGATCTAGGGAATTACAATTATTAGAAACACGCTGTATCAGTGTTGTGTCATATCCCTCAGATTTCCCCTATATATGTCCGCTAAAAGTTGTCCAGAGAGTCTAGAATGTCTCAGTGGCGAAGTGGTTTCTCCATCTGCCTTGTGCTCCCAATGTTGTGAGTTTGATTCCGGGCTACGTGGTTCGGTTCACTAGTGCAATTTTCTCAAAGACTCCTGGGGGTCGTCTCCGGGGCTACGGAGTTCGTGCTTTGTGCGACGCTGCTAACAAGCGCCCCAGTGGAAAGAGACCAGCCATATGGGATAAAACCCGGTGCAATGAAGTATATTCCCCTTGCGTTTTAAACCTTTCTTCTTCTAGTCTGCCCAATATACTTCGTGTCGTATTTCTTGCAAATAATTGTGTATACGAGCTTTCAAGATGAGCGGAGTTTTCAAGTAAAAGTTACCACTAGGAAATATCACCTGCTGTATCTGGATGACCTGCTTGCACGTTAGACACAATATCCGATTACATTTGGATGTACCCACAATTGAGACAACCCTAGGTAGGCGAGTGTGGAGAAGTGTGTCTCTGAAAGCCCTCTTATACCGTATATCATACAGGATGGTTGCCGTATTAGCCCGTGCATCGTTTCCTTTGAGAGAAGTTTACATTTCTCCAGGTGAACTTGCAATTTTATCGCAACTATCTTTTTAAACACCTTGTCATAAGTATATTAAGTATTGTGAATTTTTGGCTTGGGGAGTGGCGTGATATGCACCACTCTTAAGGCACGGTTGGTGTTTTAATGCTGTGGTTGAAGCAGTTCATAATTTCTTCCAGATCTGCATGGCCTAGAATTTTAATGTGAGCATCTTTCACACCAGCTGGGTCAATGCACTCTCTTTTGTTTTCTTCTGCACATATGTTTTATTGGCTCTCGCTCGCTGTGAACTCAAGAGTTGTCCATACACACTACTTTTAATATTGCTGGACTGAATTTTGCTTATTGATTTGCTTTCCTTATTAACAGTCTTCCTCGCCATCAGGCGAACAAACTCCTACTTCTGAGGTACTTTTATGCGTAATTTACGTCCCCAAGCCAAGGAAGATATGTAAACATTTTAGCCCAACTGTCCACCTTACCTCGGCATCAGCACATCGAGTATTTAAGAACAAGCGTTCTTATCCATTCGGCCACTCCACCTGCACATATTTGATATATTTCGTATGCACGAAAGTTTTTTAGAGGGTCATTCAACAACCGCATATCTGGAGGTCCTATAATTGTAGTCAATCTGCTTCACAAATATTTAAAGGAATGTCTCTCCATTTCTCTTGTCATCTCTTAGCGGTTGAACATGTTCACTATCTAGCATGTCAAATCAGGTGCTTACTTCATTTCTTCTCAATCCCGAGGGAGGTAGCGGGTTCAACCCTTACACGGTCAGTAGGACTAAAATATTGACCTAAAATCCTTGACTTGGGGACGTAAATTGCAAATTCCTCAGAAGTCTGAGTGGATTCACCTGATGGCGAGGGAAACTGGTAATAGATCAAGGTAATCCACATGTATACATCACTCCAATGCACTAGAAGTAGTAGCACGTGAATGGATTAAGCTTCACTTCAAAGTCAACTAACGTCCCAAACCACTCTGTGTAGCTTCCAGTATTTGTCCATTGTCGTATCACTTCGTTCAGCTAACGTCCTAAACCAATCTGTGTAGCTTCCAGTATTTGTCCATTGTCGTATCACTTCGTTAAGACTCATAAATAACTGTGTGTAGTTGTTTCTCCTTGATGGTCAATGTTCCATCCTTATTTGACTAGACATTTTTTTTTTTGGGGGGGGGGGGGGGGTAATTAAGAACTATTTTACACGACTTGTTGCGTATTGGATATAAGTTACTAGCCGCATAGTTTCATATAAACTGCCATAGGGTGATGGGAATAATGTTACATCGGATCCTAGAGGCTTCCCTTGAAACATTTGTCAGGAATCACAGTTGTCGAAAAGCTCACTTCAACAATCCGGATGAATTTATCTCCCATGACATTTCCTAGTGCAAATTGTAGGCTGAATCGATCGGGTAGCAGGGGTCTATTTAAAATTAAAATATCCGTCTCTCGATTGGGGTTGGATCACACAACTATCATGGGGGAAGGCAAGCACGCCAGCCACTGCCTTACCTCCGCTCCGTTGGCTAAACATAAGGCAGTCTGAGAATACTTTCCAGCAGTTGAGTAATGTCTGTCTGTCTGTCTGTCTGTCTGTCTGTCTGTCTGTCTGTCTGTCTGTCTGTCTGTCTGTCTGTCTTTCTGTGTACACACGCACGCACGTCTGAGTTTGTGTGTGTGTATGTATGTGCATATGTGTATAACTATGTATATAAGTATGTGTATATGTATATGTATGTGTATATGTGTGTATATGTGCATGTGTGTATGTGTGTACGTGTGTTCTTATGTATGTGAGTATTTTGACAAAGACAGAATATAATTCTTCTTCTTCTTCTTCTTCTTCTTCTTCTTCTTCTTCTTCTTCTTCTTCTTCTTCTTCTTCTTCTTCTTCTTCTTCTTCTTCTTCTCCTTCTTCTTCCTTCTTCTTCTTCTTCTTCTTCTTCTTCTTCTTCTTCTTCTTCTTCTTCTTCTTCTTCTTCTTCTTCTTCTTCTTCTTCTTCTTCTTCCTCTTCTTCTTCTATGAGAGTGGTTCAGTATGTATGAATTTATTGTTTACTAAACAGGTCATTTCTTTTTGTTTGCACAGATATCGGGGGGATATGCCCAGCTATTGGCTGCTTGAACAAGTGTCCTTTGGGCTATGTTCAGGAAAACGGATGTGACACTTGCGAGTGTTGCGCTCCATATGCTTGCCACAAACTCGCATGCAAACACGAGAGGGACGAACGCGGGTGCCCCTACTGCAAGTGTAAAGAGTAATCATGATACCGGGGACAACTTCTTCCTTCACATGAGCTGACCAAGAACTCTCGTGTGAAACAGTGCAAGACTGTCGTTTGTTATGTCAATGATTTCTATTGTAATCACCGTTCATGTAAACCTTTCATATTGTGACAATACTTACTTACTATTGTTATTTTAGACCTCTAAACCGAAGGCGTTTTTGATGTCCTGATCTCATAATCATGTAACCAGTAGTTTTGCGTGAAATATGTTCACTTTTCTCTCATCCAGCAGTAGCTTTTTTGCCATTGGATTGACTGTGTCTCCTACATTCTATTCACTCCAAAGTGTCGTCTCCGATGTGATTATTCGCTGCAACAGGTCTCCAACAATTGCTACACTGGGTCTTCGTTGAATATTCTGCTAAGTTGTTTCATGGACATACCTTGAGGATAAAGATCATCTGCGACGTGAGCTAGAGAACACCGGATAAGAAAATGAACTGACGACATCAAAGACATTGTACAATCACACTGAATGACACTTTCCAATGCCACCCATCCGGTGCTGCAGCGCCAATTATTCCTCCCTACGACCCTTCACAGCAAAAGTGGAAGATGCTGATGATGATCTTGCGGACGTCTTCTGGCTCTTTTGCCCTCAAATTGTCCCTCCATTATGGTTTTGTGTAGACTGTTACGTTCTTTTATGTGACCAAAGTATCGTGTTTTTCCCCATTTTAATTAATTTCGGCAATCGCGGGTTTTATGTTGAGCTGTTATAAATCTTTCTTTACTTGACTCATTTTTGCATACAACGCTCGCCTCAGTCTTCAAAAGATCCACATTTAACTAGCCTAATTTGTAAGATCCATAATTTTAGTCAACATCCTTGTTGCCAATAGTATTGAATACAAATACTGCTTACTGTTCATCACCTTCAGTTTCTGTGATACTTGTTTGAAGAGAAGAACAGGCTTCACGATTTAGAATGTGTAATATACTCCAACTGATTCCTACAACTTGTGTTTTCTTTTTCTTTTTCTTTTTTTAGTTGGGAGGGGGGGGGGGGGGGAAATAATTATTTATATCACAGAAAATCAGAAATATGTTGGTCATCGGATGTTTGTTTTATGTTTTTCTTTAAGGCCATACTCTGCTCGTCTCTTTACCAAAATGGCGTTGCCATTTATATCCAATACCTTTCATGTTTTTATTTTTAAATGTCATGTGTGTTCTCTCTCTTACAAGATGCGTGGTTTTGTTGCGCTTAACTTTGTTTCAATAAAAGTCTGCACTACAAATAACTTTGTTAGAGTTGGATGGGTTGTCTTTGTTGTAATGGTGACTGTTGATGTAATGATGATGATGATTCTTATCGCTCTAACGGTAACTATAGTTGGTGTGGTGGTGTCTGTTGTTGATGGTTGGAGCCAGCGGGAAACTACTTAGCAAAGTTTATCATCAGAGCGTACGACCACATCTGGAATGCGGGTCAACTGTGTGGTGTTCAGCATAAAAAAATCACACTACAAGAGTTGGACAGGGTGCAGAATCAAGCTCTTAGAGTCACCGCAGGAGGGATGGGATCAACTCATACAGTAGAGATGGAGAAGATAGGGAGGACACAAGCACTGAGAGAGCGCAGAGATACGAAAACGCTAATACAAGCAGAAATGTTCCTCAGCTTGCCAGGCCACCCTATGAAGAACAGATTTGAAAACTTAGCTATAGGACGGTTGAAAAGAAGCAGTTGTATCTATCAGGTCAAACGACTCTACAGAGAAATCACAGATCTGCCCACAGTTGGTATCCCCCTGAAAACTATTCCAGAGCGAACTAAATGGAAAAGGGAACATAATCTATCACTACAAATCTTGACAAAAGTGAGAGGAATATTTGACAAGGAAGAACAGAACAGTGTGCAGCGCAGAACAGCCACTCTCAGCTTCCTTGATGAGGAACACCCGCAGTACCTCTAGATCCGAGTCTACAAAGATGGGTCAGCACAAAATGCTGTTCGAAAAGGAGGAGCGGGAGTGTATATAGAATACTCAAATAATACTAGGGACACGGTCAGAGTACCAACAGGAAAGCACTACCATAACTATGATACTGAAATTGGGGCAATCAAGATAGCAATAGAGAAATTACCAAATACCAGCCATGGTACACAACCTGTGGTGCTATTGACAGATGCAAAATCGGTACTCAAGCCGCTCCTGTCTGGGAAATTACCAGTACTGAGGACACTACATTCTGAACTTAGCAGTCAGCATAAGGTCACCAGACAGTGGATATCATTCCACTGTGGAATACCTGGTCACGACAGAGTTGATCGATTGGCTAAGGAAGGAGCAACAGAAGAACAGCCTGATGTGCTCATTCATTCATTCATTCATTCAGTAGCATGTCCTTTTGAGAACCACGCTGCCATAACAACCTTCCGGAAAACCTCTCGATCATAAGCAAGATGTCCCGTGTCTGATACACCCATCTGGAGATCATTCGCCACATCCTGCACCCATCTTCTCTTTGGCCTTCCTCTTCCTCTCTTCCCAGACATATATGATGTGCCCATTAAAATAAAAAAAAATAAAAAAAACCAAAAGAATGATCAAATCAGCCAGAAAGCCACATAAACATGCTCAAGACGAATACCTTGTTATGGACAGACCAGAACAAGTCATTATTCTGCGACTCAGAACAGGAGACAATAGATTACGCATCAACGTGTATACAAGATTAAAGATTGGTGAATCAGCAATGTGCACGTGTTGATTGGCGCCGCAGACAGCAGATCACATACTCCATGACTGCCCAAATTACAACATATCTAGGCAAACCCTCTGGCCTAAAGAGAGGCAGTGGAAGATAAACTCTATGGACCGCTGAGTGAATTTTAAAAAAAGACAGTTAAATTCATAGAAGAGACAACATTGCAGTTATAGACATATTTTAAGCGATCGAATGAAGAAGAAGAAGAACTGATGTTAGTGTAGTGAAAACTGATGTTAATGTGGCGATGACTGCGATTGTTGTGGTGACAACTGTTGTTGGTGTGTGATAATTGTTATTGGTGTGGTGATAATTGTTGTCAGTGTTGTGATAACTGTTTTTAGTCTGGGGATACGTGTTATTGGTGTTGCGGTGTCTGTTGTTGGTGCTGTTAAACCTATTGTTGGTGTGGCTGGGAATGTGCTTCGTGTGGTGATAATTGTTGTCGGTGTGGCGATACTTGTTGTTGGTATGTTGGTACCTGTTGTTGGTGTGGTGATAACTGTTGTTGGTGTGTTGATACATGTTGTTGGAGTGGGCTGTTGTTGTTGTGGGTGTGACTGTAGTTGGTGTGTTGATACATGTTGTTGGTGTGGTGGGATGTTGTTGGTGTGGTGGTGACTAGTTGGTGTTTTGATAAATATTGTTGGAGTGGAGATGTTGTAGGTGTGGTGGTGACTGTAGTTGGTGTGTTGATACATGTTGTTGGGGTGAGATATTGTTGGCGTGGTAGTTACTGTAGTTTGTGTGTTGATACATGTTGTTGAAATGGGATGTTGTTGGTGTGGTGGTGACTGTAGTTGGTGTGGTGATACACGTTGTTGGGGTGGGATGACTATAGTAGATACAATACTGATACGATAATCATTGACAGTGATGACGTAATAGGGGAATGAAAGTTTCGGCACTGGAGCGGAACAGAGTGTTCAAATGCAGAGGCTGATAAGCGGACATATAAAATAGTCTAAAACAGTGATATGTCTTGCGGCATGAGGAGACTACCCCCGTCCCATCATACTCTAGATTAAATTACCCAGGGGTTCTTTTGTCGTAGGCTCGCTTATCCTTACACGAGACACCGTCTGGCACAATTCCCTTACTCCTAACAAACTCTCGCTGATGGCTATCACAGACCTCAGAGGGGTACCAGGAGCTAGAGACTCTATAAATGTCTTCCTGAAGCTTGGGTCTGACGGCCTGTGCTAGGATCGGGGCCCTAAGAGCTAAATACAAACTATCGGTGTCTATCTCACATAATTTGAAATCCTTCCTATTTATAAACTTATCTAACAAGTCATAGTACAAGTCTAACATACGCAACTTTGCCTACTCGACACAAAGAAGCCATGAGGTAGATCCCATACGGTTTTCTTCTTCAGAGACACCCCATCAAACACATGATCTGACAGCGTGGTCATTTTCTTGAACAGCGGCTGATTCACCAACTTTGGCGTTATAACCCCGCGACAATATGAAACATTGGTGTGCTTGGCCTTACTGGTTAATGTTTTGCCATATGCTGCGTTTCCTAACAGTTTCATAGTATCGGCTGTCATCGGCAAACCTGGCATCTGATAGCTCCTTACTAAACTGTCCAAGACTGCATCAGACACTCACGACATCCTCACCCTGATCAATGGATACTACACTGTCAACATCAAACATGGACACTACACCCTCATCACGCAATAGGAAAGCACCGCCAGGCGCACAGTCTGCTTAGAAACAGAAAAAACAATAAGGAGCAAATGGTAGCAGAGTAAGCAGACGTAGAGATGGATGAGGAAGCAGAGACCTTCGACAAACTCCCGACTGACATCCAACGGAAATATAAGAACAAATGGACATCCCTTATAACAAATCATAGGATTATCAGCCATATATTGGTGTGCATTTTGTTTCATTGACCAGACTCAGTACAACCAATAGTCTAGACCAAGACATTAACACGGTTTTTAATAGTCAGATAGCTACGTTTGAGGTCAATTATAGCCATCACATGATACTCAGACATAAGGAGACAGAAGAACTTATATTTTTCCATTCCTCCTCAAACAACGCCTGTGAACTCGGCGTCCCTTGTTAGTAAACAACGAAAAAGACTTTGAAGACTTAATAACGATAGTTCATGACAGTGCCATGTTTAATTACGCCCTACACAACAGACCCGACACTAAGTATCTGGTAGAGACAATACCAGTGACTAGTTTTTATATATCACATTAATTAGCACCGTATCGGTGATGTTTATGCGACTTACCTGACAATATTAGAAACAATAACGGTATCAACATATTACAACACGACTCAGACCTCAAGCCCTGCACTGACAATGTTTGCCTATTTCAATGTCTGGCAGTATTTAACAAGGAACTGCTAAGGTTCATAGGAAACCTACCAAACGTTTAGATAGCCAGTGGCTGACACTCCAACATATAAAGTTTTAGAAAAGTTTCCCTGTGGTAAGTTTAATTGACATGCCCAAATTTAGAAAAAAAATTTTGAGGTTAATATAGATATTTATGAGGTCAATGAGACCCAGGCCCTGGTCCCAAAACTTCGCGGCATTGGGAAATGCACTAAAGCTTTGCAAGTACTACTATATAACGATCACTTTAGTTATATTAATGACTTTGGTAGTGTAGCCAGATCATCTGGTGCAGTGAGTGTAGGAAATTGTGGATTGTTTTTTTTGCGGGGGAGGGGGAGGGAGAATCATGGCAAAACATGAAATGGGAAGAAACTGTTCTGTGAGAGAGACTTGTGGGAGAATATTAGCTTCTTGGGGGTCCCAGTAGACACAGATGTTTTATATTCTTACAGGGCTACATATGACAACGAGTGCTATTTTAAGACTAGCAATTTACCGCGGGAAACCAAGTCCACCAAATTATTATGTAAGCATGTCCCCCTTAGCTGGTCGATTGCATCTAACGTCCCTGGATTCGATGTGCTTATCGTTAATTCATGAGGCAAATTTTAGCTGGTTTACCGCAGTAAAACACATTCCCCACAAACATGTTAAGACACACTTTCTGTGCCCAGATGGCCGGTCAACAAGCAATGAATTAGTCTGGATTTACGAGTGTCTGGCCACACACGAGGATGTTCACCACCTGCACGGTCGCGATAATTTCATGACTCGTTTGTCGTTTGACGGTTGTCGGTTCGCCGGCAAAGCAGAATGACACAGTGGTTCTAAAATGTGGGAACTCTACGTTTCTGTTAGCTAACACTTTGTATAGTCAATAATGTACTGACATCACAGAGAAAGAGATAGAAAGAAAGAGAGAGATAGACAGAGATAGATAGAGATAGAAAGAGAGCGAGACAGACATCAAAGATAGACGGAATCACGCTTACACACAGACACGTGATATAAATCTTTAGAAACCTTGCATACAGCATGTCGACTTTGGTATTACCATCTACTTCATCCCGAGACAGCTGCTACACTTATCAGTATTTCACATGTCTTGACTATGACCCTTCATTAACCCTTCTCTGATCCACATACGATTTTTACTTGAAAAAATATCACGAGGAAACAATTTATTCTGGTCTGGACTGGGGACATAATTAGCATTAATATTACTCTCTTATATTTTAACAATTATTTTACAAAATACACCATGTTTGATATATCAACTGAATATTTTTTATTATATTTTTAAATATGATGGGATCTCAGTTTATTTCATGTGGTTGTAGCAAGTGCAATTTATCATTACCCCTAGATGGACAACAACCACCGTTAGGTTAATAAGCCTGTAAACCCGGGACTATCATTCTGAATCGGTGATGAACTATAACTTCTCCTTGAAAGGGGTAGGGGTAATGATCGTAAAGTCCGATGAGCTCTACACTTTGGACCATCATCTCGGTTTCGATCTGTCAATCATATTGGATTAAATCTCCCTGCGTCGAGGGGCTAGATCCCGGCCTTCAGCTCCGCGCCCGCGCCGTCCGGTTCATCCGCGTGCTCGGTTCCAGCCGCTCGCCTCGCCAGCCCCCAGAGACACCGGAAATAACAAAAACCGCGAGATGTGAATACCTATGTCGAAACGGAGCAGTTTTTCGATGTCACGGCGCTGAACTACCGTGAACTAGATGTTGCGGCTCCGGAAATTTGACTTAAATACCTCCCCCTTACTACTTAGGATGTGGCAGATGATCTCAGATGGGTGTATCGGAAACTTTGCTTAGGCTTCTTGCCGAGAAGTATTCCGGAAGGTTGTCATGGAGCGAAGTTCTGCAAGGAAAATGCTACTGAATTAATGAATTACTTACTATAGCACTTCTATTCTACACAGATACCAGTTAATTAATGCTTGAAGTTGCCTAGTAATTGTTGTATTCTTTAACCCAGTTTCTGTTCCATACGAAAGTACCGATTTAGCTTCAGATTTAAATAATCTAAATTGGTACTAGATTTAATTTCTTCTTAATTCCACACATTGTTTTGTCCAATGAAAGCTTCTCTTGCAGTGTATATTCATTTTTAAATATCTTTATTTCTTAGTTGCCCTTGCGCTCCAACCCATGCTACACCCTTCATGTGTCTTCACAAAGTCGGACTAGAGTCAAGCTCAACTTTTCACTACTTTTATCGTTTCTTTACTTATTCAGTCATCGGAAGAGATTTGCCCGCAAAAGACGAGCAATATCTCCGGCGGGCCTATTCTCGCTGGTCGCGAGATCCGTACCGTGGAAGGACGGGAGATTTACTCGCATTAGACGAGCAATATCTCCTGCGATATCTCCGGCGGGCCTATTTCCGGTGGTCGCGGGATCCGCACAATTCAGGCGGGGAGTCTGACGATAGTACACGCTTCACAAGGTCCGGATACTTGTAATTTACAGATGTGCGCATCCTACGGTACAGGAGCGTACGAGGTCCTCACCTCTGGGACTTGGCTGAACGCCTCTAAGTCGGGTCCCTTGGATTCCAGGGTCTGGCCACCACTCGCCACCTGCTCGTGGTGGCGAGGTCTCGGAGGTTTGACGCTGAGCCGCCAGCGTCTGCAGCCTACCTTGTGCCAGATGTATTGGTTGCCCATTCCTCTGGACTACGAAAGGCTAGGCCGAGAGAGGGAACATGTCGTTTGGGCACCACATGTTTCTCTGAAGCTCTGCCCAGGCATTGTGATGGAATTTTGGCCACATTCCAATTCACATACTTTGGTCTGTCAAGACTGCAAGGTGCCACTCACTATTTGTTCACCATCATTGTCTACATCGCTACAAACATAGATATTTGATTTCTCCCTCACCCCCTCCCCCGAGTCGTAGCTGATAGATTAAACTAATGTCCATATGTAAGATGTGACCATCACACGCCAGGCTGGCCGCTTGTCCCATATCTGTCCTGTTACTTACTAGATGCCTTGTATAATACAATTCTTGTTGTGCTATCAGAACGCTTCTCGGTGTTCAATACAAATGTATTGTATTCTCCTTAGTTAGTTAGTTAGTTAGTTAGTTATTTAGTTATTTAGTTAGTTAGTTAGTTAGTTAGTTAGTTAGTTAGTTAGTTAGTTAGTTAGTTAGTTAGTTAGTTAGTTAGTTAGTTAGTCGACAGATCATCCTCATTGCACATAGAACCATTCATCCATAAGTGCTCGGATCCCCTCCTCAGCAAACCCCGCAGCGTGTAGCGGCTAACGACATCAGTTCTGTGTTGGTTTATCAATCTTCTTTGGCTTCCCACGTAGTGTTCCTGTTTGGCCACCCCTCTTTTAATTTGCTGTTCTCGCAATCTGGCCATGGTTGTAGATTCACAGTTATCACTTGGTTCTCGCAAAAGTCTTACTTCTCGTAGAGCATTCAGAATGTCAGCCTGGTCCATGGCGCGTCCGCCCTCCACAGTAGCCTTACCTGCGAGCTTGTCAGCCCGCTCATTTCCTTGTACTCCTGCATGCCCTTGCACGAAGATGAAACTAATCTTTGCCATCCGAGACCGCTCCAGAGACAGCAACCATTCTCTTCGGATCCGCCCCACCTCATCCTCTTGAGCATGCTCATTTGAGTCGCTAAGAAAATATGCCCTGGTGAATATCTGTGTCTCGAGCCATGTTATTGCTTTACTTACTGTCATGACTTCCATAGTCAGGCTACTTGTGGTCTCAACTAAAGCACCAGAGTCCTCCTTCACAATTCTCCCTCCGGCCCGAGCCCTAAAGGCCCATGAGCTTCTCGCATGTCGGACGACCGACCCATCTGTGTAGATGACAGCACCACCATCTAGCGAATTCTCGAAAATCAACGCTTGTACTTCAGCCTCCACAGCAGCTGTCCGATATGTAGTTTTCACCCATCGGGGTCGATGGGACACGCAAGCTCCCCCACCACGGGGACAGTTGGTCTAAAATGCTGACCTCTTGTCCTTACTTGGAGACGTAAATTACAAGTATCTCTGAAGGCGAAGTGGTTTCGCCTGATGGTGATGGACACTTTAATAGGGAAAGCTAATCTACACGCAAAATTCAGTACAGCGCTACTGCAAGTAGTGTGTATGGACTACGCTTAAGTTCAAAGCTAGCGAGCTCCCAAAAAAATATAAAATACTAACTCCAAGGCCATATCTTTACCTGTCCCATGCAACTCTGTCGGCCTCCTTCCAATATTGTTTAATACTGTTTCTACTTCTCTTCTCTGTAAGTTTTAAGGTCTTCTTCTATTTCTTTTGTCCTATGGGTTCCATACTAAGACATTTCTTATTATACTATTCTCTGATTTTCTCAAAGAATATCCTATCCAGAGCTAGCGACTTTTATTCACCTTTTGGATCACTGGTATTTGTCTCGTTCTCGCCGCAAGTTCCATATTGGTGATTTTCTCATACTATTGTATTAATTATCCCGTGGACAAAAAATGTCGCCACAATGTTCAACCAATGTAAAGCCTGCTACGTAGACACGTGCCCATATTAACTTTCTCTCCGCCGATTCGTTGAATATTAGATGACAAATAATGCAACACAGCACTTTTTTTTTCTGACGTCTGGCTTGATTTTCAAATGCAGATAATACAAAAACTTTCTCGGTCACATGAACAATTATGCATATTTCATCAACAGGCGTATTAAATTTATGTAATGTACAGAACATTTATAACGTGTTGTCTTTCATGTAGACATGTTTAACGAGCTTGAAACTAGTAGCTAATGATATCTGATATTGTATCTTTATTTACACGTCATTTACATTGGTTATTGTGTCCCGTTGACATTTCATATTTCGTAAGCAATTTCCGAATGAAAGGTATTTAACAGTCAGTTTACAGGGTTGGTAGAAACTGTTAGGTTCTCGATCCAAGGTCCAAGTACAGAATAACCTCGTCTTGAGTAAAGATGAAATTGCTTATTGTTGCAGCTTTGATTTGCCACACATCCGGATTCTTTTTAGAAGGTAAATCAGTGTTAACTGTGTTTGTCTTGCCTCGGCTTGTCTTGCAAGTAGTCACTGAAAGTCAGTTCTTAATGATATTAGAAACGTTAGTCTGTGTTCTGTTCTAGCTTGGAGTTCGCCTTTGCGGATATTATATATCAGTGATACTTGTGCTTGACTTTTCGTGTTTTTCTTTGTCCTAGAACAGTTATCTATGAAAGTCAGATGTTACTGATATTGCACATTTTACTCTTGGGCGTTCGCTATTGCTGATTCTATACATGATTGTCTTATCGCATTGTGTTATCTCAGCTTCGGATTACCACAATTGATCGCGATTTAAGTGATGCTGTAAATGCTTGTCTTCTTTTATTATATCCTGTCCCATCCTTAATTCACCATTACTAGCCCTAGATTCTATCCTTTAAAAATGCCACCTATTGCATGGGATTGAACCACATCCGCTATCATTTACAGCAAACTCTAACCACTATAGCACAGTGGCTTAAATAGCATGACAAAAATACATACTATATTAATTTGCTAGATTCAACCCAGGTCTCGCTCATATGGGAGAAATCGTTGAGGTCATCAGGTATTTCGAAATGAGGGTTATGAAGTTAATTTATATAATTCCTGGGCGTCGTTGGAGCCTTGAGGCATGACGTCACTACTCATGCGAGAAAAAGCTTAACATCTTCCTCTGCTTTGTCTGATATTTTAGTAATGTGCATACCAGACGTTTAGTTTGTTGGTTGGCTATTATTGTAACTGAGTACTCTTTACTGAATACTGAATTTAAGAATGCATATCACTGCCCTAGGGACACATGCTCCTCCCCCTCTTCAAACGCCTTCGAAATGTAATAATGCTGATTATCCCAGTAGCAAGTTAATTAAAAGTCCACCTGATATTTCTTTACGCTTCCAGTATTGTCCAGACCCTCTACTCACTCTCTTCTGAGCCATTCTTTCCAGATGTGAATACTTCGTCTGTTTAGGAGCACTCTCCATCAGATTCCAGATAACCTCATCAAATCACTTTTCTAAAGTGGGTCTTCATCTAGAGGGCAGCGGGGGCAGTTAATCTAGCAGGTTGTTCATTGTCCCGCACACTTGCATGACCTGTGCAGGTAATCCATCAAATAATAAACTCCGCCTTGTCGAACAATGCTTGCGTTCAGAGCATGCCAGTTTCTACTTTCTGAAGCATACTCTGTTAGTCCATTACAAGCACATGTCTGGCTGTGCTGTCCTCATATCATCGGAAGGCTACCCTCAACTTCCATTCTCATGCAAGTTATGGTAGCAGCAAATGCCACAACTCCATTTTTTTTTAAACAGTGCCCATTTGTCATTGCATCAAAATCCCACAAACTCTTTTTACCTCTAACCCCACACCCATTAATGTATATAATTACATCGCCAGTGTTTGTGTTGTCTTCTATCAGCTGTTGCACGGACGCGTAATACCCGCTGAACATTCTCAGCGCCGTAGGCCCAATGTAATTATAAGTCAGATCTTGACTGCAGCAGGATATAACAGGATGCAGTGAAACAGAAATGCAAACATAATAACTATTTTTAAATCCTAAGGACATACAATGAAAACAAACATTTATATATTTCTTAGTAGGGTCAAACCACCTAAACTAAATAATTAATGTAGGGGTGAAATGTGTGAAACTAATGTAATGATAATAATAAAATGAAAATATGACAAATATAAATCAAATAAGTAAGCATAAAATTAAAACACAACACAAATGTCCGACGTTTCGCTAGTCACTACCTTTGCCAACCTTTTATCGTTTCTTTACTTATTCAGTCTCGGTAGAGATTTGTTCGCAGCAGACAAGCATAATCTCCGGCGGGCCTATTCTCGCCGGTCGCGAGATCCGTACAGTGGAAGGATGGGGGATTTGCTCGCAATAGACAAGTAATATCTCCTGCGGTAGTTCTGGCGGGCCTATTCCCGCTGGTCGCGGGGTCTGCTAAAGTCAGGTGGAGAGTCTGACGATAGTGCACGCTTTACACAGGACTGGACACTTGTGATTGACAGATGTGCGAGCCCCTATGGTCCGGGCTCGTACGAGGCCCTTACCTGTGGGACTTGGCTGAACGCCTCTAAGCCGCGTCCCTTGGGTGTCAGGGTCTGGCCATAACTCGCCACCGGCTCGTGGTGGCGAGGTCTCGGAGGATTGACGCTGCGCCGCCAGCGTCTGCAGCCTACCTTGTGCCAGACGTATTGGTTACCCATTCCTCTGGACAACATAAGGTTAGGCCGAGAGAGAGGTCATGTCGTTTGGGCGCCACATGTTCCTCTGAAGCTCTGCCCAGGCATTGTGATGGAATATTGGCCACATTCCAACTCACATACTTTGGTCTGTCAAGACTGCAAGGTGCCAACAACCTTTGTCAAAAACAAACTAAACACGGGTATAAGAATATCTACCCCGATGTGTCTCAACCTTGCCGTGGTTGGTGGTGTCCTACTAACCCCAAGCGCTATGCCGATGGATAGCAACTACATATTGGACAGCTCTTGGGATAGGGACCAGACTATGAGAGACACAAACTGCTGCTCTGCAGGTAGACTGAGGATAGCAGTCAAAAGTTTAAATCAGGCGCACGAAGGCAGAAGTTCTTGGTCCGGACACAAGCACTAAGGCTCTCGCTGAGGGATAAGGCTCCATGAGCAGGACGTGGCAATTCCTCGGGTGAGCCCAGTCTCAAAGCAATATGTGCCGGCTCTGCAATAATGGAAGCGTCCTTGGATAGCAGGGAACGCCCATGGTCTGCCCCTGCCTTCCCATGAGGGTTGACCGTCATGTCGTTGACCGTTCTACTTTGACCAGCTGAGATGTGGGCGACACCACAGCACTATCAGTCTAACGTCTCTCGAAACCCCGGGAAGGCCAACCCGTAAAAATTCCTGCTGAAGACGGATGTGCTGGCCTACGGGTGCAAACACATCAGGCACAACGCAAAAAACGTCCGAGTGAAATGTCTTTCGTGCTAGCAACAGCTCTGACTAACTAGTATTCCGAATAGCTCGTGTCCTGAAAAGCTCTGACTAGCTAGTTTCCGAATGTTCGTTGTGCCCGGAACAGCTCTGACGGACTCATCACCAAGCACATGTCCTTATCGAAAACTCGCTGAGTGGATGCCGTCTGCAGTCAGAACTGGTCAGTGCGGGAAAGGCTCGTGGTGAACGATATGCCCAATATATCGAAGTGAGGAATTAAAGCAGCCATGAGCAGGACCTGACGATTCCCTCGGTGAACCCAATACCAGGGCGCTATGTGTTGGCTCTGCAACTATGGAAGCCACCCTGGATGGCGGAAAATGCCATGGACTGTCCCTGCCTTCCCTTGAGGGCTGATCTGAAGCATTCGACCGTTCCAACTTGACAAGCTGGGATGTGGACGGCACCACAAACGTGAGAGTCCCACAGGAATGCTAACCTGTCAAAAATGCACGCTAAAAGTCGGATGTGTTGACCTAAGGTCTCGACCCAAGGGTGCATAACGAGACACACCGCAATCACATCTGGGAAAAAAAACACTCCGGATGAACGCAAAGAAGAAGAAGAAGAAGAAGAAGAAGAAGAAGAAGAAGAAGAAGAAGAAGAAGAAGAAGAAGAAGAAGAAGAAGAAGAAGAAGAAGAAGAAGAAGAAGAAGAAGAAGAAGAAGAAGAAGAAGAAGAAGAAGAAGAAGAAGAAGAAGAAGAAGAAGAATATTACTGTGAAATTAAACCAATAAATGCACTAGAAATATTGACAAATGGGAAGTTGAAGGACGAATGCAATAATGCGGTGAAGTGTAACTGTGACATCGCGAATAATAGAACTAAACATGGACAATGTCAGACCGATGAAGAAATTAAAGATTACATATTATTTGGAAATGAGATAACAAAAGAAGGGAGGGTGGCTAACGGTAATATGAGACACGAAGGCCCAAGTTAAATTTTAGCGTCCATAATAGAATTTATTCCGGCTAAAAGGACACACCCCGCAGTGGGAATTAATTGACTCTCCTTTTTCATTCTGAGAGACTTGTCCGAGTACCATGGTCTTATAGCAGTAACACACACATCATGGACCTGTTATGATCTGGGGAATTAAAAAAATTAGAAACACGCTGTATGAGTGTCGTGTGATGTCCCTCAGATGTCCCCTACATCGGTCCGCTATAAACACGCTGTATCAGTATTGTGTGATGTCCCTCAGATGTCCCCTATATCGGTCCGCTAGACACACATGAAAAAGGTGTAGGAATAATATTAGACGAAAAAACAGCCAAGTCAATTAATGGATACTGGTGTATTTCAGATAGAGTTATTATGGTAAAAATCAAAGGCAAACCAATAGACATAAATATTATACAAGTATATGCACCAACAGCAAGCAGTAGTGATGAAGAAATACAACACTTTTATGACGAAATAGAAATGGCGATGGCTCAAATTGGATCACAAGAAATAAAGATAATACTTGGTGATTTTAATGCAAAAGTAGGAAAGGGAAAAATGGAGGATGTAGTGGGGAATTATGGTTTAGGTACAAGAAATGAAAGAGGGGAAAAGCTAATAGAATGGGCAAATCTCAATGATATGATAAGTGGAAACACATGGTTTAAACACCATAAAAGACGACTGTACACATGGATAAGCCTTGATAAGAAAATACGCAACCAAATTGACTACATACTAATTAATAAAAGATTTAGAAATGCTTTAATTAATGTAAAGACAATGCCTGGTGCTGACTGTAATAGTGATCATGTACCACTATGTGGACATATAAAAGTAAGATTAAAGAGAGGAAAAAAAATGGTTAAGAACATGAGACTTAATAAAGCGGTTCTGAAAATAGATAAAGAAATGCAAGAACAATACAGAGTGACTGTGAAAAATAGGTACAATGCAATAAGTAAAATACAGAGTATAGATGAACAATGGGAAATGTTAAGGGACTCCATTCATCAAACTAGCAAAGAAGTATTACCGGAGAGAGGCAAAATAGCTAAGAAAAAATGGATGAATGAAGATATCTTAAAACTGATGGACAAAAGAAAACAGAGTAAAAATGACAAACAAGAATACGCTAAGATAAATAAAGAAATAAAAGATAAATGTGGGAAGGCTAAAGAAAGTTGGTTAAACGAGCAATGCAAAAAAATTGAATTACATTCCATTAAAGATACAAAAAATATGCACAGACAAATCAGTGAGCTTACAGGAAGAAAAATAAGAATAAATACAGGGTGTTTGAAATCAAAAACAGGAAAGATAATATTAGAGGAAGATGCTATAATGAAGAGGTGGAATGAGTATATAAGAGAATTATATGAAGGAGAAAGGGAAGAATTAACAGAAGATAGTAACTTAGAAGGTCCACCTATTCTGAAAGAAGAAGTCGCTGACGCTATGAAACGTATGAAGAAAGGAAAAACAGCTGGGCCAGATGAAATCACAATAGAAGAATTAGAAGTATTGGGAGAATTTGGAGTAGATATATTAACCAAAATGTTGAATGATATTTACAGCAGTGGATATTTACCCAGTGATATGCTGAAATCTGTATTTATAGCTATACCAAAAAGACCAGGAGCAATTGATTGTGAAGATTTTCGTACAGTTAACCTTATAAACCATATCACTAAGCTTCTACTCAGAATCATAATGAGAAGAACCAAAAAGAAAATAAAAATGGAAATTAGTGAAGAACAGTATGGATTTGTGGAAGGAAAGAGCACAAACAATGCAATTTATACATTACGGACACTAATAGAAAGGTCAATAGAGAAACAGAGAGACATATATTTGTGCTTCATAGATTATACTAAGGCATTTGATAAAGTAAAACATGATGAACTGATTAAAATGTTGGAAGATATCAACACTGATGGAAAAGATTTAAGAATAATAAAGAATATTTACTGGAACCAAGTAGCAGCAATTAAAATGGGAAATAAAGAGGGTAGTTACGAACAGATAAAGCTAGGAGTACGACAAGGGTGTGTCTTGTCACCAGATCTTTTCTCCCTGTATAGCGAAGTAATAATGAGAGAGATCAAAGAGATGCCAGGAATACTAGTTGGAGGTTATAATATAAATAATATACGCTATGCAGATGACACAGTATTGGTGGCGGATAATTCAACAGACCTACAACAATTATTAGACGTTGTAGTAACAGAGAGTGCAAGGAAAGGACTCTCCTTGAATATCAAGAAAACAGTAACAATGGTAATATCAAAGAAAATGGTGACACCAAAATGTGACATAGAAATAGAAGGGAAAATCCTTAACCAAGTGGATAATTTTAGATACCTAGGGGCATTTATAACATCAGATGGAAGATGTACAACAGAGATTAGGAGCAGAATAGGGCAGGCAAAAGCCGCATTTCAGAAAATGAAGAGTATCTTATGCAATAAGTCACTATCACTGAATGTAAGAAAGAGAGTGCTGAAATGCTATGTAGAACCAGTTTTGCTGTATGGCAGTGAATCTTGGAATGTAAATGAACAAATTAAGAAGAAATTAGAAGCAACAGAGATGTGGTTCCTGAGACGAATGTTGCGAATTCCTTGGACTGCCAGAGTAACTAACGACGACTGCGTGAAACAGGCTAACGAAACTAGAACATTATATACAACAATAAGACAGAGACAAACAGCTTTCCTCGGTCATGTGATGAGAAGAGAGGCATTGGAGAACATCGTAACAACTGGAAAGATCGAGGGGAAGAGAGGCAGAGGTAGACCAAGAGAAGTGATGCTGGATGGATTGAGACGGTGGCATGGAGGAATATCAGCAGCAGAGTTGATCCAGAAAACCAAAGACCGAGATCTATGGAGAGTCATGAACGCCTACGCCAGCCGGCACGGCACTTGATGATGATGATGATGATGAGACACACGCTGTATCAGTGATGTGTGATGTTCCTCAGATGTTCCTTTATCTGTCAGCTAGAAACACGCTGTATCAGTGTCGAGTAATGTCCCACAAATGTTCCCTATATCGATCCGCTAGAAGTCTTCCAAATGTTTTTAGAGGGTCATTCAACAACCACATATCTGGAGGTCCTATAATTGTAGTCAGTCTGCTTCACAAATATTTAAAGGAATGTCTCTTCATTTCTCTTGTCATCTCTTAGCAGTTGAACATTTTCACTATCTAGCATGTCAAATAAGGTGCTTACTTCATTTCTTCTCAATCCCGAGGGAGGTAGCGGGTTCAACCCTTACACGGTCAGTATGACTAAAATATTGACCTATAATTCTTGACTTGGGGACGTAAATTGCAAGTTCCTCAGAAGTCTGAGTGGATTCGCCTGATGGCGAGGGACACTGGTAATAGATCAAGGTAATCCACATGCATAAATCAGTTTAATGCACTTGAAGTAGTAGCACGTGAATGGATTCAGCTTAAGTTCAAAGTCAGCTAACGTCCCAAACCAATCTGTGTACATTCCAGTATTTGTCCATTGTCGTATCACTTCGCTCGGCCAACGTCCCAAACCAATCTGTGTAGCTTCCAGTATTTGTCCATTGTCGTATCACTTCGTTCAGATAACGACCCAAACCAATCTGTGTAGCTTCCAGTATTTGTCCATTGTCGTATCACTTCGTTCAGCTAACGCCACAAACAAATCTGTGTAGCTTCCAGTATTTGTCCATTGTCGTATCCACTTCGTTCAGATAACGTCCCAAACCAATCTGTGTAGCTTCCAGTATTTGTCTATGGTCGTATCACTTCGCTCAGCTAACGTCCCAAACCAATCTGTGTAGCTTCCAGCATTTGTCCATGGTCGTATCACTTCGCTCAGCTAACGTCCCAAACCAATCTGTGTAGCTTCCAGTATTTGTCCATGGTCGTATCACTTCGCTCAGCTAACGTCCCAAACCAATCTGTGTAGCTTCCAGCATTTGTCCATGGTCGTATCACTTCGCTCAGCTAACGTCCCAAACCAATCTGTGTAGCTTCCAGTATTTGTCCATTGTCGTATCACTTCGCTCAGCTAACGTCCCAAACCAATCTGTGTAGCTTCCAGTATTTGTCCATGGTCGTATCACTTCGCTCAGCTAACGTCCCAAACCAATCTGTGTAGCTTCCAGCATTTGTCCATGGTCGTATCACTTCGCTCAGCTAACGTCCCAAACCAATCTGTGTAGCTTCCAATATTTGTCCATTGTCGTATTACTTCGTTCAGCTAACGTACCAAACCAATTTATGTAGCTTCCAGCATTTGTCCATGGTCGTATCACTTCGCTCAGCTAACGTCCCAAACCAATCTGCGTAGCTTCCAGTATTTGTCCTATGGTCGTATCACTTCGCTCAGCTAACGTCCCAAACCAATCTGTGTAGCTTCCAGCATTTGTCCATGGTCGTATCACTTCGCTCAGCTAACGTCCCAAACCAATCTGTGTAGCTTCCAGCATTTGTCCATGGTCGTATCACTTCGCTCAGCTAACGTCCCAAACCAATCTGTGTAGCTTCCAGTATTTGTCCATTGTCGTATCACTTCGCTCAGCTAACGTCCCAAACCAATCTGTGTAGCTTCCAGTATTTGTCCATGGTCGTATCACTTCGCTCAGCTAACGTCCCAAACCAATCTGTGTAGCTTCCAGTATTTGTCCATGGTCGTATCACTTCGCTCAGCTAACGTCCCAAACCAATCTGTGTAGCTTCCAGTATTTGTCCATGGTCGTATCACTTCGCTCAGCTAACGTCCCAAACCAATCTGTGTAGCTTCCAGCATTTGTCCATGGTCGTATCACTTCGCTCAGCTAACGTACCAAACCAATCTGTGTAGCTTCCAGTATTTGTCCATGGTCGTATCACTTCGCTCAGCTAACGTCCCAAACCAATCTGTGTAGCTTCCAGCATTTGTCCATGGTCGTATCACTTCGCTCAGCTAACGTCCCAAACCAATCTGTGTAGCTTCCAATATTTGTCCATTGTCGTATTACTTCGTTCAGCTAACGTACCAAACCAATTTATGTAGCTTCCAGCATTTGTCCATGGTCGTATCACTTCGCTCAGCTAACGTCCCAAACCAATCTGTGTAGCTTCCAGTATTTGTCCATGGTCGTATCACTTCGCTCAGCTAACGTCCCAAACCAATCTGTGTAGCTTCCAGCATTTGTCCATGGTCGTATCACTTCGCTCAGCTAACGTCCCAAACCAATCTGTGTAGCTTCCAGCATTTGTCCATGGTCGTATCACTTCGCTCAGCTAACGTCCCAAACCAATCTGTGTAGCTTCCAGTATTTGTCCTTTGTCGTATCACTTCGCTCAGCTAACGTCCCAAACCAATCTGTGTAGCTTCCAGCATTTGTCCATGGTCGTATCACTTCGCTCAGCTAACGTCCCAAACCAATCTGTGTAGCTTCCAGTATTTGTCCATTGTCGTATCACTTCGCTCAGCTAACGTCCCAAACCAATCTGTGTAGCTTCCAGTATTTGTCCATGGTCGTATCACTTCGCTCAGCTAACGCCCCAAACCAATCTGTGTAGCTTCCAGCATTTGTCCATGGTCGTATCACTTCGCTCAGCTAACGTCCCAAACCAATCTGTGTAGCTTCCAGTATTTGTCCATTGTCGTATTACTTCGTTCAGCTAACGTATCAAACCAATTTATGTAGCTTCCAGCACTTGTCCATGGTCGTATCACTTCGCTCAGCTAACGTCCCAAACTAATCTGTGTAGCTTCCAGTATTTGTCCATGGTCGTATCACTTCGCTCAGCTAACGTCCCAAACCAATCTGTGTAGCTTCCAGCATTTGTCCATGGTCGTATCACTTCGCTCAGCTAACGTCCCAAACCAATCTGTGTAGCTTCCAGTATTTGTCCGTGGTCGTATCACTTCGCTCAGCTAACGTCCCAAACCAATCTGTGTAGCTTCCAGTATTTGTCCTTTGTCGTATCACTTCGCTCAGGTAACGTCCCAAACCAATCTGTGTAGCTTCCAGTATTTGTCCATGGTCGTATCACTTCGCTCAGCTAACGTCCCAAACCAATCTGTGTAGCTTCCAGCATTTGTCCATGGTCGTATCACTTCGCTCAGCTAACGTCCCAAACCAATCTGTGTAGCTTCCAGTATTTGTCCATTGTCGTATTACTTCGTTCAGCTAACGTACCAAACCAATTCATGTAGCTTCCAGCATTTGTCCATGGTCGTATCACTTCGCTCAGCTAACGTCCCAAACTAATCTGTGTAGCTTCCAGTATTTGTCCATTGTCGTACCACTTCGCTCATCTAACGTCCCAAACCAAGCTCTGTAGCTTCCAGTATTTGTCCTTTGTCGTACCACTTCGCTCAGCTAACATCCCAAACCAATCTGTGTAGCTTCCAGTATTTGTCCATTGTCGTGTCACTTCGCTCAGCTAACGTCCCAAACCAATTTGTGTAGCTTCCAGTATTTGTCCATTGTCGTATCACTTCGTTTAAGCTAACATTAGAAACCAATCTGTTTAGCTTCCAGTATTTGTTCATTGTCGTATCTCTTCGCTCAGCTAACATCCCACATCAATCTCCCATGACATTTCCTAGTACAAATTGTAGGCTGAATCGATCTGGTAGCCAGGGTCTATTTAAAATTAAAATATCCTTCTCTGGATTGGGGTTGGATCACACAACTATCATGTGGGCAGGCAAACACGCCAGCCACTGCCTTACCTAGGCTCCGTTGGCTAAATATAAGGCAGTCTGAGAATACTTTCCAGCAGTTGAGTAATGTCTGTCTGTCTGTCTGTCTGTCTGTCTGTCTGTCTGTCTGTCTGTCTGTCTGTCTGTCTGTCTGTCTGTCTGTCTGTAACCACTAATCAGCAACACCACTAATATCATTGCGGTGTTTAAAAAATCCGCCTCCTTAAAGAAGAGAAGGAAACTTTTAAAACTTCCATACATGCCTTGAAACCAAAACGTGCACAGTCATTTAATAACAGTGCACAAAAAGAAAGTATCCATGATGTTGTAGATGCGTGTGTTACCAATGATGTTCGTCGTATCATGACATACAGACGGTTTCTACAAGCAACAAAACCACTACTAAACCTGTAGAAGCACACCATCTATCTACCCCATCGATGTGCATATTAGCAACAGGTTCCAGGCCTTAAGTGTAGACTCTCCAGCAGCAGATCTAGAATCACAGAGCTCAGTCGTTTCTACTATTGGACATCAATAACCGACGCAAGCAAGCTATAATAAACAAAAACACAAGAAAGACTACAGTGACCAGTGGCAACAACAGTCCAAGCGGACACGCTAGCAGCGTGAAATGGTGCAACACATGTCGTCATTGGAGACTCTCTGCTGAAGGGAATCTATAATGATCGCATGTCATCTTCTGACAGCGAATCAACTCTAATCTACCCTGTACCAGGCGCTGACATTGACAGGCTGACCGCTACACTGCGAAAATTCCAACCGAACAACAGAATTAGGAGAGCAACTGTCCATATTGGAGTCAATGACATAATGGATAATAAAATCATCAGCACCTCACAACTAGCTACATTGGAGGTGCTGTTGCGCAATAAATTTCCTAAATCATCTTTGTTTATTTCATCTATCATTCCACCATGTTACGGGTTCCAGCGTCGTACTGCCGATGCTGCCAATTTAACGTTATATAAATTTTGTAAAAATAATAACATAAATTTCGTTAATAACACCCCGTAATTTACGTCACCATCCGGGGCTCCTAAGAAAAAACTATACAGGGATCAAATACATTGTTCCAAGCTAGGAAGTAGCTTCCTAGCGAAGAACATAAAATATCCCGAACGTGCACAATAACCAGCACTAGTTACACGAGTAAACCGAACTTCACCTCCTGAAACAGCCATCTCAGTGTTCAGAAAACACTCCATCTCTTCCCACACCACCCTTGCCTGTACCTCAGGAACACAATGCCGTGAATAGCAACCCAGGTTCCAATCCAAATGTTGCTAGCTATGATGCTGTGTTTCCTACCTTGCCCGTAAAACAGTCTCCCTCTATCACGTCAAAGGGGACACCGTTAAACAATGGTGCTGTGCCCCCGATGCCAGCTTCCAATGTAGGCACTTCCAGTGACACTCATAGCAGTCCCTCGCTGGATGGTAATCTACAATATTATGAGTGGAACCGTCAACTTAAGCAGCTAATGCGGTACAATCCTGCAGCCCTGCACCAAGCATTCATGATATCACTCCAGCAAAGACATTTTCCTACCCCCTCTAACAGCCTTAACTACTTCTACATAAAGTTTCAAAATCCCTGCAATTGTTATACCACAAGCGACATCTTCTTTTTGTTTGTATTGTTCGCAAATCACGATCAGTGGCTCAACAAAAATGGTCAATATATAGGCCATCTCAACATCTTTCATCTGCTCAACAAATTACCTGAGCTCTCATTAATACTGTCCAAACAGTTCCATGTGTTTGGAATCACAGAAAGTCGTCTTAACGACAAAATAACCGACTCCGAAATCTCACTTAAGGGGTTTAAAGTAATTCGGAAAGATGCAAATCAAAAATTAGAGACAGGTATTGCTGTATACATTTCCAATTCCCTCAACTGTTCCCGTAGAAGAGATCTCGAGACTGTAGGGATAGAATGTGTTTGGTTAGAGGTGAAGCCAGCCAGCCAACAACCGTTTCTCATTGGATACCTATATAGTGCCGGGTACAGCTGGTATGACTGCTTCACTACAATGATGGATAGAGTGTTTACGGCAGGTAGAGAGGTTATGATACTAGGTAACTTCAACATAGATATTAGTAAATCCAACCAGACATGGGACGATATCACTCTTTCTTACAATTTCAAACAACTAATAAACCGTCCCACAAGGGGTACTGACACTTCCTCAACTATAATTGATCATATATATGTTACTTGTTCAGATAATATTATTGAATGTTCTGTTCCTGTTAGCACAGTTAGTGACCATTACCCAGTATGTTGTACTTGGTCAAAAATTGGGTTCAAATCTCTTAAAAATAAGCATTTAAGTATCAAATTTAGAAATTTTACAACATTCAACCATGATTTATTTTTGCAAGACTTAAAACAATCACCTTTTGATCACGTTTACCAACTTCCTGACCCGGACGATGCATTAGCTTTCTGGACGAAGACAGTCTACAGTGTGTTAAATAAACACGTGCCAGTCAAAGAAGTTCGAGTCAAAAATCAACTTAAATCCCCATGGGTCACTAGTAAAGTTCTGGAAGTCATGAGAGAGCGAGATACAGCACACAAAAATAAAGACTTCATCAATTACCGTAGACAAAGGAATAAAGTTAAATATTAAATTCGTAGAAAAAAAAAAGATCATTTTAAAACTTTGATTGTAGATAATTCAAACATTACGAATATATGGAAGGCTATTACCTTGTTAACCAATAAGAAACGCCCTACAGAATCAGCAATACCAAATTCTATAACATACGATGAATTCTTCTTCTTCTTCTTTCCGTTCATCCGGAGTGTGTGTTTTTTTTTTTCAGATGTGATTGCGGTGTGTTTGGTTAGGCACCTATGGGTCGAAACCCTTAGGCCAAAACATCCGACTTTTAGCGTGCATTTTTTACCAGGTTAGCATTCCTGGGAGACTCTCACTTTTGTGGTACTGTCCACCTCCCAGCTGGTCAAGTTGGAACAGTCGAAGACTGCACGGTCCTCCCTCAAATGAAGGCAGGGACAGTCCATAGCATTTTCCGCCATCCCGGGTGGCTTCCATAATTGCAGAGCTGACACATAACGCTCAGGTGCTGGGCTCACCGAGGGAATCGTCACGTCCTGCTCATGGCTGGTTTGATTCCTCACTTCAATATATTGGGTATTTCGTTAGCCCCATGCCGTTCCCGCACAAACCAGACAGGTCTGCAGACATGTCTGCAGCGAGTTTTCGGACATGTGCTTGTCGTTACGCCCGTCAGAGCTGTTCCAGGCACGACAGACATTCGGAAAACTACCTAGTCAGAGCTGTTCCGAACAACAGCGGCATTCGGAAACTAGGTAGTCAGAGCTGTTCCTAGCACGAGAGACATTCGGACGAGACATTACACTCGGACGTAAATGCGTAGCGCCAATTTTTAGTTTGCCACCCGTAGGACGGCACTTCCGACTTCAGCAGGCATTTTTAATGAGGTTAGCTTCCTCGGGTTTCGAGGCACGTTAGACTTATTGTTGTGATGTCGCCCACATCTCAGCTGGTCAAGATAGAACAATCATCGACATCACGGTTAACCCTCAAGGGAAGGCAGGGGCAGATTATGGGCATATCCAAGGCTATCCAAGGAGGCTTCCATAATTGCAGAGCCGGCACATATTGCTCTGAGACTGGGTTCACCCAAGGAGTTGCGACGTCCTGCTCATGGCTGCTTTAGTTCCTCACTTCCATGTGTTGGGCATTTCGCTTGCCACTGGTCGCTCAAGCACACACCAGGAACGGTCAGACTGCGGGCGACATCCACTCGGTAAGCTTTTGCTTTCGGACCACGCAATGGATTCGCTAGCCGTGCGTTCCATTTCGTGTTATTGAGACATTTTTCACTTTTGTCTACACTCTATGTGTTAGATACAGACAGTTTTCGTAGCCATTTCATTCGGATGGGACACTTTCTGCATTTTTTATTCTCGCTCACGAGGTAGGCTACATGTGCTGCCGGCTCAGCACCTTACCTCCGTGTAGCAGTGAGCGAGAAACGGCCAGGCCCTCTCATCCGGGAATCCGTCATATCCCCCAGCTGAGAGCCTTCAACCACACAGTTTCAGAACTGGGCATGTACTGTGCTCAGTATCTACCTCTATTTATCGGTTGGTGTGTATCGGCCCGGCTCTCAGATCCGAGGGTTTGTGGCTTAGAGGCGTTCAGCCACAGCCCTCGACAGAGAGCCTTAGAGTATTGTCCGGACCAAATCTTTTGCCTTCGTGAGCCTGATTTAATCTTTTGACTGTTATCCTCAGTCTACCTGCAGAGCAGCAGGTTGTGTCTCTCTTAGTCTGGCCCCTATCCCATAAGCTGTCCGATATGTAGTTTTTATGCATCGGCAAGCAGATGGGGTCAATGGGACACGCAAGCTCCCCCACCACGTCAAGGTGGAGACACATCGGGGGAGCGATGAATTCAGTTGGTTCTTTCAATCATAAATAGAGAATCTAAAGTCTTCAATACCAGACTCATCGTGTAATTTAAGTTCACTGGTATCATTCTGTGAGGAGAAGTGCACCAGAAATATTCCAGCTGAGATTACCTTAATGTCTGTTGCAGAAGTTTATAAATATCTCTTAAACCTCAAATTAACAAATTCACACGGCCTAGATGGTATCAGTAATAGAATTCTTCGTTGTGCTGCACCAGTCATTAGCGAGTCCTTAATGTTCATATATATCCAGTGCCTGGCCAAAAACTACTTTCCATCCGCATTTAAAATTGCTAAAGTGTATCTTCTACTTAAAAATGGCTCAGTCGATAAAAGCATTTTGGGTAATTATAGACCTATCTCCTTACTATCGTCGCTATCAAAACCACTAGAAAAACACATTCATAAAATAACGTTACACCATTTAATTAACAACGTTCTAATAATTAACAGTCAATCTAGGTTTCGACCTAAATATTCTTGCCATAGTGCTCTAACAAAAATGACCGATAACTGACACTTAAACATCAACAACGGTAGAATTTGTGGAGCGGTGTTTGTAGACTTTAAAAAAGCTTTTGATATGGTAGATCACGATATTTTAATTAGAAAACTAAAGCAAATGAAGACAAGCACCAAAATGGTGAAAATAATTACGTCATTTCTATCCGACAGACAACAAGTCGTGTCCTTCAACAACTGTCTATCAAGACCCACACAGCTTAATATTGGTGTGCCTTAGGGCTCAATACTAGGTCCTCTGCTTTTTGCAGTTTATATTAATGATCTTCCTTTATATATCAATGCAACTTGTGATCTATTTGCAGACGACTGTACCATATATACTAGTCAAGAAAATCGTAGTGAATTAGAGAATTCTTTACAAAACGAACTTCATAATCTTACTAGATGGAGCAATGAAAACCGCATGCAAATTAACATCGACAAAACCAAATCCATGCTAATAACGACCAGACAAAAATTACATACACTAGCCATAACTGGAGCACCGCTCGAACTCCGCATAGACACGTTACCTATAGTTAGTGTGAATGAACATAAAACACTAGGTCTTTTAATTGACAGCCATTTGAGCTGGAGTTCTTATGTTAACGTTCTTACCAAGAAAATAGCACAAAATATTTATCAACTTGCCAAAATCCAGCACTTCCTGGACGAAAGCACACGAAAATTATTCTATACATGCTATATGCAATCACATCTCGATTACTGTTCCACAGTTTAGGATGGTTGCCCTAAATCTAATTTTAAAGGACTATGTTCTCTACAAAACCGCGCTATACGTCTAGTTTCTGACATAAAGCACGCTGAAAGTAATAATTTATACAGTCATCTAAGACTTCTACCACTTCGAAAGCGCTTCCTTTTTAACAAAGCCAAATTAGGGAATAAAATTATTTCTCAAAATACCCCAGAGTATCTTCTATCGCTGATTCAATCTAATGCAATGAACAGCAAGCGCCTAAATTTGTTACATGTCCCAAAGCCTAGATTGGACCTATAGAAAACATGTTTCGCCTATTCTGGTGCTCACTTATGGAATGATCTTCCTCCCGATCTGAAAACTCCAATGCGTCCCTACACATTTAACCGAAAACTCTTTCAATATTTAATCCATACCGACTATATGCCACCATAATTCATTTGCTGTTATAATTGCTCATTATAATTGTTTAACTATAACTGTTCACTGTATATGAGTGTGCGTGTTTGAGAGAGAGAGAGAGAGAGAGAGAGAGAGAGAGAGAGAGAGAGAGTGGGTGTCAGAGAGAGTGATAGAGTGAATGTGTGTGTGTGCACGTGCATGCGTGAGTGTGGAGAGAGTGATTGAGCGAGAAATGGTGAGGGAATGTGACAGTGCATGCAAGCGTACGTTTATTGTGGGAGTGAGTGAGGGAGTGTTGCGTGAGTGCGTTCATGCGTATGTGTATGTGTGTGTGAGTGTGGTTGAGAGAGTGTGTGTGTGTGTATGTGTGTGTGTGAAGGATTGTGTGAGAGAGAATGAGTAAGTGAATGAATGAGTGAAGAGTGAATGAATGAGAGAGTGAGTGTGTGTGAGTGAGAGTGTGTGTGCATGTGTGTGTGTGTGTGAGAGAGAGAGAGTAAAAGAGTGAGTGAGTGGGCTATTGTAAGAGAGAGTGAGTGAAACAATGAGTGATAGCGTGAGGGTGTGTGTCTGTCTGTGTATGAGTGTGAGAGAGAGAGAGTTAGAGATAAAGTGAATGAAGATGGAGAGAGTGAATGAAAGAGGGAAATAGTAAGTTTGTTAGAGAGAGAGAGAGAGAGAGAGAGAGAGAGAGAGAGAGAGAGAGAGAGAGAGAGAGAGAGAGAGAGAGAGAGAGAGAGAGAGAGAGAGAGAGAGAGAGAGAGAGAGAGAGAGAGAGAGTTGGGCAGACGCATGTCATGTAACACGCATGCCATGTAACACGCTAATCCATGTGTTTGTGTATTTTCGTCTGTCATGTTATCAGTTGAATACCATTTGATTTTATCATGTATAATATAAACGTATGTACATTACTGTAGTTTGAGTGAGAGAGTCAGTGAGTGTGAATGAGAGACAGAATGAGTGAGCGTAAGAGTGAATGTGTGTGTGTGTGTGTGTGTGTGTGTGTGTGTGTGTGCCTGTCTCTCTCTCTCTGTGTGTGTGTGTGTGTGTGTGTGTGTGTGTGTGTGTGTGTGTGTGTGTGTGTGTGTGGGAGCATCACTATTTTGTACGTCATACACTGCATATTACACATTTTCCTCCATATTTAACATTTTTATGAGACTGCTCACGACAATTGTCAGTGTATGTGTGTGAGTAAGGTGTGGGAGTTTGTTATTAGTTTCAATGCTCACTTGAGGCATTATGTGTGTCTAGATGTGAGGATGTGTGAGTGTGTGTGGAGGATGTGTGTGAGTGTGGGGATATGTGTGTGGGGGGAAGTGTGGGTGTGTGGGTGGGGGTATGCGTTTGGATGGGTTGGGGTGTGTGGGTGTTGGTGGGTAGTGAGATTTGTGGGTGTTGGTGGGATGTGTGGATGGATGTGTGGGGGTGAAAGTAGAGGTGTGGGAATGGGTATGGGGGATGTGTGTATGTGTGGAGGATGTGTGTATGGGACGGTTGCGGGGGATGTATGTGTGGGTGGGGGATATGTGTGGGTGGGTGGAGATGTGTGGATAGTTTGAGGGAAGTATGTGTAGGTGGCGGTGTTGTGTGGGTTGGGGATGTGTGTGGGTGGATGTGGGATGTAAGGATGGGTGGGGAGAAGTGTATGGTGTATTGGTTTGGGATATGTGTGTGGTGTGTTGGTGGGGGATGTGTGCATGGTGTGTGGGTGGGGGTGTATTTGTCGTGGGTAGGTGATGATATGTGTGCGGGCGGGAGATAGTGTGTGATGTGTGGGTGGGGGATGTGTGTGATGCGTGCGGGGATGTGTGTATGGGTGGGGGATATGTGTGGGTGAGTAGGGAATATGTGATGGTTGGGGGAAGCATGTGTAGGTGGTGGGGTGTGTGGGTGGGGGATGTGTGCGTGGATGGTGAATGTGTTGGTGGGGGTGTGTGAGTGGCTTAGGGATGTGTAGATGGGTGAGGGATGTGTATGTGTCGGAGCGGGATGCGTGAGTGGGTGGAGGATGTGTGTGGGTGCGGGTATGTGTGATCGAGAGATGTTTGGTTGGGAGTGGGGGTTGTGGGTGCATAGTGGAGGACGTGTGAGTGTGTGTTGGTGGATGGGTGGGGAATGTGTGTGTGGGTGGGGAGAGGCGTGTGGGGCGTGTTGGTTGGAGATATGTGTGTGGTGTGTGGGTGGGGTGTGTATGGGTGGGGGTATGTGCGTGGTGGGTGGGTGAGGGTATCTGTGTGGGTGGGGATATTGTGTGGTATATGGGTGGGGGATATGTGTGGGGTGTGTAGGTGGGGTATGTGTGGTGGTATGTTGGTGTGGGATGTGTAGGTGAGGGATATGTGTGTCTGCTGCGTGGGTTGGGAATATTGTGTGGTAGGGGATGTGTGTGATGTGCGGTTGGGGGATGTGTGTGGTTGGGGGGTGTGGGTTAGGGCATGTGTGGGTGGGTGGAGGATGTATGTGTAAGCGGTGTGTGTGTGTGTGTGGGGGTGGATTGGGAATGTAAAGGTGGTTAGGGAGATGTGTGTGTATGTGTGTTTGTGTGTGTGTGTGTGTGTGTGTGTGTGTGTGTGTGTGTGTGTAGGGAGATGTCAGTTGGTGGGGATGTCTGTATATGGTTTGGGGATGTGTGAGAGGATTGCGATGTGTGGGTTGGTGGGGGTGTGTTTGCGTGGGTGGGGAATATGTGGTCGATAGAGGTGTGGTTGTGGGATAGGTGGTTGGAAGTGTGGGTGGGGAGAGGATGTGTGGGTGGGGGACGGGTGTGTGTGTTACCATGTGTATGTGGGTGGGCGCGGGACGTCTGGGTTGGTGGGGGGCGTTTGTGTGGGTGGCGAATGTGTTCGATTTGGGAGAACAGGTGAGGGCAGTGTGTGTGGGTGGGTGATGTGCGGGAGGGGGATGGTTCAGTTGGTGGGGTACGTATGTGTCCCTGGGTGTGTGTGTGGGTAAGTGGTGGGGTGATGTGTGGGTAGGGTTATGTGTGGGTAGGTGGGAGATTGGCCTCATAACATGGTCATTTGTCTTATTTGTGTTTACAACATTCATTTCACAATGTATTTTATTTTCTTCCTATGTGCATGTATACTGCTCTTGATGAACGAAAGATGAGAGATTGGAAGGGCCGAATGTAAGACGGGCCTGCGTGCCCAATTTGTGACCCTTTTTAAATAAAGTTTATTATTATTATTATTTCTGTCTGTGTACGCACGCATGCACGTCTGAGTGCGTGTGTGTGTGTGTGCGTGTGTGTGTGTGTGTGTGTGTGTGTGTGTGTGTGTGTGTGTGTGTGTGTGTGTGTGTATACGTACATGTATATGTATATGTATGTGTATGTGTGTAAGTGTGTACGTATGTATTTGTATATGTGAGTATTTAGACAAAGACAGAAGATTCTTCTTCTTCTTCTTCTTCTTCTTCTTCTTCTTCTTCTTCTTCTTCTTCTTCTTCTTCTTCTTCTTCTTCTTCTTCTTCTTCTTCTTCATTTATGAGTGTGGATCAGTATGCATGAATTTATTGTTTACTAAACAGGTCATTTCTTTTTGTTTGCACAGATATCGCGATATGCTCAAACGTCGGCTGCTTCAAATACTGTCCTCTGGGCTATGTTCGACAGGAAAACGGATGTGAGACATGCGAGTGTTGTGCTAAACATCCTTGCCTCAAGCTCTTTTGTGAACCAAAGACGGACGAACGCGGGTGCAACTACTGCAAGTGTAAAAAGTAATCTTCATATCGGGGACAACTTCTTCCTTTACATGAGCTGACCAAGAACTCTCATGTGAAACAGTGCAAGACTGTCGTTTGTTATGTCAATGATTTCTATTGTAATCACCGTTCATGTAAACCTTTCATATTGTGACAATGCTTACTTACTATTGTTATCTTAGACCTCTAACAAGAAGGCGCTTTGGTGTCCTGATCTCATAATCATGTGACCAGAAGTTATGCGTGAAACATGTTCAATTTTCTCTCATCCAGCTGTAGCTTTTTTTGCCATTGGATTGACTGTGTCTCCTACATTCTATTCACTCCACAGTGTCGTCTCCGATGTGATTATTCGCTGCAACAGGTCTCCAACAATTGCTACACTGGGTCTTCGTTGAATATTCTGCTCGGTTGTTTCATGGCCATATCTTGAGAATAAAGATCGTCTGACACGAGAGCTAGAGAACGCCCGAGAAGAAAATGAATTGACGACATCAAAGACATTGTACAATCACACTGAATGACACTTTCCAATGCCACCCATCGGGCGCTGGAATGTCAATTATTCCTCCCTACAACGCTTCACAGCAAAAGTGGAAGATGATGATGATGATCTCGAGGACGTCTTCTGGCTCTTTTGCTCTCAAATTGTCCCTCCATTATGGTATTGTGTAGACTGGTACGTTCTTTTATGTGACCAAAGTATCGTTTCTTTCTCATTTTAATTAATTTCGGCAATCGCGGGTTTTATGTTGAGCTGTTACAAATCTTTCTTTACTTGACTAATTTGTACATAAAACGCTCGCCTCAGTCTTCAAAAGATCCACATTTAACTAGCCTCGTTTGTAAGATCTACCTTTTAAGTCACTATCCTTGTTGCCAGTAGTATTGAATATAAATACTACTTACTGTCCCTCACCTTCAGTTTCTGTGATACTTGTTTGAAGAGAAGAACAGGCTTCATGTTTTTTTAATGTGCCATTATATCCAATACCTTTCATGTTTTTGTTTTCAAGTGTCATTTGTGTGCTGTCACTTACAAGATGTGTATTTCTGAGGCGCTTAACTTTGTTTTAATAAATGTCTGCACTACAAATAACTTTGTTAGAGTTGGATGGGTTGTAGTTGTTGCAATGACGACTGTTGATGTAATGATGATGATGATTCTTATCGCTCTAACGGTGACTGTAGTTGGTGTGGTGGTGTCTGTTGTTAATGGTGGGAGCCAGCGGGAAAATACTTAGCAAAGTTTATCAACAGAGCATACGACCACATCTGGAATGCGGGTCAACTGTGTGGTGTTTAGCATTTTTAAAAAAAAACACTACAAGAGCTGGACAGGGTGCAGAATCAAGCTCTTAGAGTCACTACAGAAGGGATAAGATCAACTCATACAGTGGAGATGGAGAAGATGGGGAGGACACAAGCACTGAGAGAGCGGGGAGATACAAAAACGCTAATATAAGCAGAAAAGTTCCTCAGCTTGCCAGGCCGCCCAATGAAGAACAGATTTGAAAACTTAGCTATAGGACGGTTGAAAAGAAGCAGTTGTATCTATCAGGTCAAACGACACTACAGAGAAAGCACAGATCTGCCCACAGTTGATATCCCCCTGAAAACTATTCCAGAGCGAACTAAATGGAAAAGGGAACATAATCTATCACTACACATCTTGACAAAAGTGAGAGGAATATTTGACAAGGAAGAACAGGCCAGTGTACAGCGCAGGACAGCCACTATCAGCTTTCTTGATGAGGAACACCCGCAGTACCTCTAGATCCGAGTCTACACAGATGGGTCAGCACAAAATGCTGTTCAATATGGAGGAGCGGGGGTGTATATACAATACTCAAATAATACTAGGGACACGGCCAGAGTACCAACAGGAAAGCACTGCCATAACTATGATACTGAAATTGGGGCAATAAGGATAGCAACAGAGAAATTACTAAATACCAGCAATGGTACACAACCTGTGGTGCTATTGACAGATGCAAAATCAGTACTCAAGTCTGGGAAATTGCCAGTACTGAGGACACTACAATCTGAACTTAGCAATCAGCATAAGGTCACCAGACAGCGGATACCATCCCACTGTGGAATACCTGGACACGACAGAGCTGATCGACTAGCTAAGGAAGGAGCACAAGAAGAACAGCCTGATGTGCCCGTTACATACCCCCAAACGAAAAGAATGATCAAATCAGCCAGAAAGCCACGAAAACCTGCTCAAGACGACTACCTTGTTATGGACAGACCATAACAAGTCATTATTCTGCGCCTCAGAACAGGAGACAATAGATTACATAACAACGTGTATACAACATTAAAGATTGGTGAATCAGCCATGTGCACACGTGGATTGGTGCCGCAGACAGCAGATCACATACTCCACGACTGCCCAAATTACAATATATCTAGGTAAACCCTCTGGCCTAGAGAGAGGCAGTGGAAGATAAACTTTATGGACCGCTGAGTGAACTAAAAAAAAAAAGACAGTTAAATTCATAGAAGAGACAACATTGCAGTTACAGACATATTATAAGCGACCGAAAGAAGAATAACTGATGTTAGTGTAGTGATAACTGATATTAATGTGGCGATGACTACGATTGGTGTAGTGATAACTGTTGTTGATGTGTGATAATTGTTATTGGTGTGGTGATAACTGTTGTTGGTGTGTGATAATTGTTATTGGTGTGGTGATAATTGTTGTTAGTGTTGTTATAACTGTTTTTAGTGTAGGGATATGTGTTATTGGTGTGGCGGTGTCTGTTGTTGGTGCTGTTAAACCAGTTGTTGGTGTGGCTGGGAATGTGCTTCGTGTGGTGATAACTGCTGTTAGTGTGGTGATAATTTTTGTTGGTGTGGCGATACTTGTTGTTGATATGTTGGTACCTGTTGTTGGTGTGGTGATAACTGTTGTTGGTGTGTTGATATATGTTGTTGGAGTGGGGTGTTAGTGTTGTCGGTGTGACTGTAGTTGGTGTGTTGATACATGTTGTTGGGGTGGGATGTTGTTGGTGTTGTGGTGACTGTAATTGGTGTGTTGATACATGTTGTTGGTGTGGGATGTTGTAGGTGTGGTGGTGACTGTAGTTGGTGTGTTGATACATGTTGTTGGGATGAGAAGTTGTTGGCGTGGTAGTGACTGTAGTTGGTGTGTTGATACATGTTGTTGAAATAGGATGTTGTTGGTGTTTTGGTTACTGTAGTTGGTGTGTTGATACATGTTGTTGGGGTGGGATGACTATTGTAGATACAATACTGATACGATAATCATTGACAGTGATGATGTAATAGGGGGATGAAAGTTTCGGCACAGGATAGGAACAGAGTGTTCAGATGCAGAGGCTGATAAGCAGACACATAAAACAGTCCAAAACAGTGATATGTCTTGCGGCATGAGGAGACCATCCCCGTCCCATCATACTCTAGCTTAAATAACCCAGGGGTTCTTTTGTCGTAGACTCGCTTACCTTTACACGAGTCACAATTTCGCACAATTTCCTTACTCCTAATAAAATCTCGCTGATGGCTATCACATACCTCAGAGGGGAACCAGGAGCTATAGACTCTATAAAAGTCTTCCTGAAGCTTGGGTCTGACTGACTGTGCTAGGGTCGGAGCCCTAATTGGAAATCCTTCCTATCTATAAACTTATCTAACAAGTCATAGTACAATTCTAACATACGCAACTTTGCCTACTCGTACACAGAGAAGCCTTGGAGTAGATCCCATACGCTGGTCATCTTCAGAGACTCTTCCTCAAACACATCATCTGGCAACATGGTCATTTTCTTGAACAGCGGTTTGCAATCCCACAACAATATGAAATATTGGTGTGCTTGGCCTTATTGGTTAATGTTTTGTCATAGGCTGCGTTTCCCAACAGTTTCATAATATCGGCTGTCTGGCATCTGACAGCTCCTTACCAAACTGTTCAAGACAGCATCAGACACTCACGACATCTACACCCTCACCAATGGATACTACACTATCAACATCAAACATGGACATTACACCCTTGTCATATATTTTTGAAGGGAGTGGGAGATCACTGTAGTGCATGCCCCATCTCTAACAAAAGAAGTAGAGCCCCATCCTCTTCTATCTTCAATAACCCCAGAATATGAACCTTGAGTTATCTGCAGGCCTCGTTCTATTAAGTATGTCTAGGAGATATAGATTATGGCCCTGGTGAGAATGGTAATTACTAACTGGGAATCTGCCCCTTCTCCAATGATTCTTTAGCTCTGGAGCCACCTTTTAGTTTATCAAATCTGAGGAAAGTCTGGAGAATTTTCTCAGCCTGATTTAGATGAAGAAAACATGGATGTTGAGCAGTTGATAGATCTAGAGTCTTTTTATTTCCCCATTCAGTAAGTCATTATGAGTTAATGTATCTTTAAACAATCAAACACATAATCAATCACATTAGATTCTGACAACATGATGTACAAAGAAGTTGTTGACACAGATAGGTTTGAACTGACAAATTAACAGAAGGTCAATTCATGTTAATCATTTATTGACTGGCCTGAGCCTTCTGGTCAGTACATACATCTCTATTGTGATTTACACAAAGTAATAGAACAGTTGCACATTGGACCATTGTCCCAGACAATCAATAACAAGCATCAATATATGAGATGTCAACAAGTGTGAAAACATAGTAAACATTTTGATGTTGTACATATTAAGTATGATGGTGATGACTCAACAATTAAATATCAGTTTTCCTGAAATTGGGTGTGGTGTCTACCAATGAGAAAAGTAACCTGGTGACTGGAAGATTAGGTAAGCCAGGGTCCATTGACTGATGGATCCACTTCAGGTCTGCCCGTATAGCTCCTCTGAAGGCCTCCCCATACTCTGCTCATAGCCAAGTCATCCTCCATCTCACTTGTGGTTCATCTCTTTCTCTCGGCTTCCCTCTCTCAGGTCTGATTTAGGTGGTTAGTTTGCTGATGTGTTGGGTGGTTGTTGGTATGGAGCCACCAAGATCACTGATGAATATTCGCATAAATATATACATTCCTACCAATACAATCTTTTAAAAGTAGGTAAAAGAAACCTAAATTCCTGAAGTAGGAACTAGTTCCCCCCCCCCCCTTTTTTTTTCTCTCTAATCTAGTGTTGGGTTAATTTGGGGTGGTCAGAGTTTATCACACGGTGTACGCCTTGTATCAACTTGTTCCTGCTGTATGTAAGTTCTCATTTGACCTGGGGTCAGTGAACGTGTACAGTAAGACAACGACAAGAGTGAGAAGGTGTCAAGATGCATGTAAATAAATGACATACATTTATAACATTTCTTCCACACAATGGTGTTTATCGCGTGTATAAATAATTCTCTGTGTTTTCCCAATTAACTTCTTCTTCTTCTTCTTGTGTCTAATAACTCTCTTCCATTATCTGTTGTTGTTGTGATGTTGAGTGTTGTGTTGTGTGGTGATGAGTGGTGTTGAGTGGTGTTGTGTTTTAAGTTATGTTGAGTAATGAGTTAAGTTCACTGCGCGTGATGGTGTTCCGCGAAGCACAACTTTCTCATGTAATGCAATTCATAGTGTGCCCTTATCTAATTAAATTTGACATAAATATAAATATTTATTTCGCCAAACCCTATTAATTCAATAGATAAAGGAGAAAGGAAAGATTGATTTCACTTTCAGTTTTCTAGATTGTAAATAGGCATAGATAAGTCTGTTTTAGAACAAGGCACTTATTCTAGTACACGAACTGTCATTTCAGCTGTAGATAGTGATAGCATCTTTTATCAGTGTTTCTGGTGAAATGCACAAGATTGCTTTAGAATCATCACTTCTCACAGTTGTTTAGAATAGAATGTAGTAGTATAATGCACTTCTTAAAGTTAATAATTATCTTAAGAATATCAGAGATTGCAGTTTCTATCTAAGAGTCATTTTGCCCGGGAATGGCTCTGCGTCGTTAGAATCTACAGTCGAGCATTTTTACATTTCAGAGGTTTTAATTAATAATAATACATTTCAATTGACATCACAAACACTGGATTACCCTGACCCAATACTTGATACATCGGTTTCTTAGTCTAATCTCGGGACTAACAAGCGTACCTGGGATCCAGACATTCTGCCTTGCCCATTGAACTTTTGGTCACACAATCTTCTCACATCCGTCCATGAAGCGAGTTCAGAAAAGAGTGCGGGCTTATTAACATTTCTGATGAAATAGTAACATATGCTAATTATGCTTTGGCGCGAAAGCGGGTCACGTGTCTCTCCCAACCAATGGTCTTCCGAGCTTTGTCTGATGCAATCTTTCTAAGAACCCACGTCATTCGTCACTTGTTCAGTTCCAGTTTCGATGTTAAGTTTTAAGTCCTAGTCTCCATTTGCGGTTGTGAAGTCAATTTCTTTTAATGTTGTTTCCTCTTTTTGCGGCAGGTGTTGATAAATGAATAATGTTGGCTGCGTTATGCCACATGGCCCCACTCCAGATTGTTCTATGGTATGGAACTATGTTTCCAACATTTTCAGTTATCAAGCTGTTCCCATTTTTCTTCCCTTGTATTCTCTTCTGCATCTGATTGACCTGGTTCATCAGGCACTGGGTGTCGACTCAGGAAGTCCGCTCCCACATTCATTTTCCCAGGAACATACTCAACCTGGAACGAGTAAGGTTGGAGAAGCAGCGACCACCTCATAAGTCGGGCATTCAGAGTCTTAGATGCTGCGAGAAACATGAGTGGTTGATGGTCACATTGCACTGTGAAATGTTTGCCATATAGGTATGCTTGAAATTTCTGTACACTCCATACGAGCGCAAGACATTCTCTCTCGATAGTACTGTAATTTCTCTCTGCTGCATTCAATTTCCTGCTAGCATAAGCTACAGGGAATAGCTCTGATGGTACATCTCCCTTTCTCTGCAACAGCGTTGCCCCAATTCCTATGTTACTGGCATCGGTGCGCAGCACGAATGGTTGGTCGAGGTCTGGTAGATGTAAGACTGGATGAGCAGTTAATGCCTGCTTTAGTGCTGTGAAAGCTCTCTCACAGTCAGCTGACCAAGTGACTTTCTCTGGTTTCCCCTTTTTGGTAAGATCCGTTAAAGGTGCTGACAGAGTATTGAAGTCCTTGATGTATTTTTGATAGAATCCACATAAGGATACAAATGATCTTACATCCTTCTTTGTTTTTGGACGAGATGCTCTCTGGAGTTTGTTCACATTTCCCTCTTGTGGAGTTATCAGTCCATGAGATATCTTATGACCTAGAAAGTCCAATTCTTGGAATCCTATCTGACACTTCTTTGGTCTAGCCGTCAATCCAGTTTCTCTGAGGCGCCTGAACAAAAGATGCAGGGTTTCTACATGCTCTTCAAATGTTTCAGTGGCGATCAGGATGTCATCCATGAAGTGACTGATGTCTGGATGCTGTAGTGGGTCAAGTAATTTTCTCATCATACGTGTAAAGACGCTGGGAGCATTACTTAATCCGAATGGAAGAACGTTGAACTCATAGTGTCCTCCAGGCGTGCTGAAAGCTAACCATGGTCTAACTTCCGGTTTTACAGGAATCTGGTAATATCCCTTACTGAGATCAATCCTAGTAAAGTACTTAGCTCGGTTGAGTGCTGTGAAGAGTTTATTCTGATCAGGCAGAGGTTCTGCTTGGAATTCAGTAATAGCATTTAGCTGTCGATAATCGATGCACAATCTATGTTCTCCGCTTGGCTTTCTCAATAAGACGACGCTAGCACTGTAAGGTGATTCAGATGGTGAGATTATTCCTGCGGTGAGCAGCTGTTGTATTTCTTCCTCTAAAGTCTTTTGCTTTGCATAAGGAACTGGGTAAGTCTTGACTCGCACAGGCACTGTGTCATTTAACTTCATGTCAAATTCCTCCAAATCAGTTCTTCCTGGCTTCTCAGTACGTACTTCTGCATATTTTGCCATAAGTTCCCTAATCTGCTTTTGCTGATCCTTTGTTAAGTTGGGATTAATTTCCACATCCTTAAAGGTCTCTTTGGCTTGCAGTTGGCACTCGACTCCCATTGTTGATCCTTCTTCGACTTCAGTAGCCACACTCATGGCCATCAGATGTGCAGGTTCGGTGGTTGAGGGTCTTTCATGATATTTCTTCAAGAGGTTTATGTGAAATACTTTCATCTTGCCTTTGACTGAAATTCTGTAGTTGGTACGTGAGATCTTCTCCGTCACTACATAAGGTCCTCTCCATCCTATTTGCAGCTTATTCTGACTGGTTGGAAGCAGCAACATCACCTTCTCTCCTACCTCTAACTCTCTATCCTTTGCCTTGCGGTTGAAGTTACGAGCAATTCTTCGTCTGGCTTGACGTAGATTGACATTCGCTTGTTTCCAACTGTGTTGTAAACGATTTTTCAACTCGGCAACATATGTAGATGCAGTCACGACTGTATCATCTGTAGTATTGTCAGTCCACTGTTCGAAGTAACGCCTCCAGTGGTCCCTTGATCGGTCGTCCAAACAACAGTGTGGCTGGAGCAAAACCTGTTGAGTGATGGGGTACCTCCCTGTAAGCGAATAAAGCTGCGGGTAAATACAAGTCCCAATCCTCTGTCTTCTCCTGGGCAATTTTGCGCAGGATACTAATCAATGTCCCGTTCCACCTTTCCACAAGTCCATTTGACTGAGGGTGATATGGTGAACTGAAGATATGGCGTGCATGAAAAAGTCTGAAGGTCTCTTTCATGAGCTTACCACGAAACTGTGAACCGTTGTCCGTCAAGATCCTTTGTGGGAATCCTAGACGTGTGAATATTCCTAATAATGCATCAGCGACGTGTTTGGAGTCACAGCTGGGCATAGGAACTGCTTCGGCCCACATGGTTGTTGTGTCCACAAGCGTTAATATGAATCGGTTCGCCTCTTCGTTGCTGAGAGAGGTCCGATTATGTCTACAGCCACTTTCTCAAATGGAATTCCAGTGATTGGCGATTCACCCAACATTGCCGGTGGTGTCCGGTGTTTTGGTGATACTTTCTGACACTGTGGGCATGATTTTACAAACCGTTGTATGTCTGAGTTCATCCCTGGCCAAAAGTAGTGAGTGGTAATCCGCTGTGTAGTAGCGTTGATACCCATGTGCCCACTGAATGGTAGACTGTGACCCATCTCTAAGATTTGAGTCCTGTATTGAGTTGGTACAACAAGTTGATTAAACTCTTGTCCAGCTCGTCCTGCTTTTCTGTAAAGAAGTGCTGACTTCATGAACAGATCACCTTTACGTAGAGGTAAATGTGATTTTGGCAGTTTTCTGAAGCAGGGTTCCAAGGTGCTGTCGGCTTCTTGTGCCCTCTTCAGTTCCTCCGTTCGAGGGATTGGCGTAGTTGTTTCTGGAGTTTTTGTTGCCTGGGATCGAGTGGTCATGGTCGCCATCGCCACAGGTTGAACAGGTTCTCCTAGAACGATAAATCTACAGCCGAGGATTACAGGATATATCGGATCGTCCAAGATTGTTGCCTTGATTGTCCCGGTGACATACCGCGAGGCTATGTTCACTTTTGCCACTGGAAGAGACATATTGGTTGAACTCTTCAGTGGTCCCTGTAATTCCACTATTTCCTCTGTCACCTGTTCGGGGTGAACTAAGGATGATGAAACAACACAGTCATATGATAATCCAGTATCATATAAACAGGTCGTTTGGAATCCATTTAGCAAGATGGATTCTACAACCGGAATACGAGATGATGTGTCTTGATGAGGTGTCTGTTTGGACGTTTCACCAGTGCTCACTTTTCTCTCTTTTCGGTTGGCCAAACATGCCGCTGTGTGTGGAGGTGGCTTCTTCCTGCAATTCTGAAATGTGTGACCCCTAATTTTGCAATGGGTACAGAATGGTTTGTCCTCCTTCGGCGCTGTTTGGACTGAGTTTTGAGTGTTTTTCTGGGATTTCCCCTTTTTTCCGGTGGCTACAGTGTTTTCACCCTCTTTCGGCTGTGGAGTTTTGTTTTGAGAGGGGGTGTTGTTCGAAAGTCCCTTTCCTCCCATCTCCTTCTGAGATTTCTCAAATCTCTCTGCCAGGATGATTATAGTTTCCAGGCGGTCAGCCCCGTTTTGGGTTAAGAATGCCTTCATTTCGTTCTGCATTTTCCCCTTGATCTGATCAATGATAATCATTTCACGGAGTCCTTCATAATTTTCCTCAAATCCTCCCAAGCAAGTCCATCTTTGTATGTATGACTTCAGTCTTTCGACTAGTTGTGCGTAAGCTCTCACCCGGTTCCTTCCTTGCGGCTTTGAACCTGAGTTTATAAGATTCGGCGTCCACTTCGAATCGGCTCAAGAGTGCCGTCTTAAGTGTTGTGTAGTTCTGTTGTTCCTCTCTAGTGAGTCTTGAGAACACTTCATACGCCGTGGATCTTAAGGCCTGCGCTAACTTCGTCGCCCATCCACTTTCTTCAAGCCCACAGCTGACAGCCATTGCCTCGAAGCGTGATAAAAATCCTTCGATGTGGTCAGTCTGTTCATTAAAGGGGTCCAGAGGAAATGACATAGCTCCTGAATTAAGTTGAGAGACGTGAGGAGGTGGTTCTGTCACTGGCGATCCTGATGAGGTTGAGGGTGTAGGACCACTCCCTTTCTCTATTCTCCGAATCTCCACTTCAATCTCCATTCTCCTCAACTCCAGTTGGTGTTGACGCTCTCTCTCCTTATCTTCCATTTCAGCCTGTAGTCGTTTCTCTTTCTCCTCCAATTCTGCCTGAAGTCGTTTCTCCCTCTCAGCCAATTCAGCCTGAAGCTGTTTTTCTTTGAGAGCCAATTCCGCTTGCAGTCTTTCCCTTCTGTCAAATGCCTCCGAAACATAGTTAGCTAGCTCAAGGCCATCTAACCCGCATTCCCTACCTGTTTCTGTTATTTTGGCTCTAAACTTTGCAGTTTCCGCCATGGCTATAATTTATTGCTTTGTTCTGTCTAAAATATAATTGCAGTTAGTCTGATCCGCGTAAGCTTGTCAGTCCCTGATCTGCAAATATACAACAGAGCATATGCAATATTAAAAACACCCTATGTTATGTCTGTCTGTCAATGCTGGAAAAGCCAAAGGCAGCAGGCACTGAAGTAACCACAATTAATTCCTAGTAAAGAAAAGAATCTGAAATTAGACAGAGTTTTCCCAACGGATAAGATTTTCCGGTGGTTGATGAAATGCTGTTAAGTTCAGACTCCACAGTAAAAGAACACCTTCTCTGAAAGAGAAGTAGTGTTGGTAGAGTAGATACACACTATATATTTCACCTGGAGCACCTCTTTCTGAAGTATAAGCCTATTGGAACATGGCCCCCTTCTCCAGGAGGAAAGATCAGTCACCTACTCTTATTTATCTATAAATGTCATTCATATCATGTGGCTGTCAATCAATACCCCACATGGTATCTGTTAAACATTCTAGAAAATGACAATGTTCAAAATCTAAAGATAATTGTGTTCATGTATTTTTATGTAATTGTTTAAAGGTTAATATATGGGAACCATCCAGGACGTAGCCAGCAATATGTCATATATTTTGAAGGGAGTGGGAGATCACTGTAGTGCATGCCCCATCTCTAACAAAAGAAGTAGAGCCCCATCCTCTTCTATCTTCAATAACCCCAGAATATGAACCTTGAGTTATCTGCAGGCCTCGTTCTATTAAGTATGTCTAGGAGATATAGATTATGGCCCTGGTGAGAATGGTAATTACTAACTGGGAATCTGCCCCTTCTCCAATGATTCTTTAGCTCTGGAGCCCCCTTTTAGTTTATCAAATCTGAGGAAAGTCTGGAGAATTTTCTCAGCCTGATTTAGATGAAGAAAACATGGATGTTGAGCAGTTGATAGATCTAGAGTCTTTTTATTTCCCCATTCAGTAAGTCATTATGAGTTAATGTATCTTTAAACAATCAAACACATAATCAATCACATTAGATTCTGACAACATGATGTACAAAGAAGTTGTTGACACAGATAGGTTTGAACTGACAAATTAACAGAAGGTCAATTCATGTTAATCATTTATTGACTGGCCTGAGCCTTCTGGTCAGTACATACATCTCTATTGTGATTTACACAAAGTAATAGAACAGTTGCACATTGGACCATTGTCCCAGACAATCAATAACAAGCATCAATATATGAGATGTCAACAAGTGTGAAAACATAGTAAACATTTTGATGTTGTACATATTAAGTATGATGGTGATGACTCAACAATTAAATATCAGTTTTCCTGAAATTGGGTGTGGTGTGTACCAATGAGAAAAGTAACCTGGTGACTGGAAGATTAGGTAAGCCAGGGTCCATTGACTGATGGATCCACTTCAGGTCTGCCCGTATAGCTCCACTGAAGGCCTCCCCATACTCTGCTCATAGCCAAGTCATCCTCCATCTCACTTGTGGTTCATCTCTTTCTCTCGGCTTCCCTCTCTCAGGTCTGATTTAGGTGGTTAGTTTGCTGATGTGTTGGGTGGTTGTTGGTATGGAGCCACCAAGATCACTGATGAATATTCGCATAAATATATACATTCCTACCAATACAATCTTTTAAAAGTAGGTAAAAGAAACCTAAATTCCTGAAGTAGGAACTAGTTCCCCTCCCCCTCCTTTTTCTCTCTAATCTAGTGTTGGGTTAATTTGGGGTGGTCAGAGTTTATCACACTGTGTACGCCTTGTATCAACTTGTTCCTGCTGTATGTAAGTTCTCATTTGACCTGGGGTCAGTGAACGTGTACAGTAAGACAACGACAAGAGTGAGAAGGTGTCAAGATGCATGTAAATAAATGACATACATTTATAACATTTCTTCCACATCAATGGTGTTTATCGCGTGTATAAATAATTCTCTGTGTTTTCCCAATTAACTTCTTCTTCTTCTTCTTGTGTCTAATAACTCTCTTCCATTATCTGTTGTTGTTGTGATGTTGAGTGTTGTGTTGTGTGGTGATGAGTGGTGTTGAGTGGTGTTGTGTTTTAAGTTATGTTGAGTAATGAGTTAAGTTCACTGCGCGTGATGGTGTTCCGCGAAGCACAACTTTCTCATGTAATTGCAATTCATAGTGTGCCCTTATCTAATTAAATTTGACATAAATATAAATATTTTTTTCGCCAAACCCTATTAATTCAATAGATAAAGGAGAAAGGAAAGATTGATTTCACTTTCAGTTTTCTAGATTGTAAATAGGCATAGATAAGTCTGTTTTAGAACAAGGCACTTATTCTAGTACACGAACTGTCATTTCAGCTGTAGATAGTGATAGCATCTTTTATCAGTGTTTCTGGTGAAATGCACAAGATTGCTTTAGAATCATCACTTCTCACAGTTGTTTAGAATAGAATGTAGTAGTATAATGCACTTCTTAAAGTTAATAATTATCTTAAGAATATCAGAGATTGCAGTTTCATCTAAGAGTCATTTTGCCCGGGAATGGCTCTGCGTCGTTAGAATCTACAGTCGAGCATTTTTACATTTCAGAGGTTTTAATTAATAATAATACATTTCAATTGACATCACAAACACTGGATTACCCTGACCCAATACTTGATACATCGGTTTCTTAGTCTAATCTCGGGACTAACAAGCGTACCTGGGATCCAGACATTCTGCCTTGCCCATTGAACTTTTGGTCACACAATCTTCTCACATCCGTCCATGAAGCGAGTTCAGAAAAGAGTGCGGGCTTATTAACATTTCTGATGAAATAGTAACATACGCTAATTATGCTTTGGCGCGAAAGCGCGTCACGTGTCTCTCCCAACCAATGGTCTTCCGAGCTTTGTCTGATGCAATCTTTCTAAGAATCCACGTTATTTGTCACTTGTTCAGTTCCAGTTTCGATGTTAAGTTTTAAGTCCTAGTCTCCATTTGCGGTTGTGAAGTCAATTTCTTTTAATGTTGTTTCCTCTTTTTGCGGCAGGTGTTGATAAATGAATAATGTTGGCTGCGTTATGCCACAACCCTCATCACGCAAAAGGAAAGCATCGCCAGACGCACAGTCAGCTAAGAAACAGAAAAACAATAAAGAGCAAATGGTAGCAGAGAAAGCATATGTAGAGATGGATGAGGAAGCAGAGACCTTAGACAAACTCCCAACTGATATCCAACAGAAATATAAGAACAAATGGACAGAACGTATAACAAATCATAGGAGTAGCAGCCATATATTGGCGTGCATTTTTTAAAATTGACCAGACTCAGTACAACGAATAGACTGGACCAAGACATTTAAACCGGTTTTTAATAGTCAGACAGCTAAGTTTAGGGTCAATTATGGCCATCACATGATACTCAGACATAAGGAGACAGAAGAACTTAGATTTCCCCATTCCACCTCAAATAACTCTTGTCAACTCGACGTCCTTTTGTTAGTAAACAACGAAGAAGACTTTGAATACTTAATAACGATAGTTCATGACAGTGCCATGTTTAATTACGCCCTACACAACAGACCCGACACTAAGTATCTGGTAGAGACAATACCAGTGACTAGTTTGTATATGTCACATTAATGAGCACCCTACCGGGTGATGTTTATGTGACTTACCTGACAATATTAGAAACAATCATGGTATCAACATATTACAACACGACTCAGACCTCAAGCCCTGCACTGACAATGTTTGCCTGTTTCAATGTCTGGCGGTATTCAACGGGTAGGGGTAGCGGGGTAGGGGTATCCCCTATCAAAGGAGAAGGAATTCGCCTCCTTCCCTCCGCTAGCCTGCGGGACACTCTTGGGCAAGGTGGAGTACCCGTTTAGCCCCCCGATCAGGGTTACGTGAAGCCATGGGTGCAGGTGGTGGATGAAGATGGAGAGCAGCCGACAGATAGTTGTAGATTATAGTCTCAACCTTCACGACGGAAGGCAGAGGATCTCTTTTTTTCGAGGAGACTATGGCTACGGTCACTGACCAGTATGGTCACTGCTAGGAAGGAAAGCAATGGCAAACTACCTTCTTTATAGATGCCAAGAAAATCATGTTGTGTGGACTCATCGATAATCAGAGAAACGGCGTAAATTGGTGCTCCATAGGAGCAGCCTCGCCCGGTATGGATAGTCATGCGCACCAGGTGACTCCAGACCGTCAGCAGGCTACTAGGTGCAACAGATTAATATCACTGAAAGTAGGAACTTGGAATGTTAGAACAATGAATGCAGATGGAAAATTAGAAAACATCAAAAAAGAAATGGAGAGAGAGAAGATTAACATATTAGGAATATCGGAAATGAGATGGAAAGGAGCAGGGATAAGGACAGGAGAGGATTGTAAGATTATTTACTCTGGGTGAGAAGAACAGCAAAGAGGTGTAGCCATTATATTAGATAAGCAAACATCAAATTCTGTCAAAGGATATCGGGCTGTGTCCGACAGAGTTCTATTAGTAAAATTAAACGGAAGACCTTTTAAAATAAATGTCATTCAAGTATATGCCCCAACAAGTGAATGCAGTGAAGAAAGTATAGAGGAATTTTATAATGACATGGAGTCTGCTTTGAAGAACTGTAAAAAATCAGAAATAAATATCATAATGTGTGATTTCAACGCAAAAATAGGAAAGCAAAGTGATGGATGCAGTGTAGGCAACTATGGTTTGGGAGAGAGAAATGAAAGAGTATACAAACTTGTAGAATGGGCAAAAGAACAAGAAATGATTGTAGGAAACACCTGGTTTAAACAGCATTATAGAAGATTATGGACATGGAGGAGTCCAGACAGCAGGATTAAAAACCAGATAGAATACATCTTGATGAGCAAAAGGTTTCGAAATGCGTTAACAGTCGTAAAAACAGTTCCAAATGCAGATTGTTACAGTGATCACAGATTAATTATAGGCACATTGAGGGTAAAGTTAAAGAAAGTCAAGTATACAACAGGAAACCCTAAATATGACTTGTGTAAATTGAAAACTGACAAAGAAGTACAAGATAATTTTAACATAGAAGTAAAGAACAAATTTGATTTATTGTCTGATCTAGAGATCCTATTTCAAGATGTAGATGATCAATGGGAAATGCTGAAGAATTCAATCAGTTGTGCAGCAGAAAAAAACTATTCCTAAAGTAAAGAAAGTGGGCCGTAAGACATGGATGACTGACGAAATTTTAGAGCTAATGGAAACAAGAAGACAGAACAAAAATAATCCTGCCAAATATAAAGAAATTCACAGAAAAGTCAGAACCTTATGTAAGGAGGCAAAAGAAACATGGCTTGAGAAAAATTGCAGAGAAATTGAAGTAAACACAACAGTAAAAATGCGAAACTAATGCACAAAAGAATTCAGGAGCTTACTAATCAAAGAACAAGTACATCAGCAGGTTGTCTAAAAACAAAAGATGGAAGAATCATAATAGAAAAAGATCAGATCTTACATGTATGGTCAGATTACGTGAAAAACCTTTATGAGGATAACAGAGACGAACAGTATGATGTTCAAAATAATAATAAAGGACCAGCAATTTTGAAGATGGAGGTTCAGAATGCTCTTAACCATATGAAATCTGGCAAGACCCCCGGTTCAGACAGCGTCACAACAGAAATTATTAATGCTTAAGAAGGATATGGAATAGATAAAGTTACAAGTCTGCTTAATACAATATATGATACTGGAAATATACCTCAGGAGTTATGCAATTCTATATTTATTGCAATCCCAAAGAAATCCGGAGCCTTGGAATGTGATCAACATCGAACAATTAGTATAATGAGTCACATCACGAAGATTTTGCTAAGAATTATCATGCAAAGAGTTAGGAGGAAAATACAGCCTGAAATAGGAGAAGAACAATGTGGTTTTGTAAAAGGCAAGGGTACAGTAAATGCTGTGTATATACTGAGAACCGTAATCGAACGTTCTATAGAAGTAAACAAAGATCTACACCATTGCTTTATTGACTAAACAAAGGCTTTCGATAAAGTGAGACATGTCAACGTGATAAGGATGCTTGAGGATCTACAGATTGATGGAAAAGACCTTAGACTTGTAAAAAACATATATTTGAAACGACAAGCTGCCATGAGAGTTGATAATGAAGTAAGCCGATATCAGTCTATTAAGAGAAGTGTGAGACAGGGATGTGTAATGTCTCCAGATCTGTGTTCCCTGTACAGTGAAATTATTTTAAGAAATATTGAAGATATGGAAGGAATCAACATTGGAGGACGATGCATCAATAACATTAGATATGCAGATGATACAGTCTTGATTGCAGACAATGAACAGGACCTGCAAAATTTAGTAGATGCTGTTGTTACACAAAATCAACTAACTAGGGTTAGAATTAAATTGTAAAAAGACACAGATTATGGTCGTCACTAGGAAGAACGAAATACCACAATGTAATATACAAGTAAATGGGAATATTCTTCAACAAGTGAATAGGTACAATTATCTCGGAACACTAATAACATCTGATGGGAGATGCCTTGAAGAGATTAGAACAAGAATCGCCATGGCAAAAGTAGCCTTTAGCAAGATGAAAAACATACTGACCAATAAAAAGATGTCAATTGAAACGAGAAAAAGAGTGTTGAGATGCTACATAGAACCTGTACTCTTATATGGATGTGAAGCTTGGACAATGAGCAGTCAGGCTGAAAAACATCTGATGGCTGTAGAAATGTGGTTTCTGAGGAAAATGCAAAGAATACCATGGACAGCCAGAAAGACCAATGAACAAGTTCTTCAAGAAACAAATGAAGATCGTAAACTGATTATAGACATTAGACGTAGACAGTCACAATTTTTTGGGCATGTTATGAGAAGAAATGATCTGGAGAACTTGGTGACAACTGGTAAGATCGAGGGGAACAGACCAAGGGGAAGACCTAGAAGCAAGTACCTGGATGGCTTGGCCTTGTGGCATGGTCGAGACAGAAACATGGAGCTGATCCACGACTCTGGTGATCGAGTGAGATGGCAGAACATGACCGCCCACGCTTACCAGCATTGCACATGATGGATGGATGGATGGATTCAACGGGAAAACTGCTAAGGGTCTTAGGAAACCTACCAAACGTTTAGATAGACAGTGGCAGACATTTCAACATATAGAGTTGTAGACAACTTTCACTGGGGTTAGGTTAATTGACAAGCCTAATGTAGAAAAATGTTTTGGGGTTAATATAGATATTTTTGAGGTCAATGAGACCCAGACCCTGGTCCCAAAACTTCGCGGCATTGGAAAATGCACTAAAGCTTTGCAAGTACTACTATATAAGGATCACTTTAGGTATATTAAGCACTTTACCAGTGTAGTCAGGTAATTCGGGTGTAGTGGGTGTGAAAAATTGTGGAGTAGTTTTTGGGGAGATGGAGAATCATAGCAAAACATGTAATGGGTGTTCTGTAGACGCTTATAAAGGGGGAATCTGTTCTGTGAGAGACACTTGTGTGAGAATATTAGCTCCTTGGGGGTTCCAGGGAATTCGATGTGCTTATCGTTAATTTGTGAGGCAAATTTTAGCGGGTTTACCGCAGTAAAACACATTCCCCACAAACATGTTAAGGCACGCTTTCTGTGCCCATATGCCCGGTTAACAAGCGATGACTCAGTTTGGATTTACGAGTGTCTGGCCACACACGATAATGCCCACCGCCTGCGCGGTTGCGATAAGTTCTTGGCAGATAGACACGTTTGTCGGTTGTCGGTTCGCCGGCGGAGCAGAATGACACAGTGGTTCTCAAATGTGGGGACTCTACGTTTATGTTAGCTAAAACTTTATATAATCAATAATGTACTGACATCACAGAGAAAGAGGTAGAAAGAGATAGATAGATAGAGATAGATAGATATAGAAAGAAAGAGAGAGATAACACCAGACATAAAAGATAGAATCACGCTTACATAGAGACACGTGGTATAAATCTTTAGAAACCTTGTACACAGCATGTCGATTTGGTATTACCATCTACTTCATACCGAGACAGCTGCTACACTTATCAGTATTTCACATGTCTTGACTATGACCCCTCATTAACCCTTCTCTGGTCCGCATACGATTTTTACTTGAGAAAATATCATGAGGAAGCAATTTATTCTGGTCTGGACTGGGGACATAATTCGCATTAATCCTACTCTCTTATATTTTAACTATTATTTTACAAAATTCAACAAGTTTGATATTTCAAATGAATATTTTTTATTATCTTTTAAATTATAATGGGATCTCAGTTTATTTCATGGGGTTGTAGCAAGTACAATTTATCATCACCTCTAGATGTACAACAATCGCCTTTGGGTTAATAAGCCTTTAACCCCACGACTATCATTCTGAACCGGTGATGAACTATAACTTCTCCTTGAATGGGGTAGGAAATTTGATAGGAACGTCCGATGAGCTCTACACTTTGGACAATCATCTCGGGTTCGATCTGTCAATGTGCTGGGTTCAATCTCCGCATCGAGGGGCTCGATCCCGGCCTTCAGCTCCGCGCCCACGGCGTCCGGTTCGTCCACGTACTCGGTTCCAGCCGCTCGCCTCGCCACAGGAAGTAACAAAAACCACGAGATTTGAATAACTATGTCGAATCTGGAGCAGTTTTTCGATGTCACGGCGCTAGAGCTAGGCTCTTCATATACTAAAATACACCGTGAACTAGATGGTGCGGCTCCGGAAATTTGACTTAAATACCTCCCCCTTACTACTCAGGATGTGGAGATGATCTTAGATGGGTGTATCGGTCGCGGGGCACTTTGCTTAGGCTTCTTGCCGAGAAGTATTCCGGAATGTTGTCATGGAGCGAAGTTATGCAAGGAAAATGTTACTGAATTAATGAATTACTTACTATAGCACTTCTATTCTACACATATACCAGTTAATGAATCCTTGAAGTTGTCTAGTAATTGTTGTATTCTTTAAACCAGTTTCTGATCCATACAAAAGTACTGATTTAGATTCAGATTTAAATAATCTAAATTGGTTCTAGATTTAATTTCTTCTTACTTCCACAAATTGTTTTGCCCTATTAAAGCTTCTCTTGCCGTGTATATTCATTTTTAAATATCTTTATTTGTTCAATTACGCTTGCTTCCCGCCTATGCTACACCCTTCATATGTCTTCACAAAGACGGACTAGAGTCAAGCTCAACTTTTCACTACTTTATCGTTTCTTTACTTATTAATACATCGGTAGAGATTTGCCCGCAACAGACGAGTTTTATCTCCGGTGGGCCTATTCTCGCTGGTCGCGAGATCCGCACAGTGGAAGGACGGGAGATTTGCTCGCAACAGACGAGCAATATCTTCTGCGATATCTCCGGCCGGCCTATTCCCGGTGGTCGCGGGATCCGCACACGTCAGGCGGGGAGTCACACGGTAGTACACGCTTTACAAGGTCCGGACACTTGTAATTGACAGATGTGCTCGTCCTACGGTGCAGGAGCGTAAGAGGCCCTCACCTCTGGGACTTGGCTTAACGCCTCTAAGTCGGGTCCCTTGGGTTCCAGGGTCTGGCCACCACTTGCCACCTGCTCGTGGTGGTGAGGTCTCGGAGATTTGACACTGACCCGCCAGCGTCTGCAGCCTACCTTGTGCCAGACGTATTGGTTACTCATCTGGAATACACAAGGCTAGGCCGAGAGAGGGAACATGTCGTTTGGGCACCACATGTTTCTCTGAAGCTCTGCCCAGGCATTGTGATGGAATTTTGGCCACATTCCAATTCACATACTTTGGTCTGTCAAGACTGCAAGGTGCCACTCACTATTTGTTCACCATCATTATCTACATCGCAACAAACATAGATGTTTGATCCCCCCCCCCACAACCCCTTCCCCCGAGTCGTAGCTGATAGATTAAACTAATGTCCATAATGTAAGTTGTGACCATCACACGCCAGGCTGGCCGCTTGTCCCATATCTCTCCTGTTACTTACTAGATGCCTTGTATAATACAATTCTTGCTGTGCTATCAGAACGCTTCTCGGTGTTCAATACAAATGTAGTGTCTTCTTCTTAGTTAGTTAGTTAGTTAGTTAGTTAGTTAGTTAGTTAGTTAGTTGGTTGGTTGGTTGGTTGGTTGGTTGGTTAGTTAGTTAGTTAGTTAGTTAGTTAGTTAGTTAGTTAGTTAGTTAGTTAGTTAGTTGGTTGGTTTGTTAGTGCCCGGATCCCCTCCTCCGCAAATCCCGCAGCGCGTAGCGGCTAACAACACCAGTTCCGTGTTGGTTTGTCAATCTTCTTTGGCTTCCCGCGTAGTGTTATTGTTTGGCTAGCCCTCTTTTGATTTGCTGTTCTCGCAGTCTGGCCATGGTTGTAGATTCACAGTCATCACTTGATTCTCGCAAAATTCTTACTTCTCGTAGAGCATTCAGAATGTCAGCCTGGTCCAAGGAGCGTCCGACCTCCACAAGTAGCCTTACCTTGTCATCCCGCTCATTTCCTTGTACTCCTGCATGCCCTGGCACAAAGATGAAACTAATCTTTGCCAGCCGAGACCGCTCCAGAGACAGCAACCATTCTCTTCGGATCCGCCCCACCTCATCCTCTTGAGCATGCTCATTGAGTCACTAAGGAAATATGCCCTGGTGAATGTCTGTGTCTCGAGCCATGTTATTGCTTTACTTACTGCCATGACTTCCATAGTCAGGCTACTTGTCTCAACTAAAGCACCAGAGTCCTCCTTCACAATTCTCTTTCCGGCCCGAGCCGTAAAGGCCCATGAGCTTCTCACATGCCGAACGACCGACCCATCTGTGTAGATGGCAGCTGTCTCAAAGTCATTCAACCGCCAAAGCATTAAAACTCAAACTGGAGTAAAATGTAACAAAGTCGCTCACCTTAAAGACTGGTGCAATTCGAGACAATCCTTTTTATTCAGATAAATCTCCTTTTCAGAAATAGATATAACACTGTTGTAAAATATAACGGGCCCCTGACACGGGGACGGGACGTTACATGTTAATACAAACCCAGCTGTTCATATCTGTCTGTAATTGCTCAATCTCTCAAGGACTATCGCAAACTATTGCAAACTCGTCGTCTATAATTTATTTATGTCCCGGTCCGGACATGGTATGAATGCCATACAAACAGGCGATCTCTTCTTTCAGTAAATATGCCTCGCCTAGACGATCAAATCCTTTTATCACGGCGCTCAAAGGAAAACACACAGCTGACTTGATGTCCTTTCTCGAAGCGACCTCCGTTGCTGTCCTGACGATGCTTACGTCGGCCTTAGTTCCCAGTGGTCAAGTCATTCTATTGTTAGACGGGGAATCTCCTAATTCCTATTAGGTGGTGCTCGTGACCACTATGTAGCATAATGCCCCCTCCCAGAAAAAAAATGCTACGTCATTTTTCCTTTCATAATCATCATATATGATACTTACATCTGTAACCATAATTTTATTTTACCCACCACCACATAGTTCTAGGATTTACCACATCATTAACCCTAAAAAAAATTATAAATGCTACATAACGGGCACGCCCACCTGTCCGATCCCTACGTCGGACGTCGTGTGACTGATCCTAGGGAATCAGCTCAACTAATAAACATATTAGTCCCTACCTTGTCCTAATGACAAGTGTGTCCTAGCTCTAGGTATTACCATAAGTTTCGGACGAGGGTAATAATGAAGATTCCCAGTAACCATGTTAGTCGTAGTTGTTACTTGTTGTTGTATTGTTATGATATAATTACTTATTCGTTTAGTGGGTAGGGTGCTTGTCTGTGACTCCACCTTAACTTTTTCCCGATATTTTCCTTTGGGATTTGAACTATCGCTTGATCATATATTCTTATTTAGCTCCTGTTGTACTGATCCATAAACATATAGCATAACGTAAAACATACCATCTTATTACTCTGAACCCAAACTTCATAATTAACTAATATAAACGTTAATTACTCTTATGTAACTCTAATTAATACACAATTTCAACATTTATAACTTCACATATAATTAATGTCTTTCACAATCACAGAGTGATACTTAAGATTTTCTTTCTGACTGTCTTCTTTCCAACAGCAAGCCCTTGTGTCCGTTAATAAATTTCATCCTTGCCGTGGCTCTGTTTTGAACACATATCAGATATAAATGTACCTTTATTCTATTTATAATACTTAATCTAATAACCTATATTATCATGTTGGTTATTGTCATATTGACTTTCTAATAAGGCTTTATATACAAGTATCATCTCAATATATATATCATTATGAACTATGAACTCGATTTATATAAACAAGAACTATAACTATAATTCAACTATAACTAATCAACAGGAAAATCTGCCATTCTATAATCGACTCAGAATGTCAGCGAGATTATTATCTTTTCCAGGAATGTGACAGATGTCAAATTCATAGTCCTGTAATAGTAATGACCATCTATGTGTTCTAGAATTCTTCGGATGACCCAATTTGAAAATTTGTAAAGGTTTGTTATCCGAAAGAATCCGAAATTTCCTACCTAGTAAGTATCTAGAGAACTTCTCAATACTTTCAATTAAAGCTAGAGCCTCTAGTTCAGTAACAGCATAGTTTCTCTGAGTTTCAGATAGCTTCTTACTGAAGTAAAGAATAGGATGTAGTTTCCCTTCATGTAATTGAAGTAATACAGCTGAAATAGCATGTAAACTAGCATCCGTTTGTAAAACAAAGTCTTTTGAAATATCAGGTAATTTCCAAATAGGATATGTACTAAACAGAGTTTTTATTTGTTGTAATAACTTCTCGTGATCCTCTGTCCAACTATTTTTATAGGTCTGCAATATAGATATAGACATGTGAAGAATCATACATTTCAAAGATTCAAGACTTTTTAAGAAAATAACTCAGAATTATACTCTAATATTCCGACTCAACAAGAATAAATCCTTAAACCAATTCATCATCATAAACTATTAAGTTCCTCCAATAACAATATAGTTACTAACAATTATCTGAAGAATAAAGAACTAACATATTTTCACACACCTGAGTGTGGAGATATGAGATAGTGTGAACACCTCTGAAACGTACATATTTATATCAGTGACACCTAGCAACTAAGTAATAAAACCCAAGACCTAATGTGTCTGTAGTGTATTATTTGTTGATATGAACTTTCATCCCATTTTATTTTTCTTTATTCTTTTCTTTTATTCTTCCTTTCATTTATTTTCTTTCTTTCTTTCTTTCTTTCAAACTTATAAAATCTCTCTTCTGCACGCATGCCAATATTTGTACATTGTAAGTTTGTTGATTGGAACAATGTAATTGTTTTCAGTTTTGTGTATCTTTTGTATTTTCTTATCAAGTTTGTATAGTATATCTTTGCCTTTCTTCTAAAGTTTACAACCTTTGTTTTGATTTGCGCACAAATGTTTGTTGTGTATTTCTTGGTTTCTGTTAGCCAATCTACAAGTTTCTTTCTGGTTTGTTTTTTAATATTAGTTATTTCTTCATGTTTGGGTTCATTTACTTTGTGTAAATCTTGGTATTGGTAATTATTTACCGTTGTGCTATCACTCAATATCGTTGTATCCTGTATGTCTACAGTTGATGTACCCTGTTCTATTTGCGTCTTTTCTTCTTTAATTTCTTCTTCTTCTTCTTGTGTTGTTTCAATTTGGGCATTTGTACTTGTAAGTGTTTCGTTAGACTTGTGTTCGATAGTTACTTTCTGAACGAAATCTCTGGCGTTCGGTTCTTTCACTACTGTAGCACATACTTTACCTGTGTGATTATTTTCCTTTATTTCATACATTTGTCTTTGTTTCCTCATTTGCTCCTTCCACATTGTTTCCTTTGCAAGATTCTCCTTTTCAAGTGCGAGTCGTTTTTGTTTGATTTCTGCCTCTACGGCTATCTGTCTTGCCTTTAATTCTGCTTCTGTGGTTATCTGTCTTGCCTTTAATTCTGCCTCTGCGGTTATCTGTCTTTCTTTTATCTCTTTTCTCATTGCAGTTATCTTTTCACGTTGCCGAGCTATCTTCTGTTCCTTCAGAGCCATTTTCTCTTTTCGTTCTTCTTGTTCACGTGTAGCTTGAAGTTGCTTTGTCTCCTTTTCAGCTGCTAGTTTTTTCAATAGTTCCTTCTTTTCAGCTGCTAGTTTTTTCAATAGTTCCTCCTTTTCAGCTGCTAGTTTTTTTGCAATCGTTCCTCCTTCTCACGTGCGGTTTGAGTTTTGAATTCTTGCAGTGCCCAGTTCCTAATGTCCGCACCAGCTAAACCATTTTTTCTCACCCATTTTGATGAAATATTGTAGTGTAGACATCTTGTCCTATTTTCCTACCTGTAAAATGAGCTATCTGGCTGAAATAAATATGGAAGTAGGTAAGAGAAGAAAAGAATCGACAAAATTGTGATAATGTTTCAAATCACTATCAATCAGATAGTAAAGTAAGTGTCGTATCACAGTTGAGCCAATATGACCTCAATTAAACCTGTAGTGTAAATTCGAACACTACAAAAGAATTCAGTAAATATCTCTATAATGAACGAAACAGATATAAACTAAAAAAAATCAAGTAAATATCTCTATAATGAACGAAACAGATATAAACTAGAGAAATAAATATGAAGAAATGTATCCAATATAAAATATATGCAACGCAAGACAACTAACAATCATTTAAAAAAACGATCGACGAGTGACGCAAATACATATTACTGTTTACAACCGATAACAAATTTTATCCACAAATTTTAACGGATAAAGCTCATACTATACTACTACAGTTGAGACAAGACGACAGTATTTTGGTGACACCCGCAAGATCAAAACAAAAAATTAAAATCGTAATGACCTGGCGACTATCAACACACAAATCACTTCATGAACCAATCAAGTAATAATCTCAATTAGCTGATCATGACCCTTCCAACCGCCCACGAAATAAAATAATTAGCCTTATTATGAGTCAACATAACACCAATCAACAATGAACAATTTACTGGCCTGCTTCCGGCTCTCGCTGCACGTAGATACTAATGAGCTCGACAATTTACATCATATATGTTGGCCAAGATATACCAAAGGAAGGAATTGTATATCACAAGTAAATTGCTCCTTGCTTTTACGAGAGTACAATTAACTTGTACTCAAACCCGAACCAACGCGGTTCGTGACCAATCCATGTGAAACGTGATTGGCTTGGGTATACTCGACGAAGCTTGAGTTATAGTAGCCTTATTATTTTAGGCTGAATGCTGTGGGTAATGGAATGCTTGATGCCCACAATGAAGTATAATTACATAAGTGTCGTACAGTTCAGCGTGAAGACGAATGGTATCACGCCCAATTAAACAAAATGTCACTCCGTGTAGCGTTCTGATGCGTAACAGCTGACGTGTAGAGTGAGTAGCCTCCTGACGTGTGCAGTGTATCCGTGTAAAGTCAAGCAGTGTCCAGTGTGAAGCGTTGATGTTGAAAAGTCCGACATTCCGTGTAGAAAATTCGTATGCGTTTAGGTTGCAAGAGAGGTGTCAATCCACAATAATGAAATGGTATCATGAGAGGACTAAATGCAATAAGTCCCGACGTATTATATAGTGTGTGCAGTCCCACTGAATGTCCCACCTATATTTCCTTCAGAATCTTGGTGGAGGAAAGTGTAAGTAATCTTCATAATGTATAATGTACATCATCATCCATACTGACATCCGACATCACGTACGTGTGTAGATAAATGTTAAATAATTAATCTCTATAATGTCCCCAGAAGAGTAATGAATGTTCCTTGTGCCGATAGTGTAAATTTGACAGAGTGTCGGCAGCCAATAACATTATGTAGATATAATTTTTTTCGCCAAGTGTATCTTGACTGTGTGGTATATACTAATGTTCAAGAGTTGTGCAGTGTGCTGTGTCAACTGCTTGTCTATTTTGTGTAGACTACGTCTAATTCCAAAACATGTTTAATTCCGTCCTGGGTAAACAATTGGTACTAGCAAGTGTAGTATGTCTCCTGATAGCGGACATCGAAACTGATAAAGTGTCACATTGTCGTACAGATTTGTGGGATAGTTTAATCTCTTACCTTGTGTGTAGCAAACGACATCTAAATAATATCACATTTAGTAGATCAATATTGAATGTTTGCAGTCTCCAAACTGATGTTTGTACCAGCTGCAATTTCCGGCTTCCGCTGAGTTTAAGACGGTGCGCGTCGTTTGCAATAGTCGTGCACTTCAACTTGACGTGAACATGTTTACATTCAAAAGCGGCAGTCGTTCTTTGCTTATAAACAACCCGTAAAATTGAAGATCTTAATCGTTATTAATAATGTCTTACTCTCCGTGCAAACGATAATATGCTGTCTTGTAAAATGTATCGTTTTCTGGCGACGCAATACAGCTTACATTAAATCAACCGCCATGTTGGTGCATCGTACATAATCCTGATGCTGCACCGTGCTAAGGAATTTATCATCGTGGCACGCATTCTTTGTATGTTTACTTCTGATATGGCGGGTATCAATCGTCGCTTGTTTACATTAAACCATTGTTTCCTCGGATCGAGGTCCCCACATGTCTCAAAGTCATTCAACCGCCAAAGCGTTAAAACTCAAACTGGAGTAAAATGTAACAAAGTCGCTCACCTTAAAGACTGGTGCAATTCGAGACAATCCTTTTTATTCAGATAAATCTCCTTTTCAGAAATAGATATAACACTGTTGTAAAATATAACGGGCCGCTGACACGGGGACGGGACGTTACATGTTAATACAAACCCAGCTGTTCATATCTTTCTGTAATTGCTCAATCTCTCAAGGACTATCGCAAACTATTGCAAACTCGTCGTCTATAATTTATTTATGTCCCGGTCCGGACATGGTATGAATGCCATACAAACAGGCGATCCCTTCTTTCAGTACATATGCCTCGCCTAGACGATCAAATCCTTTTATCACGGAGCTCAAAGGAAAACACACAGCTGACTTGATGTCCTTTCTCGAAGCGACCTCCGTTGCTGTCCTGACGATGCTTACGTCGGCCTTAGTTCCCAGTGGTCAAGTCATTCTATTGTTAGACTGGGAATCTCCCAATTCCTATTAGGTGGTGCGCGTGACCACTATGTAGCAACAGCATCACCGTCTAGCGAATTCTCGAAAATCAACGCTTCAGCGTCCACAGCAGCAGGGTTTTCTTGTCTGCATTTTCTACCTAGTTGGATGCAAACTGAAGAGGATGCGCAGTAATCTGTTGGCACTTGTACCAACTCCTCGCCAAGCTCTAAGTCCTCAAGTGAACACATCTGTTGAAGAATGTCTTCGGCTTGACCCATCCTCTTTTTAACCTGCTGCCATTCCCCTTCATAATTTTACTATGTAGTGGATGTTGTGTGTTTGCGTTAACTCGGAGGTAGGCTCGTGCTCTGCAAACTTGTATTCTGTCTTCAATGATTGGAAAATCAAGAAGGTAGCGCATCGCCTTGCATGCTGTATCTCTTGTACATCCAAGAATAATGCGCATGGCTTCATTCTGTATCCTTTCCATCCTTTCTATCTGCTTAAGGCTGAGAGTCAGGATTGCCATCGTGTACTCAAAAACAGACATGACCAGCCCCTCGTACAGAATACATAGATGGCGCTGCTCACAGTTTGCTGCAGCCATCACCCGCATTGTAGCCAAACCCCGCTTAGCCTTTGTTATCATCTGGTCAATGTGCTCATTATAAGCAAGGCTTCGATCAAACCGTATCCTTAGGTAATTCATTGCCTGCGTTTTCTCTTTTGTAGTGTCTTCTTATCTAGCACTTTATCCCCCAATTGGACATAGGCCTTCAAGCAACTCACTCCGTAGGTCAGCATGGCCGAATGGATAAGAACGCGTGTTCTTAAACATACTATAAGCTGATGCCGAAGTACGGTGTTCAACCCCTAAACCGGACAGTTGGTCTAAAATGTTGACCTCTTGTCCTTACTTGGAGACGTAAATTACAAGTATCTCTGAAGTCGAAGTGGTTTCGCCTGATGGTGAAGGACACTTTAATAGAGAAAGCTAATCTACACGCAAAATTCATTCCAGTGCCACTACAAATAGTGTGTATGGACTACGCTTGAGTTCATAGCGAGCGAGCGAGCGCCCCCCCCCCCCCCCCAAAAAAAAAAAAAAACTCCAAGGCCCTATCTTTAACTGTCCCATGCAGCTCCGTCGGCCGCCTTCCAATATTGTTTAATACTGTTTCTACTTCTCTTCTCTGTAAGTTTTAAGTCTTATTCTATTTCTTTTGTCATATGAGTTTCATACTAAGACATTTCTTATTATACTGTTCTCGGATTTTCTGAAAGTATGGCCTTTCCAGTCCTAGCGTTTTTTCTTCACCTTTGGGTCACTGGTATTTGTCTAGTTCGCTCCGTGTGCTCAACATTAGTGATGTTCTCATACCACTGTATTAATTATCCCATGGACAAAAAATGTCGCCACAATGTCCAACCAATGTAAAGCCTGCTACGTAGACACGTGCCCATATTAACTTTCTCTCCGCCGATTCGTTGAATACTAGATGACAAATAATGCAACACAGCACTTTTTTTCCCCTGAAGTCTGGCTTGATTTTCAAATGCAGATAATACAAAAACTTTCTCGGTCACATGAACAATTATGCAGATTTCACCAACAGGCATATTACATTTATGTAATGTACAGAACATTTATAACGTGTTGTCTTTCATGTAGACATGTTTAACAAGCTTAAAACTAGTAGCTAATGATATCTGATATTGTATCTTTCTTTACACGTCATTTACATTGGCTATTGTGTCCCGTACGATATTTCATATTTCGTAAGCAATTTCCGACTGAAAGGTATTTAACAGTCAGTTTACAGGGTTGGTAGAAACTGTTAGATTCTCGATCCAAGGTCCACGTACAGAATAACCTCGTCTTGAGTAAAGATGAAATTGCTTATTGTTGCCGCTTTAATTTGCCACGCATCTGGAATTTATTTTGATGGTAAATCAGTGTTAACTGTGTTTGTCTTGCCTTGGCTTGTCTTGAAAGTCAGTTCTTGATGATATTAGAAACGTTAGTCTGTGTTCTGTTCTAGCTTGGGGTTCGCCTTTGCTTATGTTATATATCAGTGATACTTGTGCTTGACTTTTCGTGTTTTTCTTTGCCCTAGAACAGTTATCTATGAAAGTCAAATCTGACTGATATTGCACATTTTACTCTTGGGCGTTCGCAATTGCTGATTCTATACATGCTTGTCATATCGTATTGTGTTATCTCAGCTTCGGATTACCACAATTGATCGCGATTTAAGTGATGCTGTAAATGCTTGTCTTCTTGTATTATATCCTGTCCCATTCTTAATTCACCATTACTAGCCCTAGATTCTATTCCTTAAGAATGCCACCGATTGCATGGGATTGAACCACATCCGCTGTCATGTACACCATATCTAACACCTATAGCACAGTTGCTTAAATACCATGACAAAAATACATACTATATTAATTTACTAGATTCAACCCAGGTCTCTCTCATACGTGAGAAATCGTTGAGGTCATCAGATATTTCGAAACGGGGGTTATGAAGTTAATTTATATAATTCCTAGTCATCGTTGGAACCTGAAAGCATGACGTCACAACTCATTCGAGAGAAAGCTTAACATCTTCCTCTGTTTTGTCTGATATTTTAGTAATGTGCACACCAGACGTTTAGTTTGTTGGTTGGCTATTATTGTAACTGAGCACTCTTTACTGAATACTGAATTTAAGATTGTATATCACTGCCCTAGGGACACTTGCTCGTCCTCACCTTTCAATTGTCTGCGATATGTTATAATGCTGATTATCCCAGTAGCAAGTTAATTAACCGTCCACCTGCTATTTCTTTACGTTTTCAGTATTGTCCAGACCCTCTACTAACTCCCTACTGAGCCATTCTTTCAAGATGCGAATATTCGTCTGTTTAGCCGCACTACCCATTCGATTCCAGACTGAATGATTGATTGATTGATTGATTGATTGATTGATTGATTGATTGATTCCCATTCCCATAGGCGCTCCGTATCCGATTCCAGAGAACCTCATCAAATCTCTTTTCTCGTAAAGTAGCTCTCCATCTAGAAGGGCAGCGGCAGCAGCTAATCTAGCAGGTTGGTCATTGTCCCGTACACCTGCATGTCCTGGGCAGATAATACATCCGTCCTGTCGAACAATGCTAGCCACTCCGTCCAGAGCATGCCAGTTTCTACTTTCTGAAGCATACTCTGTTAGTCCGTTAAAAACATATGTCTGGCTGTGCTGTCCTCCAATCATCAGGAGGCTGCCCCAACTTCCATTCTCATGCTAGATATGGTAGTAGCAAATGCCACAACTCCATTTTTTTTTTAAAACAACAGTGTCCATTTGTCTTTGCATCAAAATCTCACCCACTCTTTTTACCTCTAACTACACACCCATTAATGTATATAATTACATCGCTAATGTTTGAGTTGTCTTCTAACAGCTGTTGCACGGACACGTAATACCCGCTGAACATTCTCAGCGCCGTACGCCCAATGTAACTATAAGTCAGATCTTGACTGCAGCAGGATATAACAGTATACAGAGAAACAGAAACGCAAACAAAATAACTATTTTTAAATCCTAAGGACATACAATGAAAACAAACACTTATACATTCCCTACTAGGGTCAAACTGCCTAAACGAGATAACTAATGTAGGGGTGAAATACATGAACATAATGTACGTAGTAATATTATGAAAACTATGACAGATATAAATTAAATAAATAAGAATAAAAATAAAACACAACACAATTGTCCGACGTTTCGCTAGTCACTACCTTTGTCAAAAACAGAATAAACACAGGTATAAGAAAATTACTGTGAAATTAAAACAATAAATGCACCAAGAATATTGACACATGGGAAGTTGAAGGTCGAATGAAATAATGCGGTGAAGTGTAAGTGTAAAATCTGGAATAATAGAACTAAACATGGCCAATGTCAGATTACTGAAGAAATTAAAGATTACATATTATTTGGAAATGGGATAACAAAAGAAGGGTGGGTGGCTAACGGTAATATGAGACACGAGGGTCTAAGTTAAATTTTCGCGTCCATAATAGAATTTATTCCGGTTGAAAGGACACACCCCGTAGTGGAAATTAATTGACTCTCCTTTTTCATTCTGAGAGAATTGTCCGAGTAACATGGTCTTATAGCAGTGACACACACATCATAGACCTCTTATGATCTAAATGTTTTGCATATCCTTTACAGGACAGTCGCTGTCAACATCAGCATCTTTAAGCTGATTGTTGATTTCTTGGCAAGATTACGCTCAGTAGTTTGTCATTGCTTTCTGAGCGACCGGCTCCATACTCTCATAATTCACTGGCGCGAATCTAATCGCTTCCAATTGTTGTGTACTCACGTCAACCACGAGAGTATTCGGGGTTACGGAGAAAGCTGCTAACTCCTCGACCAGGGAGACCGGCTCTTATGATCTAGGGACTTACAATTATTAGAAACACGCTGTATCAGAGTTGTGTCATGTCCCTCAGATGTCCCCTATATCTGTCCGCTAGAAGTTGTCCAGAGAGTCTAGGAAGTCTCAGTGGCGAAGTGGTTTCTCCATCTACCTTGTGCTCCCAATGTTGTGAGTTCGATTCCGGGCTACGTCGTTCGGTTCACTAGTGCAATTTTCTCAGACTCATGGGGGTCGTTGCCGGAGCTACGGAGTTCGTGCTTTGTGCGACGCTTCTAACAAGCGGCCCTATGGACATATGGGATAAAACCGGATAAAACCCGGTGCAATAAAGTCGATTCCCCTTGCGTTTTAAACCTCTCTTCTTCTAGTCTGCCCAATATACTTCGTGTCGTATTTCTTGCAAATAATTGTGTATACGAGCTTTCAAGATGAGCGGAGTTGTCAAGTAAAAGTTACCACTAGGAAATATCACCTGCTGTATCTGGATGACCTGCTTGCACGTTAGACACAATATCCGATTACATTTGGATGTACCCACAATTGAGACAACCCTAGGTAGGCGAGTGTGGAGAAGTGTGTCTCTGAAAGCCGTCTTATACTGTATATCATACAGGAGGGTTGCCGTATTTGCCCGTGCTTCGTTTCCTTTGAGAGAAGTTTACATTTCTCCAGGTGAACTTGCAACTTTATCGCAACTATCTTTTTAAACACCTTGTCATAAGTATATTAAGTATTGTGAATTTTTGGCTTGGGGAGTGGCGTGATATGCACCACTCTTAAGGCACAGTTGGTGTTTTAATGCTGTGGTTGAAGCAGTTCATAATTTCTTCCAGATCTGCATGGCCTAGATTTTTAATGTGAGCATACTTTACACCAGCTGGGTCAATGCACTGCCTTTTGTTTTCTTCTGCACATATGTTTTATTGGCTCTCGCTCGCTGTGAACTCAAGAGTAGTCCATACACACTACTCTAGTAGAGCTGGACTGAATTTTGCTTGTTGATTAGATTTCTCTATTAACAATCGTCCTCGCCATCAGGCGAACCCACTCCTACTTCTGAGGTATTTGTAATTTACGTCCCCAAGCCACGGACGATAGGTAAACATGTTAACCCAACTGTCCCCCTTACCTCGGCATCAGCACTCCGGGTGTTTAATAACAAACGTTCTTATCTGTTCGGCCATGCTGACCTACCTGCACATATTTGATATATTTAATATGCACGAATGTTTTTAGAGGGTTATTCAAGAACCACATATCTGGAGGTCCTATAATTGTAGTCAGTCTGCTTCACAAATATTTAAAGGAATGTCTCTTCATTTCTCTTGTCATCTCTTAGTGGTCGAACATTTTCACTATCTAGCATGTCAAATCAGGTGCTTACTTAATTTTTTCTCAATCCCGAGGGAGGTAGCCGGTTCAGCCCTTACACGGTCACTAAAATACTGACCTATAATTTCTTGACTTGGGGACGTAAATTGCAAGTTCCTCAGAAGTCTGAGTGGATTCGCCTGATGGCGAGGGACATTGGTAATAGATCAAGGTAATTCACATGCATAAATCACTCCAATGCACTAGAAGTAGAAGCACGTGAATGGATTCAGCTTGAGTTCAAAGTCAGCTAAAGTCCCAAACCAATCTGTGTACCTGCCAGTATTTGTCCATTGTCGTATCACTTTGTTCAACTAACGTCCCAAAACCAATCTGTGTAGCTTCCAGTATTTGTCCATAGTCGTATCACTTCGCGCAGTTAACGTCCCAAACCACTCTGTGTAGCTTCCAGTATTTATCCATTGTCGTATCACTTCGTTCAGCTAACGTCCCAAACCACTCTGTGTAGCTTCCATTATTTGTCCATTGTCGTATCACTTCGCTCAGCTAACGTCCCAAACCACTCTGTTTAGCTTCCAGTATTTGCACATTGTCGTATCACTTCGCTCAGCTAACGTCCCAAAACCTGTCTGTGTAGCTTCCAGTATTCAGTATTTGTCCATTGTCGTATCACTTCGCTCAGCTAACGTACCAAAACCAATCTGTGTAGCTTCCAGTATTTGTCCATTGTCGTATCACTTCGCTCAGCTAACGTCCCAAAACCAATCAGTCTAGCTTCCAGTATTTGTCCGTTGTCGTATCACTTCGCTCAGCTAACGTCCCAAAACCAATCTGTGTAGCTTCCAGTATTTGTCCATTGTCGTATCACTTTGTTCATCTAATATCCCAAACCAATCTGTGTAGCTTCCAGTATTTGTCCATTGTCGTATCACTTTGTTCAACTAACGTCCCAAAACCAATCTGTGTAGCTTCCAGTATTTGTCCATAGTCGTATAACTTCGCGCAGTTAACGTCCCAAACCACTCTGTGTAGCTTCCAGTATTTATCCATAGTCGTATCACTTCGCACAGTTAACGTCCCAAACCACTCTGTGTAGCTTCCAGTATTTATCCATTGTCGTATCACTTCGTTCAGCTAACGTCCCAAACCACTCTGTGTAGCTTCCATTATTTGTCCATTGTCGTATCACTTCGCTCAGCTAACGTCCCAAACCACTCTGTTTAGCTTCCAGTATTTGCCCATTGTCGTATCACTTCGCTCAGCTAACGTCCCAAACCACTCTGTGTAGCTTCCAGTATTTGTCTATTATCGTATCACTTCGCTCAGCTAATGTCCCAAAACCACTCTGTGTAGCTTCCATTATTTGTCCATTGTCGTATCACTTCGCTCAGCTAACGTCCCAAACCACTCTGTTTAGCTTCCAGTATTTGTCCATTGTCGTATCACTTCGCTCAGCTATTGTACCAAAACCAATCTGTCTAGCTTCCAGTATTTGTCCATTGTCGTATCACTTCGTTCAGCTAACGTCCCAATCCACTCTGTGTAGCTTCCAGTATTTGTCCATTGTCGTATCACTTCGCTCAGCTAACGTACCAAAACCAATCTGTGTAGCTTCCAGTATTTGTCCATTGTCGTATCACTTCGCGCAGTTAACGTCCCAAAACCACTCTGTGTAGCTTCCAGTGTTTGTCCATTGTCGTATCACTTCGCTCAGCTATTGTCCCAAAACCAATCTGTCTAGCTTCCAGTATTTGTCCATTGTCGTATCACTTCGCTCAGCTAACGTCCCAAAACCTGTCTGTGTAGCTTCCAGTATTTGTCCATTGTCGTATCACTTCGCTCAGCTAACGTACCAAAACCAATCTGTGTAGCTTCCAGTATTTGTCCATTGTCGTATCACTTCGCTCAGCTAACGTCCCAAAACCACTCCGTGTAGCTTCTAGTATTTGTCCATTGTCGTATCACTTCGTTCAGCTAACATTAGAAACCAATCTGTCTAGCTTCCAGTATTTGTCCGTTGTCGTATCACGTCGCTCAGCTAATGTCCCAAAACCAATCTGTGTAGCTTCCAGTATTTGTCCATTGTCGTATCACTTTGTTCATCTAATGTCCCAAACCAATCTGTGTAGCTTCCAGTATTTGTCCATTGTCGTATCACTTCGCTCAGCTAACATCCCAAATCAATCTGTGTAGCTTCCAGTATTTGTCCATTGTCGTATCACTTCGTTAGGACTCCTAAATAACCGTGTGTAGTTGTTTCTCTTTGATGGTCAATGTTCCATCTTTATTTGACTAGACATTTTTTTTTAGTTAAGGACTATTTTATACATTTTCATGCGTATTGGGTATATGATGCGAGCCCAATAGTTTCATAGAAACTATCATAGGGTGATGTGAATAATTTTACACCGGATCCTAGAGGCTTCCATTGAAATATTCGTGAAGTACATTGACCACAAGGACAGGAATTACAGTTGTCGAAGAGCTCGCTCCAAAAATCCGGATGCATTTATCTCCCATGACATTTCCTAGTACAAATTATAGGCTGAATCGATCGGGTAGCCGGGGTCTATTTAAAAGTAAAATATCCGTCTCTCGATTGGGGTTGGATCACACAACTATCATGCAGGCAGGCAAATATACAGCCACTGCCTTACCTAGGCTAAACATAAGGCAGTCTGAGAATACTTTCCAGCAGTTGAGTAATGTCTGTCTGTCTGTCTGTCTGTCTGTCTGTCTGTCTGTCTGTCTGTCTGTCTGTCTTTCTGTCTGTCTGTCTGTCTGTCTGTATACGCACGCATGCACGTCTGAGTTTGTGTGTGTGTGTGTATGTATGTGTATATGTGTATAAGTATATGTATGTGTATATGTATATGTGTAAGTGTGTACGTGTGTGTTTGTGTATGTGAGTATTTAGACAAAGACAGAATATGCTTCTTCTTCTTCTTCTTCTTCTTCTTCTTCTTCTTCTTCTTCTTCTTCTTCTTCTTCTTCTGCTTCTTCTTTTATGAGTGTGGATCAGTATGTATGAATTTATTGTTTACTAAACAGGTCATTTTTTTTTTTTTTTGTGCACAGATAAAGTGCCATGCCTTCCCTTCGGCTGCGTGAACGACTGTCCTTTGGGCTATGTTCACACGGAAAACGGATGCCTGACATGCGAGTGTTGTGCTCCATACGCTTGCCACAAGCTCGCATGTGAACACGAGAGGGACGAACGCCGGTGCCCCTACTGCAAGTGTAAGGAGTAATCTTCATATCGGGGACAACTTCTTCCTTTACATGAGCTGACCGAGAACTCTCATGTGAAACAGTGCAAGACTGCCGTTTGTTATGTCAATGATTTCTATTGTAATCACCGTTCATGTAAACCTTTCATATTGGGAAAATAATTACTATTGTTATCTTAGACCTCTAACAAGAAGGCGCTTTGGTGTCCTGATCTCATAATCATGTGACCAGAAGTTTTGCATGAAACATGTTCAATTTTCTCTCATCCAACAGTAGCTTTTTTGCTATTGGATTGACTGTGTCTCCTACATTCTATTCACTCCACAGTGCCATCTCCGATGTGATTATTCGCTGCAACAGGTCTCCAACAATTGCTACACTGGGTCTTCGTTGAATATTCTGCTCGGTTGTTTCATGGCCATATCTTGAGAATAAAGATCGTCTGCGACGAGAGCTAGAGAACGTCCGAGAAGAAAATGGATTGACGACATCAAAGACATTGTACAATCACACTGAATGACACTTTTTAATGCCACCCATCGGGCGCTGGAGCGTCAATTATTTCTCCCTACGAAACTTCACAGCAAAAGTGGAAGATGATGATGATGATCTCGAGGACGTCTTCTGGCTCTTTTGCACTCAAATTGTCCCTCTATGTAGACTGTTACGTTCTTTGATGTGACCAAAGTATCGTGTCTTTCTCATTTTAATTAATTTCGGCAATCGCGGGTTTAATGTTGAGCTGTTATAAATCTTTCTTTACTTGACTAATTTGTACATAAAACGCTCGCCTCAGTCTTCAAAAGATCCACATTTAACTAGCCTCATTGGTAAGATCCACCTTTTAGTCACCATCCTTTTTGCCAGTAGTATTGAATATAAATACTACTTACTGTCCCTCACCTTCAGTTTCTGTGATACTTGTTTAAAAAAAAGAACAGGCTTCATGTTTTTAATGTGCCATTATATCCAATACCTTTCATGTTTTTGTTTTCAAATGTCATGTGTGTGCTGTCACTTACAAGATGCGTATTTCTGTAGCGCTTAACTTTGTTTTAATAAATGGCTGCACTACAAATAACTGTGTTAGAGTTGGATCGGTTGTCGTTGTTGTAATGGTGACTGTTGATGTAATGATGATGATGATTCTTATCTAACGGTAACTATAGTTGGTGTGGTGGTGTCTGTTGTTAATGGTGGGAGCCAGTAGGAAAATACTCAGCAAAGTTTATCATCAGTGCATACGACCATACCTGGAATACGTGTCAACTGTGTGGTGTTCAGCATCAAAAACCAGACTACAAGAGCTGCACAAGGTACAAAATCAAGCACTTAGAGTCACCACAGGAGGGATAAAAATCAACCTCTATAGTGAATATGGAGAAGAGTGGGAGGACACAAGCACTGAGAGAGCGCAGAGATACGAAAACGCTAATACAAGCAGAAAGGTTCCTCAGCATGCCAGGCCACCCTATGAAGAACAGATTTGAAAAAGAAGCTGTTTTATTTATCAGGCCAAACGACTCTGCATAAAAATTACCGATATGACTATCAGCGCGAACTAAATGGAAGAGGGAATATAGACTGTCACTACAAATCCAGACAAAAGTGAGAGGAATATTTGACAAAGGAAAACAGAACAGTGTACAGCGCATGACAGCCACTCTAAGCTTCCTTGATGAGGAATACCCACAGGACCTCTGGATCTGAGTCTACACAGAAGGGTCAGCACAAAATGCTGTTCGAAATGGGGGAATACGCAAATAATACAAAGGGACGCGGCCAGAGCACCAATGGAAAGTAATGCCATAACTATGATACTGAAATTGAGGCAATCAAGATTGCAACAGAGAAATTACTACATACCAGCCATGGTACACTACCTGCGGTGCTATTGACAGATGCAAAATCAGTACTCGATGCGCTCCTGTCTGGGAAATGGCCAGTACTAAGGACAGTTCTTTCTGAACTTAGCAATCAGCATAAGGTCACCAGACATCGGATACCATCCGACTGTGAAGTGTCCGGAAACGAGAGAGCTGATCGAGTAGCTAAGGAATGAGCAAAAGAAGAATAGCCTGGTGTACCCTTTACATACCACCAAAAGAAAAGAATGATCAAATCAGTCAGAAAGCCACCACCAAAACCTGCTCAAGACGATTACCTTGTTATGGGCAGACTAGAACAATTCATTATTCTGCGCCTCAGAACAGGACACAATAGATTACGCAACCACATGTATACAAAATTCAAGATTAGTGAAACAGCCATGTGCACATGTGAATTGGCGTCGCAGACAGCAGAGCACATACTCCAAGACTGCCCAAATTACAAAATATCTAGACAAACCCTCTGGTCTATAGATACAGTGGAAGATAAACTATATGGACCTCTGAGAGAACTAAAGAAGACAGTTAAATTCATACAATAGGCAACATTGCAGTTATAGACATATTTTAAGCGATCGAAAGAAGAAGAAGAACTGATGTTGGTGTAGTGATAACTGATGTTAATGTGGCGATGACCGCGATTGGTGTGGTGATAACTGTTGTTGGTGTGTGATAAGTGTTATTGGTGTGGTGACAACTGTTGTTGGTGTGTGATAAGTGTTATTGGTGTGGTGATAATTGTTGTTAGTGTTGTGATAACTGTTTTTAGTGTGGGGATACGTGTTATTGGTGTGGCGGTGTCTGTTGTTGGTGCTGTTAAACCAGTTGTTGGTGTGGCTGGGAATGTGCTTCGTGCGGTGATAACTGTTGTTAGTGTGGTGATAATTGTTGTTGGTGTGACGATACTTGTTGTTGGTATGTTGGTACCTGTTGTTGGTGTGGTGATAACTGTTATTGGTGTATTGATACATGTTGTTTGGGTGGGATGACTGTAGTAGATACAAAACTGATACGATAATCATTGACAGTGATGACGTAGTAGGGGAATGAAAGTTTCCGCACAGGATAGGAACAGAGTGTTCAGATAAAGAGGCTGATAAGCAGACACATAGGTCAGCTGACTATTTGGGTTTTACTTAAACCCATTTTCGTGCAGACGGCTGGTCAGGCTGAAGAAATGAAGAAATGCGGCGCCGGTTGGGGGTGGGGAAATAATGGATCCATAGGCCACCCCACGATTACAGAAGGATATAAAGATTTAGACATCAGCCCAACGATTGGGCTGTCCTTGTTTTTGTTGTAAAAGCTTTTCAATGGAGGTGCGAATTCACGGAACAAGTAAGGGGTACACCAGTGCACCACAGGAGGTTTAACAGTACGCTGTCTTGACGGAGAAGTTGGATTATCTCAGTCGGGAACAGAGCTGAAATTATTAAAGTTGATTATCTCGGCGATGTAATGGGAACTCCTCGGATAACCAAAGAGTGCAGAACAAGTTCTTGCCCGCCAGAGAAAATGTGGCTTGGAGAAACTGGATAGCACATTGTGCTATGTGCTCGAAAGCACGCGTCACTATAACAGATCTTAAAAGGAGAATCGAAGTGTGTGTGTAGCATCATTCGCAGCGCAGATTTGAAGGCAGTGAGCTGGGGAGTGTCGCCAGCTACAGAAGAGAATGAGACAGAAACTAAGTGAGGGCGCAAAAGAACGCTATTCGAAATCAGTTCAAGCCGTCTATGAGATAAAGGGGCATGGCGTCACACATCAAAAGCAAGCACAAGTTTGTTATCGAGTATAACAGTTCGGTGCGAACAGAAAGAGCACGCAGAAAAAAAAAATTAACAAAATTCTTTACGGGGCCATTCAAATGGATTTATTCGAGAAGTCACAACCTGGTATCCCCATCATCGGGAAATAACTACTAACAGAGTAATCGAAAACAGAGTGTTCTGATGACCTATGCAAAGTCCCTATATGTGAGATAGAAGGTCCCTTGTGGCCCAAGATAACAACAGTCGATTTTAACTTCAAATCTCGGTCGTTGGGAGAGATTTTGCCAGCGGTAAAGTAACGAGTTAGTTGCATATACTTTACAGGACGTAAATTTCAACTCCGGCGTTTTTAGCTGTTTGTGATTTCTTTGTAAGTTTACGTTCAGTAGTTTGCCATTGCTTTCTGAACGACTAACACTCATACCATTGAATGAAAACCAAGGCGATGCGATCTGCTGCCAAATCGCCTGCAGCTGTGTTTTGAACGCGGTATGCGGGATTGCGAATTGTGACCGAAACCCCTTCGCCACAGAGCGGGCCGGCTGTAAAGTAAACCCGCTGCAATTCAACACCTGACTCCAACGATGTCTCGTATTCAACACCTGACTCCAACGATGTCTCGTATTCAACACCTGACTCCAACGATGTCTCGTATTCAACACCTGACTCCTACGATGTCTCGTATTCAACACCTGACTCCAACGATGTCTCGTATTCAACACCTGACTCCAACGATGTCTCGTATTCAACACCTGACTCCAACGATGTCTCGTATTCAACACCTGACTCCTACGATGTCTCGTATTTAACACCTGACTCCTACGTTGTCTCGTATTCAACACCTGACTCCTATGATGTCTCGTATTCAACACCTGACTCCTACGATGTCTCGTATTCAACACCTGACTCCTACGATGTCTCGTATTCAACACCTGACTCCTACGATGTCTCGTATTCAACACCTGACTCCTACGATGTCTCGTATTCAACACCTGACTCCTACGATGTCTCGTATTCAACACCTGACTCCTACGATGTCTCGTATTCAACACCTGACTCCTACGATGTCTCGTATTCAACACCTGACTCCTACGATGTCTCGTATTCAACACCGACTCCTACGATGTCTCGTATTCAACACCTAACTCCTACGATGTCTCGTATTCAACACCTGACTCCTACGATGTCTCGTATTCAACACCTGACTCCCACGATGTCTCGTATTCAACACCTGACTCCTACGATGTCTCGTATAAAGTGTAAAAACGTTGTCCAAACTTTGTGAAAAGTCTTCACCGAATGCAGAAATCCGCGTGGAGGCACAATTGCATATGTGCAGAGTGAAAGAAAGCAACAGAATTTACATCTCTTAAGAGTATAGACTCGTCCAGTATAACCTAGTGCAGGCCGATCTCTGCCAAGTCATAGCGCAGCCTATGACGCAAAAATAAAAGGGAGCAAAACTCCCAAGCCGATTGATTGATTGATCGATTGATCGATTGATTGATTGATTGATTGACTGATCGATTGATTGATTGATTGATTGATTGATTGATTGATTGATTGATTGATTGATTGATTGATTGATTTAGGAACCGACATCACAGCATTCGGGAACAAAACTCCCGAACCGAAAGAGAGAGAGATAACTAGGCAACTGACGTATCAGTAGTTATAAATGTGGGATTCGGGTATGATTTGGAGGATTGTGGAGGATTGACCTTGACCTCGGCTGATTTTCACTCCCCCTCGGTCATATAGTTGGGTGGGTATGTAGGGGTGGTATCTAGGTCATATCTAAGGGCGATAATTCTAAGATTTTATGTTTCTAAGGGCAGATAACTATTGAGTGGGTGTATACAAATTTTAATTAATTATTATAAAATAAAATAAAATAAATAAAAAATAAAAATAAATAACAACGGGGTGCGGGGTGGTGGCGAGGGGGTGGGCGCGTGGGGTGAGGCTAGGCGGTTCGGGTTTAAACACTATCAGGTATATAATAATTTTTTATTAAATCATGTATAAACAATACAATGCATATTAAATAAGTAGCGGCATAGTGGAAAATTCTGGAAGGTAGTACCGGGGAGTTATACGTCGGCAAGTGTGGGAAAATCTCCGGCGGGTGTGACGGTGGTCGGTTCATAACAGACGTGGAGGGGGTGCATACGGAAAAGTCATTAAGTAAAGGGTTGTAAAAACGTGGGTGAGTGGTGTGTTAAAATATTTTGAACTGTTAGCGCATTGGTGGTGTACATTAGTACGAATAGAAGGAATAGGTGCGGTGGGGATAGTAGTGGGTATGGGTTAGTGAAATTAGTTGATAAGGGTGGTTATTAGTGCTATGTAGATGTTCATAGTAGCTTATTCACTAACATAACACGTGTTACAAATGAAACCTTGAAAGCTAAAGATCGCTGATTGTAATGGGTATAGTGTAGTATCATTCGGCGGTAAGGGGTGGGTACCAGATATTAGTGGTCAAGCAGTGGTCAAGTAAGGAAAATTTTAGGGAAAAGTGATTGTAATGATATGGTGATGCTTAAAGGTGGTAAATTAGTGGTCAAGTAGTGGTCAAGTAGTGGTCAAGTGTTGGTAAGTGACGAAAATTTTAGGGAAATTTTAGGGAACAGTGATTGTAATGATATGGTGATGATTAAAGGATGGTAACTTAGTGGTCAAGCAGTGGTCAAGTAGTGGTCAAGTAGTGGTCAAGTGAGGAAATTTAAGGGAAAAGTGGTTATAATGATATGGTGATGATTAAAGGGTGGTAAATTAGTGGTCAAGTAGTGGTCAACCAATGGTAAAGTAGTGGTCAAGTGAGGAAATTTTAGGGAAAAGTGGTTATAATGATATGGTGATGATTAAAGGGTGGTAAATTAGTGGTCAAGTAGTGGTCAACCAATGGTCAAGTAGTGGTCAAGTGGTCGAGTGACCACTTAAATTGTAGAGGACGATGTCCCTAAGATTATGGTAGTGGTTAAAGTGATCGATGGCATGGTCAAGTAGCGGTCAACCAGTGGTCAAGTGGTCGAATGAACACTTAAAAGGTAGAGAAAAGTACGTATATTGAAACGGTGATGGTAAAATGGTTGACAACGTGGTCAAGCAGTGGTCAAGTAGTGCTCAACCAGTGGTCAACCGCTCAAGTGAGAAAATTGTAGGGTATGGTACGTGTAGTGAAACAGAGATGGATAAATTAAGTAGTGACGTTGTCAAGTAGTGATCAAGTAGCGGGCAAGTACTGGTCAAATGGTCGAGTGACCACTTAAATTGTAAGGGAAAGTACGTGTAGTGAACCTGTGTTGGTTAAAGTGATCGATGACGTGCTCAAGTAGTGGCCAAGTAGTAGTAAATGGTCGAGTGACTACTTAAATTGTCGGTGAAAGTAGGTATAGTGACATGGTGATGATCAAGAGTTGGTCAAGTGGTGCTCAAATAGTGGTCAAGTAGTGGTCAAGTAGTCGAATGACCACTTAAATTATAGGGTATGGTACGTGTAGTGAAACGGTGATGGTAAAATAAGTAAGGACATAGTCAAATAGTGGTCAAGTACTGGTGAAGTAGTGATCAAGTGGTCGAAGGATCACTTAAATTGTAGGGTATGGTATGTGTAGTGACATGATGATGGTTAAAGTGATCGATGAAATGATCAAGACGTTATGCCGACTGCTAAGTTCAGAAAGTAATGTCCTTACTATCGGCAATTTCCCTGACAGGAGCGCCTCGAGCACTGATTTTGTATTGATCAATAGCACCTAGTGGTACAGTCGACACACATGGACAATAGTTACAGCCGGTCAAAGATGGCGTCGCACCCTATCACACATGGGTAATTGCTACAACCAGACTACGTCTCATTCGCTAAAACTGGTCAAATATGGACTTGCAGTCGATCCCATGTGTAATGGTACATCCAAGAAAAGGCTCACTGACTAAAACAATCAAAGAATTCCCTGCTTCCGATAACATGTATAATGGTACAGCCAGAACACGTGGTTAATGATTCAACCGGTCAAAGATGGCGATGGATCCAGTGACACGCATAACGATACACGTGGAACACGTCGCTAATAACCGAAATGTTCAAAGACGGCGGCGAATCCGGTCACATGGGTAATGGTACATCTTAGACACGTGGTTAAGAGGGAAACTATAGAAAAAGGGTGTGTCATTGTCTTATATGTAAGGAAGAATGTAAGTGCCGGTATGTAAGCGAGAGTCAGTGTAAGCATAGCTGAGGTAAAGGGCAGTAAGAGACACCACGGCTTGGCTGGCGGACGGTCAGGCAAGAAGCCCGTGAACAGAGCCACGTGATGTGGGAAGGTCAACGAGGAGAGGGCAGTGTGTGTGAGGCAGCGAATAGAGATGGACGTGTGGAGATCTAGAGAGCGATAGAACGATAGAACGATAGTGTTTGTGATGGATAGATGGAGATGAACGTTGTGTATTGATATTCGAGGAATGTACTAACTGTGATATGTGCGGGATGATGTGAAGTTGTGATTGTGAATGATCATACGGGCGACAGTGTAAAGATCGCCATTGTGAGCTAGCGCGTGGCTGTTGGTGGTGAACGATTATTTGAGCGTGAAGTGCGACCATGTTGTCAGCCTGTAATATATTGTAATAAATGATTGTTCAGGAGATAGCTCCTGCCAGTTTCCGATTGCATTCATGTGTTATTAGTAGATGTGTCGTAGATGTTGTAATTTGCCTGTCCAAGTCCAGTGAGCTAGACAGAGCTAATAGTTAGGACTCTGACAGGTGTCCTATCGGTTGTCGAGTCAAGGAACCTAACGTATGATGATCACTGTGTATAGGAGTGAATACACTGCATCATCAACATTGCATCCGAAGGCTAAAAGGGTCACCCTTCTCTCTCTCTCTCTCTCCTTTCTATAACCGTGTAGTCCTAGTGTTATCCGGTTACACCAAAGGACACTCGAGCATCAATACAACATAAACTGGTCTCGAAAACCCCATACGCGCATGTAAACAAATCACCACAGTGTCCGACTAAGCCTTTCTCATATTCATAGTACAGAGCTGTGATCACCGAGGCTAGTCGGGGAAATCGTATCTGTACGTAACAACTATCGGGTCATACAGCGACGAGTGGGTAGTGGGTGTTAACAGATGCACACAAACACAACAAACTGCCCCGATTCAACCTTAGGCAATGCACGTAACATGACAGGTCACATGTCCGCCGTCATAATCAGCGACGTTATCACGTATCAAATTAGATAGCCACACTTTCATTTCCTTTCTATGTGTCCATAGTGTCTTTACATCTTTCTCCAGAAAACCATTTCCAAGACCAATATATGTTTTTTGTCAGTGTACCTGCTCAGTGCCACACTTCACAACCAGACAAAAGTACACGTTCTATGTACCACTTCAACCGTCAAATAAGAAAATATGTTAGACAAAATATTAAAATTATTGGTCAAATACAGAAATATATCACCCAAACTTATAAAAAGTAGGAACATATGTTAACCAAATGGAAAATATCTTAGCCAAATAGGAAAATTTGTTAGCCAAATAGAAAAAAATATTGAACACTTAACGATATATCTTGTCCACACTTATGAAAAGTTGGGAAATTTGTTAGTCAAATGAGAAAAAAGATTCACCAAGTAACGAAATACCCAAACCAAACTTATGAAAAGTACGAAACTTTGTTAAGCAAGTATGAAAATGTATCGACCAAACAGAGAAATATATCACCCAAACTTATAAAAAGTAGGAACATATTTTAACCAAAGGGAAAATACCTTGGCCAAATAGGAAAATTTGTTAGCCAAAGGAGAAAAAAGATTGACCAAGTAACGAAATTTCCCAACCAAACTTATGAAAAGTACGAAACTTTGTTAAGCAAGTATGAAAAGGTATCGTCCAAACAGAGAAATATATCACCTAAACTTATAAAAAGTAGGAACATATGTTAACCAAATGGAAAATATCTTGGGCGAATAGGAAAATTTGTTAGCCAAATGGGGAAAATATTGTCCAAGTAACGAAATATATCCCCCAACAAACTTAGGAAAAGTACGAAACTTTGTTAAGAAAGTATGAAAAGGTATCGACCAAGTAGAGAAATATATCACCCAAACTTATAAAAAGTAGGAACATATGTTAACCACAGAGAAAATACCTTGGCCAAATAGGAAAATTTGTTAGCCAAATGAGAAAAAAGATTGACCAAGTAACGAAATACCCCCCAACAAACTTATGAAAAGTACGAAACTTTGTTAAACAAGTATGAAAAGGTATCGTCCAAACAGAGAAATATAGCACCCAAACTTATAAAAAGTATTAACATATGTTAACCAAATGGAAAATATCTTGGCCAAATAATAAAATTTGTTAGCCAAATAGAAAATATATTGACCATGTAACGATATATCTTGTCCACACTTATGAAAAGTAGGGAAATTTGTTAGCCAAATGGGGAAAATATTGTCCAAATGACGAAATACCCCCCAACAAACTTAGGAAAAGTACGAAACTTTGTTAAGCAAGTATGAAAAGGTATCGATCAAACAGAGAAATATATCACCCAAACTTATAAAAAGTAGGAACATATGTTAACCAAATGGAAAATATCTTGGCCAAATAATAAAATTTGTTAGCCAAATAGAAAATATATTGACCATGTAACGATATATCTTGTCCACACTTATGAAAAGTAGGGAAATTTGTTAGTCAAATGGGGAAAATATTGACCACGTAACGAAATACCCCCCAACAAACTTAGGAAAAGTACGAAACTTTGTTAAGCAAGTATGAAAAGGTATCGGCCAAACAGAGAAATATAACACCCAAACTTATGAAAAGTAGGAAACTTTGTTAGCCAAAGTGAAAAAACCTAGGTCAAGTAAGAAAATTCTGATAGCCAAATGTGAAAAGCGTCGGCCAAATACAGAAATTGCTCAACCAAACTTATAAAACGTAGGAAAATTGTTATTCAAACGGGAAAGCTATTGAACAACTAGGAAAATGTAATAGTCAAAGAAGAATAATATTGAACAAGTAATGAAATATATCATTCAAACTTAAGAAAAGTAGGAAGCCTTGATAACCAAATGTGAAAAATATCACTCAAAGAGAGAAATAGCTCGCCCCAACGTATAAAAAGTAGGAAAATTGTCGGCCAAAGGGGAAAAAGTTAGACCAAATACAGAAATATCTCGACCAAACTTATAAAAATCTAGGAAAAAATAGTACCCAACACAACTAAAAGGCTGACTAAAGTTATAAATCCAAACTTATAAAAATAACCAAATAGGAAAACATATTGACCAAGTACAGACATATATCAATCAAACTTATAAACTTGTCGTCCAAAGTGATAAAAAACAAAGAAAGGCTGTCAACCAGTCTAAGAAATAGGTATGGAAAAGTAAGTCGACCAAGACTACAGAAATTATATTTTTATTTCCTTTTTTTTTTTCTGAGCTTGGTCGACTTACTTTTCCATACCTATTTCTTAGACTGGCTTACAGCCTTTCTTTGTTTTTTATCACTTTGGACGACAGGTTTATAAGTTTGATTGATATATGTCTGTACTAGGTCAATATGTTTTCCTATTTGGTTATTTTTATAAGTTTGGATTTATAACTTTAGTCAGCCTTTTAGTTGTGTTGGGTACTATTTTTTCCTTGATTTTTATCAGTTTGGTCGAGATATTTCTGTATTTGGTCTAACTTTTTCCCCTTTGGCCGACAATTTTCCTACTTTTTATACGTTGGGGCGAGCTATTTCTCTCTTTGAGTGATATTTTTCACATTTGGTTATCAAGGCTTCCTACTTTTCTTAAGTTTGAATGATATATTTCATTACTTGTTCAATATTATTCTTCTTTGACTATTACATTTTCCTAGTTGTTCAATAGCTTTCCCGTTTGAATAACAATTTTCCTACGTTTTATAAGTTTGGTTGAGCAATTTCTGTATTTGGCCGACGCTTTTCACATTTGGCTATCAGAATTTTCTTACTTGACCTAGGTTTTTTCACTTTGGCTAACAAAGTTTCCTACTTTTCATAAGTTTGGGTGTTATATTTCTCTGTTTGGCCGATACCTTTTCATACTTGCTTAACAAAGTTTCGTACTTTTCCTAAGTTTGTTGGGGGGTATTTCGTTACGTGGTCAATATTTTCCCCATTTGACTAACAAATTTCCCTACTTTTCATAAGTGTGGACAGGATATATCGTTACATGGTCAATATATTTTCTATTTGGCTAACAAATTTTATTATTTGGCCAAGATATTTTCCATTTGGTTAACATATGTTCCTACTTTTTATAAGTTTGGGTGATATATTTCTCTGTTTGGTCGATACCTTTTCATACTTGCTTAACAAAGTTTCGTACTTTTCCTAAGTTTGTTGGGGGGTATTTCGTCATTTGGACAATATTTTCCCCATTTGGCTAACAAATTTTCCTATTTGGCCAAGATATTTTCCATTTGATTAACATATGTTCCTACTTTTTATAAGTTTGGGTGCTATATTTCTCTGTTTGGACGATACCTTTTCATACTTGCTTAACAAAGTTTTCGTACTTTTCCTAAGTTTGTTGGGGGGTATTTCGTTACGTGGTCAATATTTTCCCCATTTGGCTAACAAATTTTCCTACTTTTCATAAGTGTGGACAAGATATATCGTTACGTGGTCAATATTTTTTTCTATTTGGCTAACAAATTTTATTATTTGGCCAAGATATTTTCCATTTGGTTAACATATGTTCCTAATTTTTATAAGTTTGGGTGATATATTTCTCTGTTTGGCCGATACCTTTTCATACTTGCTTAACAAAGTTTCGTACTTTTCCTACGTTTTTTGGGGGGTATTTCGTTACGTGGTCAATATTTTCCCCATTTGACTAACAAATTTCCCTACTTTTCATAAGTGTGGACAAGATATATCGTTACGTGGTCAATATTTTTTCTATTTCGCTAACAATATATCCTATTTGGCCAAGATATTTTCCATTTGGTTAACATATGTTCCTACTTTTTATAAGTTTGGGTGATATATTTCTCTGTTTGGTCGATACCTTTTCATACTTGCTTAACAAAGTTTTCGTACTTTTCCTAAGTTTGTTGGGGGGTATTTCGTTACGTGGTCAATATTTTCCCCATTTGGCTAACAAATTTTCCTACTTTTCATAAGTGTGGACAAGATATATCGTTACGTGGTCAATATTTTTTTCTATTTGGCTAACAAATTTTATTATTTGGCCAAGATATTTTCCATTTGGTTAACATATGTTCCTACTTTTTATAAGTTTGGGTGCTATATTTCTCTGTTTGGACGATACCTTTTCATACTTGTTTAACAAAGTTTCGTACTTTTCATAAGTTTGTTGGGGGGTATTTCGTTACTTGGTCAATCTTTTTTCTCATTTGGCTAACAAATTTTCCTATTTGGCCAAGGTATTTTCTCTGTGGTTAACATATGTTCCTACTTTTTATAAGTTTGGGTGATATATTTCTGTACTTGGTCGATACCTTTTCATACTTGCTTAACAAAGTTTCGTACTTTTCCTAAGTTTGTTGGGGGATATTTCGTTACTTGGACAATATTTTCCCCATTTGGCTAACAAATTTTCCTATTTGGCCAAGATATTTTCCATTTGGTTAACATATGTTCCTACTTTTTATAAGTTTAGGTGATATATTTCTCTGTTTGGACGATACCTTTTCATACTTGCTTAACAAAGTTTCGTACTTTTCATAAGTTTGGTTGGGAAATTTCGTTACTTGGTCAATCTTTTTTCTCCTTTGGCTAACAAATTTTCCTATTTGGCCAAGGTATTTTCCCTTTGGTTAAAATATGTTCCTACTTTTTATAAGGTTGGGTGATATATTTCTCTGTTTGGTCGATACCTTTTCATACTTGCTTAACAAAGTTTCGTACTTTTCATAAGTTTGGTTTGGGTATTTCGTTACTTGGTCAATCTTTTTTCTCATTTGAATAACAAATTTCCCTACTTTTCATAAGTGTGGACAAGATATATCGTTACGTGGTCAATATTTTTTTTCTATTTGGCTAACAAATTTTCCTATTTGGCTAAGATATTTTCCATTTGGTTAACATATGTTCCTACTTTTTATAAGTTTGGGTGATATATTTCTGTATTTGACCAATAATTTTAATATTTTGTCTAACATATTTTCTTATTTGACGGTTGAAGTGGTACATAGAACGTGTACTTTTGTCTGGTTGTGAAGTGTGGCACTGAGCAGGTACACTGACAAAAAACATATATTGGTCTTGGAAATGGTTTTCTGGAGAAAGATGTAAAGACACTATGGACACATAGAAAGGAAATGAAAGTGTGGCTATCTAATTTGATACGTGATAACGTCGCTGATTATGACGGCGGACATGTGACCTGTCATGTTACGTGCATTGCCTAAGGTTGAATCGGGGCAGTTTGTTGTGTTTGTGTGAATCTGTTAACACCCACTACCCACTCGTCGCTGTATGGCCCGATAGTTGTTACGTACAGATACGATTTCCCCGACTAGCCTCGGTGATCACAGCTCTGTACTATGAATATGAGAAAGGCTTAGTCGGACACTGTGGTGATTTGTTTACATGCGCGTATGGGGTTTTCGAGACCAGTTTATGTTGTATTGATGCCCGAGTGTCCTTTGGTGTAACCGGATAACACTAGGACTACACGGTTATAGAAAGGAGAGAGAGAGAGAAGGGTGACCCTTTTAGCCTTCGGATGCAATGTTGATGATGCAGTGTATTCACTCCTATACACAGTGATCATCATACGTTAGGTTCCTTGACTCGACAACCGATAGGACATCCTTTTTCTATAGTTTCCCTCTTAACCACGTGTCTAAGATGTACCATTACCCATGTGACCGGATTCGCCGCCGTCTTTGAACATTTCGGTTATTAGCGACGTGTTCCACGTGTATCGTTATGCGTGTCACTGGATCCATCGCCATCTTTGACCGGTTGAATCATTAACCCCGTGTTCTGGCTGTACCATTATACATGTTATCGGAAGCAGGGAATTCTTTGATTGTTTTAGTCAGTGAGCCTTTTCTTGGATGTACCATTACACACGGGATCGACTGCAAGTCCATATTTGACCAGTTTTAGCGAATGAGACGTAGTCTGGTTGTAGCAATTACCCATGTGTGATAGGGTGCGACGCCATCTTTGACCGGCTGTAACTATTGTCCATGTGTGTCGACTGTACCACTAGGTGCTATTGATCAATACAAAATCAGTGCTCGAGGCGCTCCTGTCAGGGAAATTGCCGATAGTAAGGACATTACTTTCTGAACTTAGCAGTCGGCATAACGTCTTGATCATTTCATCGATCACTTTAACCATCATCATGTCACTACACATACCATACCCTACAATTTAAGTGATCCTTCGACCACTTGATCACTACTTCACCAGTACTTGACCACTATTTGACTATGTCCTTACTTATTTTACCATCACCGTTTCACTACACGTTCCATACCCTATAAGTTAAGTGGTCATTCGACTACTTGACCACTATTTGAGCACCACTTGACCAACTCTTGATCATCACCATGTCACTATACCTACTTTCACCGACCATTTAAGTAGTCACTCGACCATTTACCACTACTTGGCCACTACTTGAGCACGTCATCGATCACTTTAACCAACACAGGTTCACTACACGTACTTTCCCTTACAATTTAAGTGGTCACTCGACCATTTGACCAGTACTTGCCCGCTACTTGATCACTACTTGACAACGTCACTACTTAATTTATCCATCTCTGTTTCACTACACGTACCATACCCTACAATTTTCTCACTTGAGCGGTTGACCACTGGTTGAGCACTACTTGACCACTGCTTTACCACGTTGTCGACCATTTTACCATCACCGTTTCAATATACGTACTTTTCTCTACCTTTTAAGTGTTCATTCGACCACTTGACCACTGGTTGACCGCTACTTGACCATGTCATCGATCACTTTAACCACTACCATAATCTTAGGGACATCGTCCTCTACAATTTAAGTGGTCACTCGACCACTTGACCACTACTTTACCATTGGTTGACCACTACTTGACCACTAATTTACCACCCTTTAATCATCACCATATCATTATAACCACTTTTCCCTAAAATTTCCTCACTTGACCACTACTTTACCATTGGTTGACCACTACTTGACCACTAATTTACCACCCTTTAATCATCACCATATCATTATAACCACTTTTCCCTGGGGGAGTGAAAATCAGCCGAGGTCAAGGTCAATCCTCCACAATCCTCCAAATCATACCCGAATCCCACATTTATAACTACTCGTATCATAGAGACTACGTCAGTGTTGTTGGTAAACAGATAGGGCATTCAGATCATTGAGCTGATTGAGCAAGCAGCACCTTCAAGTTATCTCCAATACTTTGCGACATTTTCTGGCTGGCCAAGGTTATTACTGGCTAAGATTTATATGAGAACGCAGAACCAGAATCATGGCAGCTGTTATATCGGGATAACGATTCTGTGGACAGGTGCCGAAATCTAGAAATGAAATTGAGAAGGTCACACATCGGTAACCTTAAATGGACAGAAGAAATGAAGGACTGCAAGACAATTGATGCAATAGTTCTAAGTAGTATGGTCAACAGTTATCATTGATCTTTTCTACGATCGGCCAGTCTGATTGTCACAGACACGATCGACATTTTTAATGAAATGTATTAATCTACTGATAGAATACTACATACGAATCTTGGCTAAATAAACATAGCCACATCAAGTTATTTGCAAGTCTTCGTGTGAGTCATTTCGATTCCGTTACTTCATTGCTGGGCAATTGTCGGCACCTCTAGACTGGTTATATTTGAGCTGTATTACATGTTATGCCAGATAACCCCTCAGAAATCTCTCTTCTGAAATTCGAACGCGGTAGGGGCGACTGAGAGACAGCACATAGCTATGGGCGCTACCTGGTTTACCTAGTCACTCCTCTTTGGCATTGTTGGTATTTTTCTCTAATGCTTCTACCTGCTCGTGCTTATCCCTTAAATAACCATAGGCGAAAGAAGTTTCGAAATCAACTTAAACTGGGGACACAAAATCTTGATTTCTCTAACAGGCTGTTTTTACAGAACGGTTTCCACAATTTCGCGTAACTGTTGTATTGTATTCTTGTCTGTCAATAAAACATCATAGACTCGGCCAAGTCTTTTAGCAAGTTCCTCCAAGTCCGTGGGAATTGTCTGGTTTTCCACCAGGAACGCTGTTGTCGCCGTCTTACCTTTCACAATCAACAAGCTTGTTGACTTCTTCAGCTTGAAGTTGTTCCTGCACGCGCCGATATGTTGAACACGTAGCGCAAGCTCCTTGTATGGATTTCCTCCGGTGCTAAGATGTGTCCATGAAAGCTTTCAGTGGCAACACCCTGCACTCTCCGTGGAGTTTTAGACCTGCGCGTAGCCGGCAGCCGAATCCAGAATGACAAACATTGTCATGACGACCACCACGGGCTAAATGCTGTATCCTGTCGCAATGCTCACTTAAAAGTCGGGGTCGAGAAACGAATTGAAGTGACGAGAGATGTGGGGTCACCGCTGACCTGATCTCTTAGGATACGTGATACATCTTACGTGTGTGCCACCATATCTGGTATGGCAATTGACTTCTATGCGTTGGTAGAGTTTAACAATATCGCTTGGACGTTTATCTTCTATGACTTCCCTGTCTGGATAGCTTCCCAGCTTATTGTGACAGATTCCCGGATTTTTGAGTCCCCGATTCCCTCCTCCCTTCGTACCGTTTTATCAATGTGCCAATAAGTGCGTCTTGTCTCTGCCAACCATGGCTGAAAATAATATCTTACCCTCACATGGCAAAAAGGGTTAAAGACAAGGTGACCGGTGTCATTACATTGGTTTATATCCCACATGGCGCTGTCTTCTTTTCATAGAAAGGCCAACAGCGTTATACAGAGCAAACACTCCATAACCCCAGAGATGATTCCTAGGCGTCTCCGAAGATACAAAGCTGCAAAATGAACAAACGCCCATTGTAGCACATGGCTGGAGGTTGACACTTTGCCACACAGACTTCCTATCTTACCCTTAGCGATAATAAAAGAGATCAGCATAAACTGGGTAATACTGGAAGGGTTTTGATCTTTAACAAAGCAGATTAGGTCAGTCTTTTTTCCCCAATCCACTCTTATGATATGTGCCTCCATGCGGATGTCAGCATCCTGTCGAGTCTTTTCATTAACAATGCTTAAAGCTGTATACGAGAAAACGTCGGTATCACGTGCCGACCTTCAACGGGCATTCTTTACAACTGCCACAATCTCCCTCTACCACGGGGGTTTGATGTTGAAACTAAGTGTTGTTTTGCCCAACAACTTTCCACTAAACCGCTTGTAAATGTGCCTGCTCCCAGACCACCCCTCCCTCTGGAATGAGAGCATCGCGCACTCGGTGCGTCCTCACAATACTCTACCACTTTTGATCATATGAAGCCAGCTTCTTCCCCGGCCGATAGACCCATGTCGTCGCCTCCACGCCGACGTTCGTTGTGCACCGGTACACGCCATTGCAGCCACGTTGCCTTCTTCGTACACTTTTCATGGCTCACGAAACCGCACTCCTGCTCATCTCCAGGAAGTCAACACTTCTTCTGGGCTACTCTGTTGTTGGTTTGGGCTTCCCAATCCTCACCATGTTTCTGATGCAGAGTGCGGCCTCGCAAGACGTTTAACACCACCAATGGCTGGATTATGGACATCGGCCGAAACTTCAATTAGATGACTGTTACAACGTGGTGTTTTGACTACATTGCAGAATCCCAGTCTCAAGCGCAATGCACTCATTTGGAGGGATCGCTACAGAGAGAGTCGACACGGGACAGTAACAATTCAAGACCCTAGCTGAGACACTGGCTGGTTTCGATTTGACTATAATGCTATTTGCAGACAGGAAGGTGAACCATGTTACTCCAATGACTTGCCCCACTTAAAGTTCCGGTTGTTCCAGAGCCAAGCACGATGTCTTTTCAGCTGCTTCACCAAGTTGTTTCTGTGCCCTGGTTCTCGCGTGTCTTTAATGCCTAACTGTTTTAGTACGTCTCACACAGAGTAATATATTATACCTCTTGCGCCTACTTCTACGGAGAAAAGCCTGAAAGTGTATCTTTCTTGCCTCGCACTTGCGACCGTGTTATTGTACTTCTCCATCTTGTAAATGTGCTGCTCATCGATTCTCGGCTCGTATGGGACGGTCAGCCAGAATAGCGTTAGCTGTACTGTTAAGCCGACAAGGAGTGCAGTACAATGTCAGGTCGCAATCGAAACTGTTGGATCACTGCCTGGTAACCGCCATTGCATTTCAGGCGAACAGCCAGCTCCCAGTCGTCCGCGCCATAGAGGATGGATGGTAAGTCTGTAGCACAGTCTTCCTTGTCTCCACGTTTCTGCCTAGCTCTGACGAAGTAAATCCACATCGGCCATGCAGTGGTCCCTCTGTTCGCCCGCATCTGTGCTCCGTCCACTATTACTGCCAACACAGTGAGTACTGTTTTTGTCGCATCACGTGAATTGGACCTGGCAAAGGAGGGCTACTTGGATTTTCCCTTTTCAAAGAGGACATGCCCAGCTTGGCAGGACATCGTAAAGTGATCGGAAAGAGAAATTTTGGCGCTGTTGTGCCATGCGCAAGATACCATCCTCTCTCAGGGGACTTCTTCATTAACCCTTTCCATAACATCCACTCGGTCCTGCGTCATTTGCACTCTCTTTTCGTCCTCTCCTTCGCTGATCTCCTGAACCACCATTTCTTTGATTTCCATGGCCGTCGCCTTTGACCACAGCGGACTCTGTCATGATGATCGAACCCTTGTCTGCCAGACCGGGTGTATCCTATGACTTTCTTCTGTTTTAGAGATGCTTGGCAGCTTCGACAGCGCTGTCGACCTTTCATTTTCTTCCTGTTCTGAACGCGGGTTGACTGTTTCATCCGGTGGCTCGGGCGGCATCATCGCGAGTCTAGCTTTTCCGACTTTATATTCCCCCAAGACGGACTTTGCTGAGGCAATTCTTTCCAGGGCGTCAGTCTCTACTTTTCAGATCGTCTGTAGGATAGGACTGACCATGCACTAGTAGTATACACCCCACCGAGGTGCAGAGCCGTCCTGCTTCTTCATGGTCAGTTCGGAATTTAGACTGAAACAAGGGATATAACCCAATCGTCATAATACATAAGCACTTCCGATTTCCCGAAGTAAAGGAAAGGAAAGGTTAGGAATTAAAATGTATTTCGTTATAAATACTTATAACTTATCATTGTTCAGATTTATCTCATAGAAGTATTATGATAGTTACTGTTAATAGCAAAGATATAGATGTGCTGAATGGAGTAAATCTGCAACGGTTGGTAGCGGTAATACATTTCATTACAAATTCAAGTTTCGATTTCAGTCATTTCTGATTCTCTATGTCTATCGTCGCTTTTTTTTTCATTTTGTTGATTGAAATGATTGTTTTCTGTCTATTGTAATTGTATTGTGTCGGCGACACGGAAAAGTGTGAACTGTGAGTGGCTAAGATCTTAAAGATTAAACATTAAGAGGTACTGCTCCCGCCGCTGACTCGAGTAGACCTGATACGATTCACAATGTGGAACTTAATGAATTTTTATAAAAGGAGATAATTTAATATTAGGGTGAACCATCAGATTTTTAAATTTGAGTATTTTCTAATGGGACGACCACCAAAAGATAGGCCTTGAGAAACCGAATCTAATGGTACCAAGATGATGCATGTATGTCAATTAGAAGCGAAGATATGCAACTTTGAGTGTCGAGATCATTAACGCAGAAATTGACACAAAAGATCTCTTCTGCACATCTTTTTTTCGTGTCCGAACCAAGGTCATAGCAGAAGTTATCAAAACTAGAGTAGTTTGTTTATTTTTAAACGAACATCCTAGCAACCATACACGAACACCCTAGCAACCATACATCATTGCGATCGGTGTAGCGAAGCCTAACCGCTCATGTCATCTATTTTTACATATGATGTAACATTATCTAATTAGCATATAAAAATGGCAGCCAATTAGTTATTATATTAATTAATTACCAAGTGCATTCTTAATATTATGTTTAAACCCTGGCACGTAATATATTGTATTATGCGGAATGATGCTACGCACATAATGGATTAATTCCTGTTTAGATAGTATGCAACATTATCTAATTAGCATATAAAAATGGCCGCTAATTAGTGGTTATATTAATTAATTACCACGAGCATTCTTTATATTAGCTTTAAACCCTGGTAAGTTGTATCTTGTATTCTGCGGAATTATGCAACGCACGATATGTGTTATATCCTGTTTAGATAGTATGCAATGTTACCTAATTAGCATATAAAAATGGCCGCTAATTAGTAGTTATATTCATTAATTACCATGAGCATTCTTTATATTAGCTTTAAACCCTGGTAAGTTGTATCTTGTATTCTGCGGAATTGTGCAACGCACGATATGTGTTATATCCTGTTTAGATAGTATGCAATGTTACCTAATTAGCATATAAAAATGGCCGCTAATTAGTAGTTATATTCATTAATTACCATGAGCATTCTTTATATTAGCTTTAAACCCTGGTAAGTTGTATCTTGTATTCTGCGGAATTGTGCAACGCACGATATGTGTTATATCCTGTTTAGATAGTATGCAATGTTACCTAATTAGCATATAAAAATGGCCGCTAATTAGTAGTTATATTCATTAATTACCATGAGCATTCTTTATATTAGCTTTAAACCCTGGTAAGTTGTATCTTGTATTCTGCGGAATTGTGCAACGCATGATATGTGTTATATCCTGTTTAGATAGAATGCAATGTTACCTAATTAGCGTATAAAAATGGCCACTAATTAGTAGTTATATTAATTAATTTCTGTGTTTACGATCACGACACTCAAAGTTGCATATCTTCGCTTCTAATTGACATACATGCAACATCTTGGTACCATTAGATTCGGTTTCTCAAGGCCTATCTTTCGGTGGTGGTCCCATTAGTAAATACTCAAATTTAAAATCTGATGGTTCATGCTAAAATAGATATCTTTATATAATGAGAGGAGGAGCGGCTGGCCGAGAGGCTAGAATGCCGGACTCTCATTCGGGAGGCCTGGGTTCGATCCCTCGGTAAGGTGTCAGATTTTTTTCTGTCGGGGGCAAAAAGAAAATCCTAACCTGCACAGTTCGCGGCGACTGCACTAGCCAGGCGGACTTTATTCCTCAGGCTCAAAGACCTCTCTGCCATACACCGCAAGGTACTATATTGGCAGTAAATGACAGTTTTTATATAATGAGAAATTATATTTTTCTAAAAAAAGATTTCTCCTTTATGCAAACATTTAAACATTTGTCATTAATTAAAGAGATTGGCTCACAAGGTAGTAGTTCGAATTGCATGTTTCTGGGAAGGTTAACCCGGTCAACAAATGCCCGCAGAAGTCGGATGTGTCGGCCTAACAGCGCAAGAACGCAGCTCTGCTGTAAACGGGCACAACGCAATCACATACGAAAAAAACTCCGGATGAACGCAGAAGAAGAAGAAGAAGATTAAGAATTGCACGTTTTAAAAAGTGAAACGCATGCCGACATTTTGGATTTCCAAAGGCAAAGTCAAAGAGGGATTTAATATGTCGGCAAAAATATGTCTTTCCCTGGATCATTTGTCGCCACAATGGTTTGGACTTTTCCTAACACATCAGGTACAGAACAACTGTCCACAACCAGCAGGCGGGCAATGTATCCTGTACTTTAGGATATCCTCCTTCGAACGCAGATAGATGGGATCTGAGATCATCAGCAGTCCTTGCCATGATAGTCAGTCAAATTCTAAATAAATTTACGTAAAATTAATATTTAATAATTACATGCAATCATATAATAATAAGAGATGATATCTTTATATAATGAGAAAGTACATATATTTTTATGAAAAGGATTTATTTATTTTTCCAATCGCAAAGAGAATTTAATCACGTCCGCAAAAATAATTATTAATTCATTAATTTTTTTCTACCAGAAGGTCCCCATATATTTAAATGAAACTTTCCAAATTTATCTTTGCATGCACAATTCAAAAATGCAACTAAAATTAACAAATATCTATGCCTTGTACTAAAAATAATTTTTGTTGCGTGCCGACAATGTGGATTTACAATAACAAAGAGGAATTTATCATGTCCGCAAACAAAACGAATTTCGGAATTTTTTCTACCAGAGGGACCCAATATTTTTAATGAAACTTTCCAAATTTATGTATCTTTGCATGCACAATTCGAAAATGCAACTAAAATTAACGAATATCTATGCCTTGTACTAAAAAAAATGTTTATTGCGTGCCGACAATGTGGATTTACAATCACAAAGAGGAATTTATCATGCCCGCGAAACGAATTTTTTTCTACCAGAGGGACCCAATATTTTTAAATGAAACTTTCCAACTTTATGTATCTTTGCATGCAGAATTCGAAAATGCAGCTAAATTTAACGAATATCTATGCCTTGTACTAAAATTATTATAATTATTTATGGTATGCCAAATAGTGAAATTATCTCAAAGACAATTTCAAATCTAACCACCGGCTATTTGCGCAATGATTAGACTGGCCATTTTACCGGAAGCGGAGATGGTAATTCGTTATTGGCACGAGTGATTTAAATATATCCAGTGAGATATACAAAGTGTATGTTAATAGTCAATGATGTAGACACGACGACACCCTTCTGCGCAAGTGCGGAAAAAATGACTTCCGGTTAAAGTATGCTTCAGTACTGATGGATCACGCTATTAATATCATTTAATTAATATTATCCATTTTCATTTAATCCCTGACGAGTGTAGTAATAGTAGTATTTGACTGCCGGTGCCGGTAGGAGTAGGAGGTTCCATCATGATTTTAAAATGGGAGACTTTATTAATATTAGCAAACATTTGCTAATAATGTACGGACATTATTCGCAAACGGCTGGTCATGTGACGTTTACTACCACTGTTGATTAAATTAAGAAGGCTTTTATTCTCCCTTCTTGTCTGTCTTTTGTTTGCAAGTTCTTTTTATTCAACGGAGTGACGATTCACAATGGAACTCTCTCTCTCGCTCTAAGTCTCAATCTCCCACCTCTCCCTTTCTTGTCTTTACCACTCTTTAATGTCTTTCAACACATGTTTCTCATATCTCTGTCTCTCACACTATCTTCGTTATCTATCTCTCTCCTCTCTCTTTTCCACCTGCTTCAGGTATACCGGATGTTCTGCACTTTATATGCATAGCAAATTAATGAGGCCAGTCAATCGAAAGCCTGGTGTTTGAATTGTTTAATCATGTCTCTCTGAGGCGAAGCGTGTTGCTGACTGTCAGTACTGTCAGCTTGGACCAGAACAGAGTCACTCAGAGAGGATGCAATGGAGGCCATAGAAAGTGTCAAATTAAGAGAATCATCACTGCTGCGATATTATCAGGACATAAATAGTAGGACGGTAACATAAACAAACATGGATGCCTGGTATTGTAACAGTAAGTGTAGGGAAACGAAAGTTAACAATTCTTGGAACTCGCCTGGGGACAGAATTATTTGTAGGGATCGTTATTTGTATTGGGGATACCTGTTCTGAAAAATTATTCTTGATATTTAAACAGGACTAACGTAAAATGTAAAAATAAAACGGGATGCCAAAAGAACGGACAGAAGTAAGAAGAAGAGTGATTCATTAAAAAATACAGAAAATTCGGCAGAATTAAACTCGCAATAGTGAACATTCCTATTTAAATTAACCACCTTCTTAGACTTCTTAATGGCCCAAACTAAAATTGACTAGTGAGCAGACGCTGTGACATGTTTGTTACTTCCCGCAATTCGATTGCGAATATAATTTTTTTCTATTCGCAATGGAATTGCGAATAGTGCCTCCCTTTATTCAAACCTCACTTTCTTTTTGAACTTCAACTACATACATACTAGTTTATTCCATAAAACTTTAATGTTCATATCTTAATGAATGCCTAGATACGGTACATACTTCTTAACGTTGAATTTGCGTATGCACGAGATGAAAGTAAGCCTGTAGACTAGATGACACTTGTCGTCCTCTATCTCAAGTAAACCAAGTCGACATACCTCCACTTTGCAACTGAAGTTCTAGTCAACATTTGTTTTTATGAACTCCGAAGCGAGGGTTCAAATGTGATAAAGTTCACGTCACACAGGGTTAAATTTACATATCATGTGACCATAGTTAATCCTAATTGTTTGTTGATTACTCTTTCACATTAAACAAAGACATCTATTGGATCCATCGATTCCGACACTTAATCACTCTGTCGCTGCCTATTAAATATCTTTTTTATTAAAAAAATTGTTTGAAAATACCAGCGGGAAGACGAACCCCAGTCTCCCGCATGACAGGCGGAGATACTAACCACTAAACTACCGAGGACACAATGATGCAGTCAAACTAGGTCACGTGACCAGCCATTTGTGAATAATATCTGTGTATTATTAGCAAATGTTTGCTTATAATCACTTCATTTTAAAATTGAGTATTTACTAATGAGACCACCACATATAGATTGGCCTTGAAAAACCAAATCTAATGGTACCTCAATGATGCCTGTATGTCAATTCTAAGCAGAGATATTCACATACGAGTATCTGTAAATCCATTTAAAAATTTGACAAGATTTCTCTAATTTCAGGAAAATAAGTGTCTCCATGCGAGATTGTCTCAAATGGGTCACTGACGGATATGAAATCTGACTTCATCAATATGTTCCGTCATGTTAAATGATAAAAAAAATAGTACAAGTATGCAAATAAATTATTAATAATCTTTAAACTTGTATTTTCTTTAACTTTAGTACTTCAAATTGCACGTTTTGACCTGGTCCAATTGATTAATCAAAGTGTCTATTCGCAACCAAGTTACGAATAAACGAAGTCTCTATTCGCAACCAAAGGCTAGTCACATGATATACGTGACATCGTCGGGACATGTGTTTGACTATATTAGACATTTGTGTTAAACTTTCATTGTGTTCCCAGTAGCAAAGCAGTAAGCATCTCCGCTTGTAACCGTGGTTACCCTGGTTCGATTCCCTGCCAGCGAATTGTTTAAATTTTTTTTTTTCATTTTTCAGAAATTAATTAAGTGAAAGCGACAAGATAACTATGTACAAAGACAGTTATTCAGCATTTTGACAAAATTAGTTAACTTACCAGTAATTGATAGTAATTATTTATCCGGTAATCGGGTAGGAAACAAGGAAAGGCGCTTCAATTAACCTTCTCCATGACGCCTTACGGCCTAAGTGGAAGGCAACAACAGCAACTTCTCGAATAAATTCCGTGGTTGATTGTGATGTCCTGTAAAAGACATTCAACTAACTGTACCTTCTGAATCAAACATGAATAGTCGCTGGGTCTGTAGTGAAGTGGTTATGAATGCATTTCGTAATCCTCCACACCGCGTTCGAAACCTAGCTATGGCGATTTGGAAGCAGACCGCCTTGTGTTGGTTTTCATACAGAGGTATGAGTACCGGTAGTTCAGAAATAAATGGCAAACTACTGAACATAAACATTTGGATTTGTTTTCTGTCGGGGGCAGAAAAGAAATTCCTAACCTGCACAGTTCACGGTGACTGCACAAGCCAGGCGGCCTTAATTCCTCAGGCTCAAAGACCCCCCCTGCCATACACCGCAGGGTATTATATTGGCAGTAAATGACGGTTTTTCTGGGCATGATCTGTGTTGAGGAAGGGAATTGGTCACCCCACCTCATGTGAAGTTCTGACACTTCACACTCTCTAGGAAGTACCTGCCTTAGGACTTGCTTTATCTTTCTTATTTGTAAAAACATTCAAAGTGTTCATAATGAGCTTAAGATATTCACAAAAGACCATGTGGTGAAACAGCTGTCATTATCACATCAACAAAACACTTTTAAACTTAGTTGCATATCCTTTACAGGGTGTCACAGTCAACCCCAGCATATTTTTTTTGCTGTTTGTTTACGGTCATTAGTTTGCCATTGCTTTCTGAACGACCAGCAATCATTCCATTTTTATAATAACCAACACGAGGGAGACTGCTGCCAAATTGCTCTTAGCTGTGTTTTGAACGTGGTATGCGGGATTATTAACTGCATTTGTAACCCCTTTGCCACAAAGGCGGCGAACAAAACGGTACACAAGCAAAATAGTTACATTGGTTTCTGTCTACTCTTTGTGTGTGTTTTTATTTTGTTATTTGTTGATACAGTCTATTTAGTAGCCATGTGAATTCTGTTGTCTGTGATTGCAAGCTGATAACATTGTGTGAAAACATCTTAAGAAGAGAAATGGAAACACACTGTAAGCTGACCTTTGAAGTGGATGGTTAGGTGTGACTCACTTCCCTTGAAAGGGGAACGAAGAAAATGAAAAAAAGCTGGTAAGATTCATGAGAAGAGAGATAAGCTGTAGGTAGTGAGAGATTTCGTAGTTTTGGCGGTCTGCACCAAATGGATAAGAATGCACGTTCTTAAACATCTGGACATCTGGTGTGTTGAGGTAGAGGGTTTAATCCCATACACCAGTCAGTTGGACTAAAATGTTAACTTCTCATCCTTGACTTGCGGATGTAAATTACAAGTAACTGTGAAGTTGGAGTGGGTTCATCTGATGGCGAGGGACATAGGGAAAGCTAATTCACATGCAAAATTTGGTCCAGTGCTACTAAAAGTAGTTATTTATGGACCATGTTTGATTTGTTTTTGTTTTTTTAATACACTCTTCTAGTGAGAGAAGATTGTAGACAGTTTTTAGTGATAAGTTTGAGTCAGTTTTTACTGAAAGAAGAATTAAAATAGTTTTTAATGAGAAGAATTTAGACAGTTTTTAGTGAAAAGATTTTAACAGATTTCAGTTAGAGATTTGAGATAGTTTACAAAAGGGAGGGATGATTTTAGACATATTTAAGTGACAGAAGATATTAGACAGTTTTTATCATGCCAGCAGCCTTTACTTCACAGAACGTTTTCTGATGTCCATTTTGGACTGAGTTGACTTGGGAGCTTAGAAAAATAGTTTTTAACATCCCCACTTTGAGAGTTATAACATATGGCCACCCCCAATTGGATTTCATGTGAAATGCTTTTACATCTGTCCATGGTGGTTTGTGTTATGAACTGCATGTTTGGAAAAATGGCGGATGGTCAGTTGCTGAACTAGCTGGTTTTGCCTTACGCAATAATGTGTGTGCAACTGCTGGTTTTTTTAGTGACTGCCACTTCCATCGACTATTAACTGTAATTTGTGTGGCAGACTTGTGTTGGCATTATGGCAGTCCCTTATCCATGTATGCCTGTATGTGCTGTTGGTTTGATAGGACTGGTGTCTGTTCCACTGTTCACATGGGACGGTGAATAGCATTCTGTGTGATATTGACTGGCACAGGAATGGAGCTTTATGGCGTGGCCTTTTGTCGTGAAGTTGGAACCGTGACTAACGACTAACTATTTATATTCTATAATTGGAAAGTTAAAAATACATAAAAGCAAGGCATCATATTTATAGTCAGGTTGAGAGGTTAAAGTGTCTTAGGCTCAGATGTTACTGGGTTCAAATTTCAGCTTAGGGCTGGGAATCTGTACAGAAAACTTTAGTGTCTAATGGTATCACATGTCCCTCTGTTCTGTACTGTACAGTAATGGTATCACATGTCCCTCTGTTCTGTACTGTACAGTAATGGTATCACATGTCCCTCTGTGCTGCACTGTACAGTAATGGTATCACATGTCCCTCTGTGCTGCACTGTACAGTAATGGTATCACATGTCCCTCTGTGCTGCACTGCACAGTAATGGTATCACATGTCCCTCTGTGCTGCACTGTACAGTAATGGTATCCCATGTCCCTCTGTGCTGCACTGTACAGTAATGGTATCGCATGTCCCTCTGTTCTGCACTGTACAGTAATGGTATCGCATGTCCCTCTGTTCTGCACTGTACAGTAATGGTATCACATGTCCCTCTGTGCTGCACTGTACAGTAATGGTATCACATGTCCCTCTGTTCTGCACTGTACAGTAATGGTATCACATGTCCCTCTGTTCTGCACTGTACAGTAATGGTATCACATGTCCCTCTGTTCTGTACTGAGATTTTTTTTTTGCTCACTCGCTTTGAACTCAAGCGTAATCTATACACACTATTTACAGTGGTGATGGACTGAATTTTGCGTGTGGATAAGCTTTCCCTATTAACATCAGGTGAATCCACTCCGACTTCAGAGGTACTTGTAATTTACGTCCCAAAGTCAAGGACGGCAGGTCAACATTTTAGTCCAGCTGTCCGGTGTAGGGGTTGAACCGCTTACCTTGGTATCAGCACACCGGATGTTTAAGAACATTTGTTTGTATCCATTTGGCCATGTACTGAGATGTAATACTAACCTCCTCTTATGAGGGCAAAATAGAGGAGACCCCTTGTATGTTAAAATTCAATAACACTTGGAAATCAACAAGAGTGGGCCATAAGTCCCCTGTGTTGGCAACATTGAAATTATTATGAAAGGAAACCTACCTATGGGTTGATGATAGCCCATTACCTTGGATGAAATTTATCTAGGGGAAACAAACTTCACTCAAAGGTGCATAACTAGTGGTGATGCACTCCCTCTAAAGAGGGAACAACACTCCCTCAGAAGAGGGAACAAAGAAGAAGAAATTTGTATTCATAAAAATTATTATTTGTCTCCAGCATTCTAAGTCTTTTGATAGAGCAAACAGTTTAATTTTCCACTGCTCTTTGTTATGAATTCATAAAGAGGAATAGAACAGACATAAAGAGAACATTCAGCAACTAGCAGATGAATGATAACTCTTACTACAAAAGAATGTGAAGACTTGAAATGATTAAATGTATTATATTCTCCACAGAAAGCTCAAAGACATTAGGAAGGAGATCATTAGAAGTTTGAACATTTAAGTCATCACTACAATGAGTGCCCCAGGGGATAACAGCTACCTGATCACCGGGAAAGTGTGCCCACCAAAGTTGCCCATACAGAAAGTGTCTGAAGGCTGGAATTTAACACCTTCATTGTTAGAGTCACTCTTTAATGAGGTGTCATTACAAGAGAGACAGCCAAATAATTCTCATTCTTTATGTGCATTGTCCTTTCAAGCTAGTGTCTGGTTGTCGACGGATGGACTGTCAGCTTCTTCTGTTGGTGGCCTGCCATACTTCTTGTGCAACTTCTGTCATTATCACACAGACAGCAAAGCAAAACTATTGCAACATATTGTGTGTAGACATGTGTTTAAATGCAAGCTGTGTGATTTTGTGTCTTTTAGTTTAAATGAGCTGATTCAACACCAGCTTCATAAACATTTGGATGATGAGGAAATGCAACCGGCTCTTAACTCCAAAATCATTCTTATGAATTTATCACATCTTCAGAGGAACTCACACATTTTTTCACACCGTGATAGTATTTCTTACAGTTCAAAGTGTTCTGGTGGTAAACCAGCTGAATCTGAAGTAGCCAATTCTTCTGTGATAAATATTTCAAACGTTTGTCCCACTGGGCACCAAAATCATCAGACACAGCAAGAAAATGAACAGTTAGAGCACACTACTGTTAAGAATGAAAGTCCAGTAACCTCCTCGAAGGATAAACCACATCATGTGGATGCAACAGGTACAGTTAGTAAACCTCATTGGAACATGCTGAATGATTCAAATAAAAGAGAAAGCTCATCAAAACGAAGTCATTCACATGGAGGTTTTAGTGATTGTGAGCTTTCACCTAAGCGGTTTAGAAAAACTTGTCATGAGAATTCAGAAGCATCTGATGCTCTTTTAGACCAAAGTCAGCGCCACTCAAATCATATGCCACATTTCTTGGATGATTCAGATTCATATGTGACTTCCTCATGTTCTCCTCATAAAAATGCATCTCCTGTATTGTTGGAAATGAGAGAAGAACCAAACAGCCATGATAAGACCCAGAGTGAAGCAGAAGAAACATACTCTGCCGATCAAGTGCTTTCTTTCTTCATGGAGCCTACAAGCTCTGCAATATCTAGAGACCTTGAGAAGTCAGGTGCAAGAGATCATGAGAACTCTGCTTCACAACTTGGTCCTTTGTCAAAGATGAGTTCCTTGTATGATGACTTCTACTGTGAAAGTGTGTCTAATAAACAGGTAGATATGCACTTATCAGGGATGGACCAAATGCTGCCTGGGTGCTCCAGAACTGATCAGTCTATTCTTTCAAAGGTCTCCAAGGAGGCTGACACTCTAGAAGAAGAGAGCCAGCATTCAGAATTATCAGTGCTTTCTAGAGCAGGCCTTCAGATGCAGCCAGATATGGAAACATCTCGTGGATCACCTGGTCCACTTCAAGAATCTTGTACAGATATATTGGAAATCCTTCAGCAAAGAAATAATTTGTCGCAGTCGAGAAGCTTTGCCTCACATAAAACATTAGAATTATCTATTAGTAAAGTTGATGATGTGACAGACAAAAGCAGTAGAAGAAGACAGTCACATTCTAAAGATGTCACTTCAGGGGATCTAGAGAATTTTTTGATTTTACCTGGAAACAATGCTGAAAACACTAACCTGAAAGAAAATCAATCATTGTCTGTGGACAGTAGAAATGACACCAGTGAGCATTATGGGAACACAGACTTTCAGAAAATGATGAAGCTCAGTTAAGTGTTCGTGAGAAGGAAAGCTATGACCTGTTGCGCAGACTCCTTCTTGGCACAGCTTCCAGCAAAGATATTGCCACCACAAGACCTCAAGAGAAACAAACAGAGATTGTGACTAACAAAGATGTTTCCACCTGTTATTTCACCCAGACTAAAGAAGACAATGCTGGACATCAAAGCCATTCTCCAGTAGTGACCAGGGCTTCAGATATGTCTCTCAGAGACTTGCTAACTCAAGGTTTGGGAAGCATACATCAGAGCCTGTTCTTTCAGTGCAATTACTGCAGCTTCAAATCAATCAACAAAGCTGAAAGTCAAAAACATATCAAGTTATGCAAGTTCAGATTTGCCCAGAAGAAAACAAAAACCGTTGAGATACTAACAAAGTCAGATTGTGAAGCTAGCATGACAAACACTGACAACCCATCTAAGTCATTGGATAGTGATTATTCTTCTGAGAAATTTGTTGCTTCAGAATTATTGAAAGGAATATCCGAGCATTACTGTGAAAGTCTCAGCGGGGATGTTTCATTGTATGATAAGTCGCATGAATTAAACAGTGAGAATCAGCTTTATACCTGTGATAAACCTCATACACTACAACATGAACAACAGGTTTCTGTGCCTGATAAATCTTGCGCATCAAAGAGTTTGGGTCAAGAATATTCACGCGATAAATCTTCCATATTTAAGAGTGATGGTCAGATTTATTCCTGTGATAAATCCCACACATTGAAGAGTGACATTGAAATGAATTCATGTGATATATCCTATGTGCTAAAGAATGATGCTCAGGTCGGTGCTTTTCATTTAGGAGACCATGCAGATGGCCATGGGAGAAGACATACTTCTAGTGATATTGTGATTAATGCCAGTAAGAATGTCATTCACAAATCTGGACAGAATCTGGAACCTGATTGGAATTACTATTCTGAAGATCTTGATGGTTTAGGTAATTACTCTTCTGGTGAGAAACCAGATGAAAGCCATGTTAAAATGGAGGAGGCCAGTAGGTTACGCATTTCTTTAAATAGGAAACATGATTTAAATATAGGAGAGGAGTTTCTGTTCCCGGATCAAAATCTCCCATCGGAGAGACAGCATAAATCTCGCTACGCTTGCACATATTGTGACTTCTCGACTAATAATGTTACTTATGTACGCCAGCATTTATTTGAAAGTCACCCGACAAATGCCTCATTTGTCGAAGCTGCGATCCCACAAAAAGGAAAGACTTCACTATACTTGTGTAGAGGCACCAAGTCCACGTGTACATTCGTTTCTTCTGAAAATGCAGAAATATTTCAACACATTAAACTATGCTATTGTGGATATCTTGACAACTTCATTCACACTAACAACATGATATCACCTGATTATTCCCACGTGCTGTTTTGTCTGGGTCAGGCATCAGGGTTCATTAATACATCGGCAGAGACATTTCATTGCTTGAGATGCAGTTATTATGCACCAGAATTTCAACAAGTTGCAGGCCATATTTCAGACAACCATGCCGGTTTAGTAGCAGGGGTTCTGTCTGTCAACAACAGTTTTATTGAACCTCGAATCAGGATGGTCTGTCTCCTTTGTAAAGCCCACATAAGTGTGAAGTATTGGGCTTTTCATCATTGCAGAAAGCGTTCTGAAACTGATTTCAGCACACAGGATTCTGCAGATTTGGGCTCAAGAGATCATTGTGCTACTAGACTGGAAGCAATTTTAAGACAGTCAAGTCTCACAAGACACCAGCCATTAAGTTATGGGAATAGCAGATCATTAAATAGCCTTAGTTTAGTTTCAGATACAGGAATGACAGTTTTTTCTGATCAGGAAAATTGTAGATCACAGGTGAAGATAAATCGGCAAAGCCTCAGCTCAAATGAACCAGTAAGCAACCAGATTTATGTCAGTAACAGACCCAGTAGTGTAAGAAAGTCTTTCAATGAAAACACCCGCACAGAAGCTGTAGGTATCAAACAGGAAATCCCTGATGTTGCTCTGCAAGAAGTACAGAATGATGATGTGATGGTACACTTTAAACAAGAGAGGCTGGTTGAGACAGACGATGATGGAACTGGATTGATGCCATTTAGGGACATTGAAAGTAGCAGTCAGAAAGCCAGAACCACAAATGCATCACAGACGTCTAATAGGAAACTGACTGCGGCGTCTAGTGTTCTACACAGTCTTCTAACAGCTACAGGAAGTATTGAGCTGAGCCAACAGGGGTTCAGCTCTCTGCATAAATTACTTCAGTCAGACCTTGCTGCAGAAGACAAGAGACCATCCAAGGAAATCCCTGACCTGCAAGCAGATTTTATGTCAGTGGCTGACCTGCACTCGCAGTACCCTTGCATCCTGGAAATTTTAAAACGTCAGGAGTCTGCTTTGCAAGAGACTGGGACTGATAATGCTTCTTTGTCATCAACAGATGGAGTACAACAGGAGGAAAGCAGAGATTTTGTAACGAGACAGTCCAGCTCTGTTCTCCTGAATGCTTTATGCCATCCTCATGTTTTGTCACAGCAGATCCACAATGCTGCAACTACGTGTTTGCCAAAGCTGCATTTGTTATTACCCGGTGAAGAATCTGTTAGAAAAACTCGTCGGCCGAAATCATTAGCAGCAACTGTTGAAAGTCAAGATACGACAGGTCCGTTTACTAACTTACTGCAGCTGTTGTGTAAATCAAAGAAGTTGGATCCCTGAATGTTATAATTTTCAGACTTCATGCTGGCCATCTTGTCAACTAAAAATCATAATCAGCAGTTTACTGACAGGACAAGTGTTGTAGGTGCCCCTTCGCCATGGAATAGTCCCCCTAACCATTTTTGTCAGGTGGATATGTCATGTATATACTCAAATTACAAAGGAGAGTACAGAGGGGACATTATCGACCTTTGGTAGAAGCTAATGTCACAAACTTTAAATATCTTGGCTGAACAATAGGAACTGCTCAAAAGAGGTCATACGTAGACTGGTGATAGCAGTGCAGAGTTTAAACAGTATCAGGAGCCTGTGGCACCATAACGGTAAACAAATTAAAGTAAAATATTTTCCTCTAGCAACATTAAGTCACAGACCATTTTACAATCACTAATGAGAGCAATTGTACTCTTGAATTTAAATGTTGCAGAAAACCATTTTTAGAATACTGTCGATCAAGAAGAAGATAAATGCTGGCATTCTACAAGATCTGAACACCGAAGAAAACCAGCTCATAGACGGTGTCATGTCTCACAAACTGGAATACTTTGGCTGTATTAAACATCACAACATGGAGATGACAGTCATGGAAATCTGGAACAAGAGACAGGGGTTTACCAGCATGAATGAAGATGGACACAGGAAATTGAAGACACCTTGGGCATACAATTGGATGAGACAGGGGAACTGGCTAAAGATTGAGAGTATTGTCACTGGGTCGTGATGAGAGCTCTGTTCTGCTTTATGATGATGATGGCCACAAATCAGGTAGCATCAGTTTAATAAGTAAAACATTGATACTATTGGTGAATGTCCCTGTTTGTTTGTTTATTTTCATTATGCCATCTGTACCATTGCTGACATGTGCCAACAGATTGTTTTAAAATACAGGCCATCTCAGGGTAGGATTTTTGTTGTTGTTAATTGCTAAGTTTTACCAAGAACGGAACATGTCCCCATACATCTTGTGATGTTTGAGACAGGCTTTATGCCCCTCCCTTGATCCACACTCTTCTTATCTAAAAATACAAAAATTAAGATAACTTTTATCATTATATTATGCAGAGGATTAGATCCCAGATAAGACTCCTTTGCCTTATAGAGGACTAGCTGACCCGGCCCGGCTTCGCCCAGTTCCTGGTGGGGAGCATCTCATTTAATTCATATAAGTAGTCATATAAGTTCTCGTTCCCGTTACCGACTATCTGTCTGTCTGTCTGTCTGTGTCTGTTTGTCTATCTATCTATCTCTGTCTGTCTGTCTGTCTGTCTGTCTCTCTGTCTGTCTGTCTCTCTGTCTGTCTGTCTCTCTGTCTGTCTGTCTGTCTGTGTCTGTCAGTCTGTTTGTCTACCTATCTATCTCTGTCTGTCTGTCTCTCTGTCTGTCTAATAGACCCATCCCTCTGTCTCTCCCTCCGTCTATCCCTCTCTCCCTGTCTGTTTGTCTATCTATCTATCTGTCTGTCTGTCTGTCTGTCTGCCTGACCCGGCCCGGCCCGGCTTCGCCCAGACCCTGGTGGGGAGCATCTCATTTAATTCATATAAGTAGTCATATAAGTTCTCGTTCCCGTTACCGACTATCTGTCTGTCTGTCTGTCTGTCTGTCTGTCTGTGTCTGTCTGTCTGTCTGTCTGTCTGTGTCTGTCAGTCGGTTTGTCTATCTATCTATCTCTGTCTGTCTGTCTAATAGACCCATCCCTCCGTCTCTCCCTCCCTCCCTGCCTGTTTATCTATCTATCTATCTATCTATCTGTCTGTCTGTCTGTCTGTCTGCCTGCCTGTCTGTCTGTCTGCCTGACCCGGCCCGGGTTCGCCCAGTCCCTGGTGTGGAGCATCTCATTTAATTCTGAGTAGGTAAGAATCCGCTCTGCCTTCAAAATGTTGACGTGAAGATTTTCTTCCTGCAGCTGCTTCTGTATTTGTTGATCAGTAAGCTCCATTTTTAGCCGCTTGACCACCCATCTGACTGTGTTTGAATCAGTGTTTCTGATTCTGGTGTCTTGGTCCTCCTTCCTCTCACAAGTTTTTGTGTTCGTCTGTGGGTAGTCGTCGCTCTTCTTATTGGTAGTTTCATTGACTGTAGGTTCAGATACTTTATTACAGCTTGCATGCAGACTCTCCAAAGGCAGGTTCGTCTTCTTGATAGTCTGGTCGGTTTTCTCACTATGCATCTTGGAAGCTGCTTGTTTCTTTGTGCTATTACGACGTGCCATTTTCCCCCCGTATCAGGCTGCTTGAAATGTGTAAGGCGTCTTGGCTTGATAGCGCTGAGAAGTGCTGTCAAGCGAATCGTGCCGATATGATGGCGGAAAACACTAAAGATGCGATGATATTGTTCAACATCTTTTAGATAACTTCTTAAGTATAGAAAGATGAGTTACAATGTTATGCATTATGCATTATTTTTATGAAAACTTTGAAAATGCCTTACAGATTGTATCATTATTTATTATAACTCATATGCCGGTACATAACTATGGACAAAGAGTTTATAAAAACGATGCCACAATATGACTATAAGTTATACAGAAAAGTTATGCCCCTTGAAATAACTTTTACAGAGTTAGGTCCCCTGAGATATATGAAATTATAATGAAAAATGAAATAATACTGAGTAAGCAGGCGATTTCACACTAAAAAAATATCACAGTTGGCAGCTCTGGAATGAAAGAAAGACGTGTAGAAAATTTCATCTCAATCGGATGGGCCGTTAGCGAAAAAATAAAGGACATACATACATACACTTTGTTTTATATATATAGATTAGAACAATATTGCCAGATATGACTACCTGCCTATCTCAGAGCTACAGGACAGCTTTAAGAAAACTTACTCTTGGGACCTGTACCGATATTCGTGGGTTAGGCTGATATATGTAGGTACAATTATATTTAGGGATAGGTTCTGGCCAAGACAAGGTTGGGTACACTCCGGCAAGACCCCTCAGGTCTCTGGACATGGCTGTCACTCTATCTTTCTACCAGTGGACTTACTCCTCTGGGTACTCTCTCCAGCTGACATAATGCAACTCTAACACTGTCATGCTAAATCCAAAAGTGTAATGTAACAAAAATAGCATTTAGATAGAGAAAGGTATCAATAATTTCACAGTCAGGTAGCCAGCACTGAGATCATCATAGGCGGTGATCTTTCCCTGTCTATGCATCTGGTCATTGTGGTTGGCTCACTCGATGTACTGAGATCTTCCTCCCGGTAGTGGCTGGAAAGATGGTCAGGATGTAAATTGGCTTCCACACTCTGCAGCCTTGTTCTTATCACAGGGTGTTCAGTGGTTCTGATGGTCTCTTCATACCCACTAGTACGCACTGTCACTGTCCAACTTTCTGACTGGCGGCGTAGTTGATCGAGGCAAACTGACCTCTATCTGGCTTCAGGAGCATCAGTGAGTCACTGCTTCTTGCTCTTAAGGTTCACATACATCACTGGTTGTGTGGAGCTGGAATACGTAAATGGTTGTGGTGTTGGCTTCCTCCATGGTATACTTCTAGACAGGGTACTGCAACTGGCTGGATCTTGATGCTCCAGTCCAACACAAGGGATGAGCATAGGCTTAGCTTTGTACCTTGACCCTCCTTCTGAGACCCGTCACAGCTTCCTAATGACTTATAACCCGGAGGGTGATCCTGTATGCACAGAATCTTGTGAAAGCCAAGTGCATCAATCCATTAGCATTTAAGCAATGGATAAGGCCAACAAGCCTCAGCGTCAGGCAGTACGTTACATATAAGCTACCTGATCCTGTTCTGCAGGGGACAAGCCTTGAGTGAACTAGACCATCATCTGTCAGGTAGCAACTTGATCAATTTTGTCTGGTAAGGATGTGGCCTCAGCTTGTACCGGTCCGGTCGTCTGAACTTGAGTGACCTCCTGAATCCATTTATACAAGACTCATTCTATCATACTCCCTTCACGCATCCCATGAAATTATAGGTACCAGATCAATAAGTGAGTCTCTTAGTATTTCCACTAGAGACACATCTCATACCTCCAAATTAGAGGTTCGCTCCAGTTACGATATTCCTCCACTGGTTCTCATTCCCCGACAGAATAGAACCATATTAATCATTGCCCTCTCCTTTCCCAGAAAGAGCAAGTGTGGTGTATGTACCTTGTTTTTACCCAAAGGGTAGAAGGAAATTATGTATACCCTTTCTGTCACCCCTTCTTCATGGTGTGATCATAATTGGAATGGTTAGGCCAGTCCTCTTGGATCAGCGTATTAACCTATTGGGAACGCCTTCTGCACCCTTTTTATTAGCCTCTCTACTCCCTGTGATTTTTGGGGCAAGACATTATCCCTCTGTGGTTTATATTTAGGGTTCATTAAAGTATAAGCCTTTAAACCAGAGTAAAGAGTAACAGTGTCTGTGTTCTTCTTGAAACAAACTTCAGTTTCTGTTCGCTATCTGAAGATATCAAAGAAGATAGACAAAACTCGGCCAGCGCTCTCTTCCAAGCTACAGTCGAATACCCCTTTCATTGCCTCGCTTAAGCGAGCGATAACTGATTATTCTCAGCTCCTTCTAGTGGGGTAAAGCCTTTCTTTACCTCGCTGTGATCATCATTGAAATCGCATTCCCGGTGTCGACCTTCTCCTCATGTTCCCCCCAGGTAGAATGGGGAGAATCAGTCTAGGATTACCTACACAGTATTTACTGACATGACAAGTGTTGTAGGTGCCCCTTCACCATGGAACAGTCCCCGTAATCATTTTTGTCAGGTGGATATGCCATGCATATACTCAGATCATAAAGGAGGGTATAGAGGGGTTGTTATCGACCTTCAGTAGAAGCTTAAGGGCTATTCGTGATCAATAACTAACATTTTAACGCACTGTCGGGACCCCGTTCCTTATCTGACAGGCCCACAACCCGAAATTGACAACATCTCAGTGCTATGCCGCTCGCGACCTGGTCTCGACAGGTAAACCGTCCGCGCCGCTTGCATCACAGCGTTATTTGTTTGTCAACCGTGTCGAGGAAATAATATAGACTTCCCTTACCTTATCAAACTGAAATACAGCTCGCCCATGGCCATCTTATCACTGTCAAAACTCTTTAAGATTCATCAAGGCAGGAGGCTGAAACATGAAGCTGTTACCACCACTTTCAGTAGCGACTGCCCTTCTCTGAGCTGATGGGCTAACTTCCGACTCGTGAGCCGTCTCAAGAAAGGTTAACCCTGCCTTATTCCGTACAAGGCAAATTTCCTGGGTTTGACCCCCAAGAAAAGTGGGACTGATGAATTATTCCTCTTTAGTTAGACCCGGATGCAAAATTATCCCCGAGAACTAACTTCTAGAAGGGCCAAGAATGTACCCGAACTGAGGGTTCCCGAACGGGGTTCCCTGGCTATTTTTAGCCCAGGGTTTTCCCCGTACCAGAATATCATGAATGAGGAGAGGACCTCTTGCCATTTTGTGACAGGACCTTTGATCCACTTTGAAGTGTGTTGGGTATATGATGCTAGATGCATATATGTATGCAACATATGATGGGTGGTTTGAATGTCATGATGGGTGATGTGAATGTCATGATGGGTGATGTGAATGTCATGATGGGTGATGTGAATGTCATGATGGGTGATGTGAATGTCATGATGGGCGATGTGAATGTCATGATGGGCGATGTGAATGTCATGATGGGCGATGTGAATGTCATGATTGGCGATTTGAATGTCATGATGGGCGATGTGAATGTCATGATGGGCGATGTGAATGTCATGATGGGCGATGTGAATGTCATGATTGGCGATGTGAATGTCATGATGGGCGATGTGAATGTCATGATGGGCGATGTGAATGTCATGATCATCTTCACATCCCAGGACATTTCCTGGTAGCCATTTTGGGCTGGGTCAAGCTCAGGTCAGTTTTAGAACTCTGCTTCAGTGGCTGTTTGAACTCATGACCCCCAGGCTGGCATGCTAGCCACTGTGCCACCATAGCTCCCACCCCTCTACTTTGACAGGACGTGACAGTTTGCAGCATTCTGCAAGTATTTTAGCATATACTTGGGTCAGTCGTGTATTTGGGCGACATCTACAGCATCTCCCAGTTCTTTAATGTGACAGGACAATGTGACAGTTTGCTGCATATTACAAGTATTTTACCAAATACCTGGGTCAGTTGTGTATTTGGGCGACATTAACAGCATCTCCCTGTCCTCTGGACAACATGACAATTTGCAGCATATTACAAGTATTTTAGCATATACTTGGGTCAATTGTGTATTTGGGCAACATCTACAGCATCTCCCACTCCTCTAATGTGACAGGACAACGTGACAATTTGCAGCATATACAAGTATTTTAGCATATACTTGGGTCAATTGTGTATTTGGGCGACATCTACAGCATCTCCCACCATGGCTCCCACTCCTCTAATGTGACGGGGACAATGTGACAATTTGTAGCATACTGCAAGTCTTCAGCGTATACCTAGGTCGTGTATTTGACTGACATCTACAGCATCTCCTACTCCTAATGTGATAGGGACAACGTGACAATTTGCAGCACACTGCAAGACTTCAGCATATACCTGAGTCAGACATGCATTTGACTGACATCAACAGGATGCAATGAAAGCTTTTTCTCATCCTGTATTGCCTGTTGATAGCATTCATGTTGATATTTAAGAAACTATGAGGAATAATAACCTTAACTCTTTCACTACCAAACAAAAACTGGGCTGTGACCAAACAGAAATTTATGGCAGAAAATTGGAACTAGGGGTGTGTTACAATAATGCTTTTAAAATGGTTAAGATGGTAGCAGATCTATTGTATTACATATCAAATTAAAGAGGATTGCACAAGGAACATGACAGTGTTAATAATTAATTGATAGGTTACAAATATTATGACAATAATGAGAGGTTTAATAATAACAACTGAAATTAAAGAGGTAAAAATTATTTAAAAAACTGCACTTATAAGGTGTTTTCTACACTCCTTTACTGCTAATCATGTTTAATTTACTGAATAATCAAACAAACACCACTTGTCTTCAAGAATATAAACAGTATTGCTCATTAAAGTAACCCAAAAAGAAGTTTTGGTTCATATTCTGAACCATGTCTTTTAACAAAAAATGACAAAAAATAATGGCTGAAATCTGGAAATCTGAAAATTCACAAGAATCCAATTTTAGAAAACGTTTGACCTCATAAACATGGCGTAGAGATCTTTCGGCTGTACGACTTTTTAGTTTACTGTAACTTAAAATTCCGAAACGGAGGAGAAATATGTGAAATAAACCACTGATCATTTTGTGGCACGAAAAGGGCGGACTGCCATTACAGCAAATCCATTCTGTCCACAGATGGGCGCACGGTAGCGAAAGAGTTAATATAACCATGTCTTGAAACTTCTGTTTTCTGCATAAAATAGTAACTCCATGGTATGTGATCACACAATCAGGTGTGAAATGATACGACAGCCCCATTCTGCTGTAAGCCATGAACCCTAAATGCCAGTTATATTTTTCCATTTTGCTGAGTTTTTTTTTTTATGTTCCATAGCAAGAGCCTGCTTTGAGTATATGAAGAGTTAATTTAAGGCCATCACATTTTTAAAATCTGAGTGCATGAAGGGGTAAGGGATCAGTCTTTCCCTATCATAGCGAATGATGAGCCCAGCACAAAATCCTCGTCTATTTGCACTCATGTCATTGTCAGTGTAACTTCATAACCATTACAGCAACCTTCCTGTATAATTTTGAGCATATTCTACTATGTACCTGTAAACATGGGCCATGAATGTCTGCTATACTGTTCTACTCTACCTGTAAGCATGGGCCATGAATGTCTGCTATACCGTTCTACTCTATGTACCTGTAAACATGGGCCATGAATGTCTGCTATACTGTTCTACTCTACCTGTAAGCATGGGCCATGAATGTCTGCTATACTGTTCTACTCTGTGCCTGTAAACATGGGCCATGAATGTCTGCTATACTGTTCTACTCTATGTACCTGTAAACATGGGCCGTGAATGTCTGCTATACTGTTCTACTCTACCTGTAAGCATGGGCCATGAATGTCTGCTATACCGTTCTACTCTATGTACCTGTAAACATGGGCCATGAATGTCTGATGTACTGTTCTACTCTATGTACCTGTAAACATGGACCATGAATGTCTGATGTACTGTTCTACTCTGTGCCTGTAAACATGGGCCATGAATGTCTGCTATACTGTTCTACTCTATGTACCTGTAAACATGGGCCATGAATGTCTGCTATACTGTTCTACTCTGTGCCTGTAAACATGAGCCATGAATGTCTGCTATACTGTTCTACTCTATGTACCTGTAAACATGGGCCATGAATGTCTGCTATACTTTTCTACTCTACCTGTAAGCATGGGCCATGAATGTCTGATGTACTGTTCTACTCTATGTACCTGTAAACATGGACCATGAATGTCTGATGTACTGTTCTACTCTGTGCCTGTAAACATGAGCCATGAATGTCTGCTATACTTTTCTACTCTACCTGTAAGCATGGGCCATGAATGTCTGCTATACTTTTCTACTCTACCTGTAAACATGGGCCATGAATGTCTGATGTACTGTTCTACTCTATGTACCTGTAAACATGGACCATGAATGTCTGATGTACTGTTCTACTCTATGTACCTGTAAACATGGGTCATGAATGTCTGCTATACTGTTCTACTCTATGTACCTGTAAACATGGGCCATGAATGTCTGATGTACTGTTCTACTCTATGTACCTGTAAACATGGGTCATGAATGTCTGCTATACTGTTCTACTCTATGTACCTGTAAACATGGGCCATGAATGTCTGATGTACTGTTCTACTCTATGTACCTGTAAACATGGGCCATGAATGTCTGATGTACTGTTCTACTCTATGTACCTGTAAACATGGGCCATGAATGTCTGATGTACTGTTCTACTCTATGTACCTGTAAACATGGACCATGAATGTCTGCTATACTGTTCTACTCTATGTACCTGTAAACATGGACCATGAATGTCTGATGTACTGTTCTACTCTATGTACCTGTAAACATGGACCATGAATGTCTGATGTACTGTTCTACTCTATGTACCTGTAAACATGGGTCATGAATGTCTGCTATACTGTTCTACTCTATGTACCTGTAAACATGGGTCATGAATGTCTGCTATACTGTTCTACTCTATGTACCTGTAAACATGGGCCATGGATGTCTGATGTACTGTTCTACTCTATGTACCTGTAAACATGGGTCATGAATGTCTGCTATACTATTCTACTCTATGTACCTGTAAACATGGGCCATGGATGTCTGATGTACTGTTCTACTCTATGTACCTGTAAACATGGGCCATGAATGTCTGCTATACTATTCTACTCTATGTACCTGTAAACATGGGCCATGGATGTCTGCTATACTGTTCTACTCCTGTAAACATGGGCCATGGATGTCTGCTATACTGTTCTACTCTATGTACCTGTAAACATGGGTCATGAATGTCTGCTATACTGTTCTACTCCTGTAAACATGGGCCATGGATGTCTGCTATACTGTTCTACTCTATGTACCTGTAAACATGGGCCATGAATGTCTGCTATACTGTTCTACTCTATGTACCTGTAAACATGGGTCATGAATGTCTGCTATACTGTTCTACTCTATGTACCTGTAAACATGGGCCATGATGTCTGCTATACTGTTCTACTCTATGTACCTGTAAACATGGCCATGAATGTCTGCTATACTGTTCTACTCTATGTACCTGTAAACATGGGCCATGAATGTCTGCTATACTGTTCTACTCTATGTACCTGTAAACATGGGCATGAATGTCTGCTATACTGTTCTACTCTATGTACCTGTAAACATGGGCCATGGATGTCTGCTATACTGTTCTACTCTATGTACCTGTAAACATGGGCCATGAATGTCTGCTATACTGTTCTACTCTATGTACCTGTAAACATGGACCATGAATGTCTGCTATACTGTTCTACTCTATGTACCTGTAAACATGGACCATGAATGTCTGCTATACTGTTCTACTCTATGTACCTGTAAACATGGGCCATGAATGTCTGCTATACTGTTCTACTCTATGTACCTGTAAACATGGGCCATGAATGTCTGCTATACTGTTCTACTCTATGTACCTGTAAACATGGGCCATGAATGTCTGCTATACTGTTCTACTCTATGTACCTGTAAACATGGGTCATGAATGTCTGCTATACTGTTCTACTCTATGTACCTGTAAACATGGGCCATGGATGTCTGCTATACTGTTCTACTCTATGTACCTGTAAACATGGGTCATGAATGTCTGCTATACTGTTCTACTCTATGTACCTGTAAACATGGGCCATGAATGTCTGATGTACTGTTCTACTCTATGTACCTGTAAACATGGGCCATGAATGTCTGCTATACTGTTCTACTCTATGTACCTGTAAACATGGGCCATGAATGTCTGCTATACTGTTCTACTCTATGTACCTGTAAACATGGGCCATGAATGTCTGCTATACTGTTCTACTCTATGTACCTGTAAACATGGGTCATGAATGTCTGCTATACTGTTCTACTCTATGTACCTGTAAACATGGGCCATGGATGTCTGCTATACTGTTCTACTCTATGTACCTGTAAACATGGGCCATGGATGTCTGCTATACTGTTCTACTCTATGTACCTGTAAACATGGGCCATGAATGTCTGCTATACTCCATCCCTCATGCGCAATGCTAAGTGTGGCTAGTCATGATTCACCTTTTCACATTAGGGATTGTATGGATGTGAAGTGTGGACAATGAGCAAACAAGCTGAAAAACATCTGATGGCTGTGGAAATGTGGTTTCTGAGGAGAATGCAAAGAATACCATGGACAGACAGAAAAACTAATGATCAAGTCCTACAAGAAACAAATGAAATCGATTAACTGATTAGAGAAATTAGACGTAGACAGTCAAAGATTTTTTGGACATGTTATGAGAAGAAATAAATTGGAGAACTTAGTGACAACCGGCAAAATTGAGGGGAAGATAACAAGGGGAAGACAGAGAAGTAAATACCTGGATGGCTTGGCCAAGTGGTATGGTCGAGACAAGAAAACTGAGCTGATCCATGACTGGTAATCGAGTGAAATGGCAAATCATGACCGCCAACGCTTATCGGCATGGCATATGATGGATGGATGGATGGTGATTAGCTGAATTTTACAGCGATAGTTTGTCTATGGGATGGGGCAGCCAGCCTTCCTCAGTCATCTATCATGAGCCCCCTATTATGACATGCATGGTAAGTTAGTTTTACTGTTCTTTGCCAGTTTTCAGTGTTGCCAGCTGGCACCAAATTTTAATGTTTATTTCGCCTTACAACTTGCCCAAAAAGTCTTGACAGTTATGTCCTATTTCTCTGATCAGTTTACAGTTTTCATTTGATTTGTAAAAGAATGTCTCATTCTTAGTTCATAACAAAAGCAAACAATTATGATTGTCTTGTTCTTATATGGGTAATCACATGTTTTAGCAACTGGGATAACATTTTTAATATGGGTAATCACGTTTTAGCTACTGGAATAACATTTTGAATATGGGTAATCACATTTTAGCAACTGGAATAACAATTTTTAATATGGGTAATCAAATGTTTTAGCAACTGGGATATTTTTAATATGGGTAATCACATGTTTTAGCAACTGGGATATTTTTAATATGGGTACTCACATGTTTTAGCAACTGGGATTTTTAAAATGTGCATGTCCTTTACAGGATGGTGCAATCAACCTCTGCATTTCTTGGCTGCAGGTGATTTATAGGCAATTTTAGTTCACTAATTTGCCATTGGTTTCTGAAAGGCTGATGGTTCATATCGTCAGAATCAAAGCAAAGTCTTCTGCTTCCAAATTTTCTACAGCTGATTTCAGACTCATGACTTGTACATTGGGGAATTAGGAAACTGCGCAACTCACTATCTCCTGAACCATAGCACAGGTTAGCAACTGGGATAGAATAGATTAAATATGTAAGACTGTCCTGGCCCAAGTAGTCGTATAGTGAAAAGGTTAATATAGCTATGGGTCGAGAGATTTCCTGCTCTCGTCTTCATGATCCAAGAACCCTGCATGAAAGGATATAGGATCTGTGGAGCATGGACGGCAAGATATTGTGAGCATGTGGATTTTTTGTTCAGGACTTGCAGGTGTGCAGGGCAATGAACAGACTGATAGACTAGCTGCTGATGTCTCTCTTGTTGGAGAGCTACTTTACGAGAAAGCTGATGTGGTAAAGGCTCTCTGGAATCAGATGGAGAGTGCAGCTGGACAGATAGAGTATCCATATCTGGAAAGACTGGCTCAGAATAGATTGAGTAGTGGGTCTGGAGAAAACTCAAAGCACAGAAGGAAAGCCAGGTAAAATGTTATTCAAATAGCTGCTGGAATAATCAGGGAGGGGGGTGGAGCATGTGTGGAATGTTCTGAATGCTATGACGATTCTTAAATTCAGTACTCGTGGAGCTTGAAGACGAGTAGGAAATCTCTCCACACACAGGTATGTTGAATTGTTTATTATATCACTGTATGGGCCAGAAACATCTATACATAAGAAATTAAATAGTCACTGAGCTTTTGTAAATGAGAATGGATTAAAGTGATAACTGTCGGGAATAGCAGGAGTGAAAGTGAAAGCTAGAACTCCATGGGTTAAAACAAGTTGGTGGGATGGAACTAGTTAATATCAAGACAGAGATGGATGTTCCAGGGGTGCAGCTGAGGTTGCAAGGTGACAGTTTGGGAATCACTGTGATATGCATTGACTAACTTTATTAAATTGTTTCATTTATAATATTTAATTGCTTGATTTATAACACAAAAACTTCTTCAATCTTTGGTTAATGAACAGCTAAATGTTCATTAATAATTATGCTTGGTAGAATCATGTATGGGCAGCAATGAATTCTCAACTTTGCCCTGATTGGCGGCCATCTACTGTATAGTTCGACTGTTAGCTCATTTTAGTTTGTGTTTGTTGGGCTGTTGTCCCTTAGCTTCTTAGAACATGCAAGTGACCCTGTGTGTATGTACATACATACATAAATACATGCACACACAAAGTAAAAGCATGCACTTATGAACATACACACCTCTTTCTTGGTTTTATGACTTCTGAAAAATCATAGCTTGTGTATATCAGGGAGTGCGGCAGTTTTGGTAACCTCTATCCTAGAACTACGAATTGTTCAAAGACATAAAATCTGGCACTTGGTGGTTCTAAATCTCTGTTGAAAGTCTGCAGTTCTGAGAACAGACAAAACATAACCTTCCATTATCATTCAGTGATTTGTCCTGTGCAAAACTTTGCCCTCATAAATCATAGGCCAGATGCCCTGCCTCTGTTGCTGTCATCTGTAAACTATCTGTCACATCTTCAGTGAATCTATGTTGTGATCTGCCTCTTCTTCACTTCCCTGGTACACAACAGAACATAAACCTCATGTAAGATATACTACTAGTAGTTTCATAAGCAAAAACAAGAACGTTGTAGCCATATTAGAATATATTTTAATACTTGTTGCAAATCTGACATTACCAGTAATGGAGACCAAAGTCTGGACATGCCTGCAAATACATTAATAATAAAAGTAAACTCCCAGTTGGCACTTTAGTGGCTAATGGTTTACATAAGAAATTACAAATGTCAAGTACAGTGTTAGCACTTGTGGTCACAATAAAACAAGTAAATGTAGCAATGGTTCTGTTATACCAGGGGTGGTGAGTTTAGGGGTGAGTGGGCAAGGCTGTCAAACAGATTAAAACTTCATTAATGAGTTGGGAATTGTGAATGGGTTACAGGTCGTTGATAGCATAAACTTGGAAACAGAAGTGAACTGTCCGACACATTGTCCAGGCTTCAAACATGGTATTTCTTGTATGTGTTTAATGATATGCTGAATGTGTGCATCATTTCACTCTGTGACTTCAATTAAACACAAGATTAACTTAAATGTCCACTTCATCATCTGATAGCATTTCGAGACTTCTGAAAACACATGTTAATTTAAATATCCACTTCATTATCTGATAGCATTTCAAGACTTCTGTAGGTCAGCATGGGCCTTTGGATAAGAACACCCACTCTTACACTTCAGGTGTGCTGATGTCAAGGTAGTGGGTGTAACCCCTACACTGGTCAGTTGGACTGAAATGTTAACTTCTTGTCCTTAACTTGTAAATTACAAGTACCTCAAAAGCCAGAGTGGGTTCACCTGATGGTGAGGGACATTGGTAATAGGGAAAGCTAATCCACACGCAAAAATCAGCCCTGTACACCAGAAGAAGCAGCATGTGTATGGACTGTGCTTGAATTCAAAGCGAGCGAACACACAAAAAGACTTCTTCTTCTTATAGTCCATGCCATGTGGTGTTGGTGATCATGTCTATCCACAGCCCTCTCTGTCACATGTACTGCCAATTATTTCTGACACTGATGTTCCTCCATGCTATGTGGTGTTGGTGATCATGTCTATCTATCTTCAGCCCTCTGTCCGTCACATGTGCTGCCAATCATTTCTGACACTGATGTTCCTCCATGCCATGATGTCAAACTGTCCAGCATCTTCTCTCTTGGTCTCTCCCTGTATCTCTCAAGATAGTGCCATTGTAAACTTGCCGTTGTCACACTATTCCTCAGGCAGAGCCTCTAGATTCTAGAATGTCCTGGCATTATGGAGATATGAACTTGATTCTGCAGTTAGTGATAGTAGTCTGCTGCTGCATTGTGGTATGTCCCGCCAGACTCCTGCCAGAACATTCATAGCTTTTCCAGACTAAACTGGCCAGTATCATCAGCCACCCACCATGGCTTCACATCTAAGACTTTAGCCCCGAATGCTGTGATGTTGGTTCTTAAATCAATCAATCTAAGACTTTAACTACTTAAAGCATTACATTTGTAAAGAAACCACCCCAGAGCTTTTGTAAACAATAAGAAGTCACAAAGATGCAAAACGTGCCACAAATGAACTAATTACAATGTAGTTAAAGCTCTGGCAAACAATAACAGTACCTTGTGTTTGCTTCTGTCACAGCATATGCTACCACATTTTTCCTTTGTTTCTGCCAGGAAGCTTTTTTATTACCAGTGATAATAACATAACAGTTATATAATAACCATTAATAGCATTTCACATGTTAAGAACACTCTCTCTCTCTCTCTCTCTCTCTGAGAGAGGGAGGATGATAAACAATCTTTGCATTTGTTATCACAATTGATATAGAACAGGCAACTTATCAGAAAGAAGCAGTTATCTTTGGCGACATTTTGAGAAGAGAAAGATTAGAACATATTTTGACAACTAGAAAGATTTACGGCAAGAAAATTAGTAGAAGAAAGTGAGAGAAGATTCTTGACGACCTTTAATCGTGGTGTAGAAAGGTGTCAGCCCATGAAATCTTACATTCTGTTTGAGATCACGAAATGTGGACAAACATGATTGCCCATGTCAGTCAGCGGGGCACTTGATGATGATATAGTTGTAAAACATTGTGGCAGTTATTTACGATTGATGTTATTGTATATTCTTCCTTGTTTGCTTTATAATTACTTCCAGATGATGGTTTTAATGTTGCAGTTTAAAATGTGGCAGTTATTTAATATTGTGTTTTTGTTGTATATTCTTTCTTGTTTGCAATATAGTTAGCCCCAGACGATGAATATGAAAATACAATTGTAAAGTACTGTGACAGTTATAAGCGCTATAATCAAAAGGTGTATTATATGTTGAATAGCTTGATTGTCTTGTCTAGTTCTCTAAGACTATATACAACACGCATTTAATCTTTACAGGCGTACTCTTAAATATGTTGCTTGTTCATTAGCGAATAATAAACTTTAGAACTTTTGTTTGGCTGTTATTATTTGTGATTACATATGGCGGTGTGTGTGTTGTGACCATGTGCCTTTTGAAAAACATCATCATTATGCACTTTGCTGAGTAGCACAAGCAGCCATGTTCATTTCACACACATTTATCCTTCATGTTGTTCTGGTTGATAAGTTCAACTTCTGATTGTCAATCAATCCACCATTCTATCCCTTGACTGACTGATTGATTGATTGAAAGAGATAAAGCAGATTTTAATCATTTCAAAACAAAAACTTGAATGCTTGGAAATATAGGCCCTAACCAAAGATCTGAGGTCAAAGGTTGTTGTTGGCAAGCGTAAGGCAAACAATGAACAAGTCATAACCACTTTTGATCAAAACATTTTGTATGCATCACTACATGTCAATGGGTTGTAGGGCAGATACCTTGCCACCGCTGGATTGCTAACAGTACCAAGAGACTAGATTCTTTGCTATGTCTACATCAAGTCTCACTGTAGTGGCCTCCACTAAATTTTCTTCCCTGCTGAGGGTCTTAGCATTTGGTAGCTTGCTGACTGCATTATTAATAGATCCTCTTCACTGCTGAGATCAGATCGTCTGTACTTGCCTGTGGAGGTCTGCGGTGGCTGAGACTAAGCCCTCATCACTGCTGACATCTGCACTGGCTTAGACTATACTCTCTTCCCTGCTGAGATCTAGTCTTTGGTTACTTCATGTGGTCTGTACTGGCTGAGACTAGTCCTCTTCCCTGCTGAGTTCTCATCTTTGGTTGCCTGCTGAGGTCTCATCATTGGTTGCCTACTGAGGTCTATACTGGCTGAGGCTAGATCCTCTTTCCCTGCTGAGGTCTCTTCTTTGGTTGCCTGCTGAGGTCTCATCTTTGGTTGCCTGCTGAGGTCTCATCTATGGTTGCCTGCTGACATTAGTTATGGCTGAAGTAGATTAACTACACTGTGTAGATTGTGTCTCCATTGACCAACTCACCTCTACGATGGCTGCCTAAAATAATAGCTCTATTTACATGTATTCTCTGATACCCAACTACACTTCCTTTATCACAAGCCTACTGTGAACAGAAATAACATAATGATAAATATACTCTTTGTCTCATTTTGAGAAATTCAATAAAATCAAGGCACAAGAACCCTACATATGATAACATAAAATACAACACACATAAGCAGCCACAAAGTAAACAGCAACAGTAAACTATACAATACATAAACTTAAAGGCAAAAATAAATAAAAACCAGCAGAACAAGGCACCAATTCTATGTAAATTACTCGACTGGTTCTTAGTTTACTGCAAACCTCAAGATGTAATTCATCGCTGCCATTTCATGTTTATCATACATGCTGTGTATGCCTCTCTTATATAAAATCATAATTTTAATTGTTTTTTTCCCCAACCAAGGAAATCTTTCCCAGATTTTTACAAAACTACATTACAAACAAATGTTAAAAAGCAATTATACTCTTAAATATCCTCCGTAGGGTGTGGAATTTTTTCTCTCAGGGTGAAAATTAAACTGCAACCTGCATAGTTCATGGTGACTGCACCAGCCAGGTAGCCGTAATTCCTCAGGCTCAAGACCCCCCCCCCCCCCCCCATCTGTCCTACACTGCATGGTACTATAGGCAGTAGATGACAGTGACAGTAAATATGTAGAGGACCCTTTTACATGCATTAATGTTCATTGGGTATATGGTGCCAGGTCAATACTTTCAGAGATCGACTGACACTCTGTAGGTGATGTGGTCAGTGTCTCAATGGCCACCTTTATTTCCCAAGAAATGCCCAGGTACTGATCTTATGTCAGATCCACCTGGGAGCCTAGGTCAATTTTATGTTGGGTCCACCTGGGAGCCTAGGTCAATTTTATGCCAGGCCCACCTGGGAGCCTAGGTCAATTTTATGTTGGGTCCACCTGGAAGCCTAGGTCAATTTTATGTTGGGTCCACCTGGGAGCCTAGGTCAATTTTATGTCAGGCCCACCTGGGAGCCTAGGTCAATTTTATGTTGTGTCCACTTGAGAGGATAGGTCAATTTTATGCTGGGTCGACCTGGGAGCCTAGGTCAATTTTATGTTGGGTCCACCTGGGAGCCTAGGTCAATTTTATGTCAGGCCCACCTGGGAGCCTAGGTCAATTTTATGTTGGGTCCACCTGGGAGCCTAGGTCAATTTTATGTCAGGTCCACTGGGAGCCTAGGTCAATTTTATGTCAGGTCCACTGGGAGCCTAGATCAATTTTATGTCAGGTCCACCTGGGAGCCTAGGTCAATTTTATGTTGGGTCCACCTGGGAGCTGAGGTCAATTTGATGTCAGGTCCACCTGGGAGCCTAGGTCAATTTTATGCTGGGTCCACCTGGGAGCTGAGGTCAATTTTATGTTCGGGTCCACCTGGGAGCCTAGGTCAATTTTATTTTGGGTCCATCTGGGAGCCGAGGTCAATTTTATGTTGGGTCCATTTGGGAGCCTAGGTCAATTTTATGCCGGGTCCACCTGGGAGCCTAGGTCAATTTTATGCCGGGTCCACCTGGGAGCCTAGGTCAATTTTATGTAAGGTCCACCTGGGAGCCTAGGTCAATTTTATGCTGGGTCTACCTGGGAGCCTAGGTCAATTTTATGTTGGGTCTACCTGGGAGCCTAGGTCAATTTTATGTTGGGTCCACCTGGGAGTCTAGGTCAATTTTATGTTGGGTCCACCTGGGAGCCGAGGTCAATTTTATGTCACCACCTGGGGGGCTGAGGTCAATTTTATATTGGGTCCACCAGGGAGCCTAGGTCAATTTTATGTTGGGTCCACCTGGGACCCTCGGCCAATTTTATGTTGGGTCCACCTGGAAGCCGAGGTCAATTTTATGTCGGGTCCACCTGGGAGTCGAAGTCAATTTTACGTAGGGTCCACCTGGGAGCCTAGGTCAATTTTATGTTAGGTCCACCTGGAAGCCGAGATCAATTTTATGTCGGGTCCACCTGGGAGTCGAAGTCAATTTTACGTAGGGTCCACCTGGGAGCCTAGGTAAATTTTATGTTGGATCCACCTGGAAGCCTAGGTCAATTTTATGTTGGATCCACCTGGAAGCCTAGGTCAATTTTATGTTGGGTCCAGCTGGGACTGAGGTCAATTTTATGTTCGGTCCACCTGGGAGCCGAAGTCAATTTTATGTTGGGTCTATCTGGGAGCCTAGGTCAATTTTAATAACAATCTGGTCCAATGTGGAATTGGACCCAAGACCAATGGGCTGGCAGGCGAGCATCTAGCCATTATGCCACCGTGGCTCCTGTGCCCCTCATATAAAATGGTTCCCCTACAATTGATATTTATATAAAATGGTTCCCCTACAACTGACATTTATATAAAATTGTTCCCCTACAACTAATATTTATATAAAATGGTTCTCCTACAATTGACATTTATATCAAATGGTTCCCCTATAACTGATATTTATATAAAATGGTTCCCCTACAACTGATATTTATATAAAATTAAACATTTAATGGTGTCACCCAGTGAAGTAGTTCCAGATTTTTATAAATGATATCACAAACATATTTTTTTTTAAAGCAGTTATGTTCTTACATGTACATGCTAAAACATTCTGTTCTGAACATACAATTCTGCATGTAAATCAAGAAGGTACAGCCAGGCATTTCTAAAAACAAAACAACTGCAGGTATGTGAGGTGTTAGGACCATTGCATTTTGTACAGAGGAATAGGCAGCCAGTTTTTCACTCACTCAGTGAACAACACGTCCTGACATCAACCCCTTGTCGATCATGCACGGTCATTGCCAGCATAATCTCCTAACCATTACACCAATATACGTGCACCAGGTAAATAGTAAATAAAACAATTAAAGTACATCAGCTGCATATCTGTTACATGATGTCGCGGTCAATCCCAGCACTTTTTTATTGTGATTTTTTAAGGCAATTTTACGTTCAGTACTTTGCCATTGCCTTCTTAACGGCCAATGCTTATATAATTGTTAAAATCAATGCAAAGCGATCTGCTACCAAATCACCTACAGCTGTTCTCAAATCCGGTATGTTACAATTATGAAACCACGTTTACTACTCCTAAGCCACAGATGCTGATGAACAATGTATAGAAAGTATAATAGCAAGTATAGTAATGTCCTTTGGTTCACTTGCTAACATTAAAAACACAGTCTTGAAAATATAGACCAGCAGTTAATGGGTTATGCTTTACATCATGAGAAGGAATAGTATATAATGTATAAATTATAGTATAATAAAATATACAGTATAATCAATTACAAATTGTGCAATTAAATTTACTCTCTAAAAATAAATTACAACAGTTTTGAGCTTGAAGACTAGAAATTTGTGGGAATTGATTGACATCAGGAGAGGGTGGTCAGTGCACTAGGATAGTGGCTTCACACAAAAGAAAGACAAACTTAACATCATCATTGCATGCCCTGCCAAATAGCCTCTATGTGCTCATGTTTTTCCACAGACCTCAGATCACAGTGTTCTGAAATTACTATTGATGATATTCCTCCTTGCCAACATTCTAGCATGCATCATCATTTATCTCAGTCCCTCTCTTCCTCTTCTACTGTTCATCTTTTCACTCATTACAATATTTTATCAATGCTTCTCTTCTGACTACGTAACCATAGAGCATTGTTTATCTCTTTCTTATATTACTTCTAATTTCATTAGCTGTTTCTAGACAATCGTTTTGTGTTGGCATTCTGGCAGTGGCATTATGCATAATATAATTGTGCGGACTGTTGATGTTTTGAGACTCCAGTATGTTCCACTTTTCACATGGGGCAGAGAGGAGCATTTTGTCTGATATTCACTGGCACAGGAATGGAATATTATGGAGCAACATTTTGCCGTGAAGTTTGAACCGTGACTAATTAACTAATGACTAACTAGACAATCATTATTAGCTACTCTGGTAGTTCAGTGTACTTGCAACATTCATCTCAAAACTCACATCTCCACTGCCTCCAAACTCCGTGGTACACTGCTATATGATAAACATGTTCTATATAACATTTAAATACTCTCTTCCTAACATTTAATGAGAGTGACCTAGTACATAAGATACTTTCCATCTTCTGACACACAGTGCCATAATCCTATATCAGGTCATGGAGTGCTGAGAGCAGACAGTACAGAGCTTCACACAATTCAGCGTGAAGATCAAGCTAATTCACAGATTCAAGCTTTGCATGAAGACAGCAAAGTGAGTCGCTGGGCAGGGCACAGCGTCTCTTCCAAGCGGTCATTCAAGTTTGGACCGAGTTCCGTGTCGGACCAGTTGAAGCTGAATAATGGCTATGGCAGAATCTCACCTTGCTACCACTTTTAGTGTGAATGCAGATGTCATTTGAGAGATTCTACATCGACAGAGTTTGACTGCAGATGTCGGTTGCAAGTATCTTATTGACATTGTTTTAAAATGATCTCGATGTGTTTATAGTGTTGTGAAGAAATTACAAGGTATCAAAACTGTATCGCTGTTATGTTATTACCAATTCCTTGTGGAGTGGTGTCAATCGTCACGTAATGTATGTACAAAGATTAATATTCAATAAGCCATACAAGAACTACCCCTTGACAACAGAAGCAAAAGGAAAAGATAATATAGCCAGTCGCCAACATTCAACCAGTCTCGGAGAATGTAACAAATATTACTCTGATTCAGCTCAATTAGCTAATGGGGCATGTCAGCTGTGATATGATGCCATCAATGATGCGATGTCAGCTAATAAGATTGATTGATTGATTGATTTAGGAACCAACATCACAGCATTCGAGGCATACCCATAAGCGCTCCGTCCCCATCCTCAGAAGCCAGCGAAGAGTTCCAACCCCAACCACAGTACCAGTAGCAATCTGATTACATGTGAGTCTCGCCTTTTCTCTAAGTGTCGAGCATCGGCCAGATCCCCTCGTCACTCCTCGCTGTCACATTCTTGCCAGACCATGGTGATCCATTTGCTCCTCCGAGGTGTACACATGCTCCCACAAGGCCGCAATCACGTCTGCCTTATCATGCATCAATACTGCACCAAGTTTTGCCGAGCCAGCCAATCTGTCCGCCTGTTCATTCCCCAACACACTGGCATGTCCCGGAGAAAAGATCCAGACGATGCTTGCCACCCGTGATTTCCAAAGCGAAGTAAGCCACTCTGCACGAAGCTTGCCTGTCCTCACCCTACTCAGCATGCTTTCTGAGTCAGTTACAATCACGATGTGTGTGTGTATCGTATTCTCCATCCAGCGGAAAGCTGCACTGACTGCCTCCACCTCCATTCTTAAGCTAGATGTTGTGGTATCATATGCCAGGCTCTCCTGCACCAAACTTCAACCATTTGACTTTGCCAAGAACCCTCAGGCACTTCTACTACCTCTCAACACCGAACCATCTGTGTAGATAATCACATCACCCGGGGTGTCAGCTAATAAACCTTTGGCATATAAAAGACTTGTTATTGCATTGCCCAGAGTTGCAGTGACATATGAAGATGCAGTGGTATAAATAACGCCCATTGGCATAGTGCTACAGTATGATAAAAGCTCATTGGCAACTCTTACAATATGGGAAAGCATCAACGGGACACTATACTAAAATAATAGCCAATAAAGCGCAGTGGCACACAACCTGTGCTTGGCCTATCCTGCTCTCAGCCTCGGTAAGTCCAATATAATAATAAATAACAGGTCGCATGTTCTTTTTAGGACGTTGCAATCAATCCCAACCCTAGATTGATTTTCTAGGCAATTTTACATTCAGTAGTTTGCCATTGCTTTCTGAATGAGACATCAGTGTTCATATCGAACTGTCTGGTGTGGGGGTTGATCCCTTACCCCATCGCCAATGCACTGAAAGTTTAAGCTCAAGCACATTAAAGCCCACAGCCACATAGACCTCAAGTCAAATATATCTATCTAAAATAGAATAATTTTCGGCCACATCAACCTCAAGTCAAATATCTCTATATATAAAATGCAATGTATGTATGTATTTATGTCCGTCCGTTCTTTATGCGTTCGCGAATGGTCCATCCGATTGAGATGAAATTTTCTACACGTCTTCTTCTCATTCCAGTGCAACCAACTGTCATAGTTTTTTTAGTGTACAATACTAACATACTTACTAAAATTTAATATTTAAATTTAACATGACTTAACATAAGAAAAATTAAATAAAGGGACATAACATTTAATAGCATTGCTATATCTTAAGTTAAGTCCCCTGGCTAATAAAATATATATCTATATAAATAGCTAGATAGATACATAGATAGATACATAGACAGACAGATCCCCGCCAGGAACTGGGCGAAGCCGGGCCGTGTCAGACAGACAGTCAGTCAGGAACAGGAACTTATATGACTACTTATATGAATTAAATGAGATGCTCCTATCAGGGACTGGGTGAAGCCGGGCCAGGTCAGACAGACAGATCCCCGCCAGGGACTGGGCGAAGCCGGGTCAGACAGACAGACAGTCGGGAACGGGAACTTATATGACTATTTATATGAATTAAATGAGATGCTCCCATCAGGGGCTGGGCGAAGCCGGGCCGGGTCAGCTAGTATCTATCTAAAATGGAATAATTTTCAGCCACATCGACGTTAAGTCAAATATATCTATCTAAAATGGAATAATTTTCAGCTACATCGACCTCAAGTCAAATATACTCTATCTAACATGGAATAATTTTCAGCCACATCGACCTCAAGTCAAATATATCTATCTAAAATGGAATAATTTTCAGCCACATTGACCTCAAATCAAATATATCTATCTAAAATTGAATAATTTTCAGCTATATCGACCTCAAGTCAAATATATCTATCTAAAATTGAATAATTTTCAGCTATATCGACCGCAAGTCAAATATATCTCTAAAATGGAATAATTTTCAGCCACATTGACCTCAAGTCAAATATATCTATCTAAGATGGAATAATTTTCAGCCACATTGACCTCAAGTCAAATATATCCATCTTAAATGGAATAATTTTCAGCCACATCGACCTCAAGTCAAATATATCTATCTAAATTGGAATAATTTTCAGCCACATCAACCTTGAGTCAAATATATCTATCTAAAATGGAATAATTTTCAGCCACATCGACCTCAAGTCAAATATATCTATCTAAAATGGAATAATTTTCAGCCACATTGACCTCAAGTCAAATATATCCATCTTAAATGGAATAATTTTCAGCCACATCGACCTCAAGTCAAATATATCTTATCTAAATTGGAATAATTTTCAGCCACATCAACCTTGAGTCAAATATATCTATTTAAAATGAAATCATGTTCAGCCACATAGATCTTAACTCAAATATATCTATCTAAAATGAAAGAACAATGAAAACTATTACAGCAAGCTGCCTCATTGCTGTAGTCTGTCAACAGTTTTCCTGGGCCTGAGAAACCCCCAGACAATGATTTAGTTCATTAAGAGAACTGATCTGGTGGTTTAAACCTGAAGGATATGGTCACAAGAAGATGAGAAAGAAACATCAGGATTAACTTTTAACGGACTTGGCGTTTGGTATAGCAATATTATGATTTCCTGAGTTTTAAGATAGCATCATCACATGCCTGCTATCCTGCTCTCAGCCTCAGTAAGTCTAATGTAATAATAAATAACAGGTCACATGTCCTTTGTAGGACGTTGCAATCAATCCCAATCCTGGTTGATTTTCTAGGCAATTGCAGGGCAGACCAGGCCCTAAGCCTTGGTTGGCAGCTAGTCTAGGATCGAAGCTCCGACAGGTGGACAGTTATAGCATTGCTTTGCTGATCCGGCAGCTTCTGCAGCTTGTCTTGTTCCAGATGTATAGGTCTTACATTTCCTCTGGAGTGAACTAGGCAGGCCGAGAGAGGGATCATGCTGCATGGGCAACACATGATCTCTATATTTTAGCCCAGGCTTTGTGCTATAGAGAGGCAATAACTCCATCACTAAATCACAAATACTGAAGTATTGGAAAGATCAGGTTGTGTGATGGTGTTCCATGCTGTCTTCGTAGACTTTGATAGATAGGACACGCTAGGAAGATGGATGATAGTAGAATACCAAAGGACATCTTTTTTGGTGAATTACTGATGGGTAGGAGATATCAAGGTCAGCCTCTACTAGCATACAAAGATGTGTGTAAGCGGGACATGATTGATACAGGCATTGATAATGCACATTGGGAGCAAGCTGCTGCTGATCGTGTTGCATGGAGGGCAACTATCAGAAATGGAATAAAGACAAAGGAGAAAATTATTGCAGATAAGTCACACACAGAGCGTGAGAGACGTAAGATGGTGCATGATGGTGGAAATAACCATGTTTTCACATGCATCCACTGTGGACGAACATATACAGCACGAATCGGCCTTATCAGCCACATTCGCCACCGCCATGGGTCGTAGTTCTTAAGTCTTTTTGAAGAACAATGTACCAAACTATCGTCTGTCAAGACGGAAAGGTGCCAATGAACATGAGCATCATGTGCCATGCCAATAAGCATAAGTGGTCATGGTTCACGATCTAACACGATCATCAGAGCATCAGATCAGCTCTGTGTTCTTGTCCTGATTATTCCATGTAGCCAAGCCATCCAGGGGTACATATCTCCTTGTCTTCCCCTGGCTCTTTTCCCATCAAGTTAGCCAGTTGTCACTAAGTGTTTAAGTTTCTCTCTCCTCATAATGTTCCCAAAATATCTTGACTGCCTTATCTAATTTCTCTAATCTGTTTATGTTAATCATTTGTATCTTGTAGGAATTGCTCATTTTTCTGTCTAACCATGGCATGCTTTGCATTTTCTTTATTCACTGGCATGGGAATGGAGCATAATAGAGACCCTTTGCCGTGATGTTGGAGATGTTGCGGGATCATTGATAATTTTTAATCTTTCCAACGGAACATCTTGTCAAAATTCAAATATCTATGGCAATCTACGCTGGCTGACAAGTCTCGCCGCGCGTTGTCTGCGCACGGCCTGACGTCATCACGGCATGGCGTGATGTATACATCTGCGTGTCTGGGTGTTTATATATAAACTGGGAGAGTTATAGTCCCTTGTGCGTGTTAATCTCCTTGATGACCAGCAGTTGTGTGAGTGTAGATAGGGTCACAAAAAGTGGAAAGGTCAAAATCGTTTTCTTTATATCTTCCTTGTAAATTATAAACTTACACACAAACATTAATATCTCGCTTTAAAATTGACCCACAGACTTAAATAGGGTATCGTTGGATTTGTTTTTTCAAGAGCTATCCAACTATCAGGTTATATAATTAAAAAGAAATTCAGAAAAAGTTACTAAAGTGGCTAATATTAATGTTACCTTTCCTCTGGAGTAAACTAGACAGGCCGAGAGAGGGATCATGCTGCATGGGCAACACATGGTCTCTACAATTCATCCCAAGCATTATGCTATGGAGTGGTCATTAACTCCATCTATGGTCTGGTTTTAGTTACGTCTTTTTTTAAGCACAATGTAACAAACTATCATTTGTCAAGGCGGCCAGGTGCCAGTGTAGTGTAATTCACTGAGATGAATTCTGATGGTAGAGAGAAGACATTTTAGAAAATATCTGGCCAGTGTCGCTGGCTCAGCTGACTGACTATATAATGCACTCGAACATTTATATATATTTCATCAGGTTCCCCAAAACTTTAAAGAACTTGTTAATAAAGTTAGGTCATTATTGAAGATCATGTAATTACTGACAGACTTAGTGTAGGAAAACACAACTTGTGTGTATACAATTTGTATAGGATGCAGACACTTGCAGAATGTGCTCGATGGTTGTACAATTATGCTTGGACACTCAATGTGAGCGCAATATCTGTTGTGATTTCACAGAACCCTTGAAATTTCAGGAAATTATATATATATATATATATTCACACACACAGAAGGGGAGAGAGAGAGAGAAAGAGAGAGAGAGAGCAGAAATTGTGAACCATCTGACCTCACAAACATTTTCCTTAACTTCACATGATCATCATTCATAAAAGATGGTGGCAACATACTTTCAGCAGAAATTGTGAACCATCTGACCTCACAAACATTTTCCTCAACCTTACGTGATCATCATTCATGAATGATGATAGCAACATACTCTCAGTGAATATGCCAGTCACACGTATATAGTATAGTATGAAGAATCTGATTAAAATCACATTGTTGACAAATAATTTTCCTATAACCATCCTCAATCATCGACAAACTCAAACAACATCCAGATTTATATTCAAAACTGGAGCTGAAGTCTTAGAAAGAACACAAGATGCAAGAGGAAAAACAGTCAATCAGTATTTAATATCTCAACATATCTTGTATATATTTTGCTTCATCCAACAATAACTTACAAATGAAAGAAACATGTAAAGGCTGTAATTTTTTAAACTGTACCAAAATGAAGAAACCAAAAATCCATATTTTCAATCAAGCAATTGAACATTTTTGTCAAGATTTATATATTTAAATACAGATGTACAACTTTTTTTTATTGAAATGCCATCAAAATTAAAATAATTTTTTGTATTCTACTCCTAAAACAATCCAAACAAAACAACACAATTAGCCTCTGAAGTTGTTGGGTGCTCTCCCTTTCACGCCAAGTTCAGTCACTCTAAAGATGGAGCCAGCCAATGGTTGGTCCTTATTATCTTCTGGGAGTTTCCAGCTACTGGAAGTGACAAATAGTTCGTCCAGATTTTTCCCACCAAAGCAAACAGATGTGATATTTGTGGTTGGAAACTCTAGACTCTGTAAAGTTTTGCCTGTTAAATAAATGCACGAAATAAATTAACTGCTTTTAAAGAAATACTTCTAAACACATGTCTTAATAGTTCAAAATATATTGCCACATTAACAGCCAATGCCTCCTATGGACAACAATGCCTTTACAATTAATTTACGAAATGTGGCTGATTTTGTCATCATCATCATCTTCCACTTTTTCCTTCAAGCATTGTGGAGAGAAATAATTGACGCTCCAACGCCTGATAGTGGCGCTGGATAGTGTCATTACGAGTGAATGTATAATGTTCTTGATGTTGTTAATACATTTTCTTCTCAGGCGTCCTCTTACTCACATAGCAGATCTTTGATGTAGGGTCAGTGCTGGTAGTTGATGGTGTTGCATTCTAATGAGATGGCCAAACCATCGGATTTTCTGTATTCAGTAAATGTATCACAAAGTGTTGATCCCACTGTCTATCTGATATCATTTCTTATACTGTCTCAGATAGTTAAATTGGCAGCTCTCCTCAAGCATCTCATCTCACAGGTTTTGATTTAGTCACATGTTTTTAGAATTCTTATACAAAATCTGTATGTTTGATTAATGTGAATGATTGTAGGAAATCAGTAATTGTGGATAGACTCAGAACCAGAAGGAGCAAAAATAATGGAATTACTAAACACTAGAAAAGAGCAAAGGCTGGAACAACCAAATACTGTGGAAAAACTAAAGACTGTAGAAAGATCACATTGGAGAGGACAGGGATTGTGGAAAAGACAAAGGACTGTGTTGAAAGACCAAGGATCATGGAAAAGATCAAGGACTAGAAATATTACATACTAAGTGTTACCTCAGATTATGGGAAATATCAAGGACTGGAAATACTACAGACTGAATGTTACTTCATATTGTGAGAAAGATCAAGGGCTGGAAATACTACATTCTGAATGTTACCTCAAAATTGTAGGATTGATTGATTGATTGATTGATTGATTTAGGAACCGACATCACAGCATTCGGGGCATTCCCATAAGTGCTCCGTCCCCATCCCCAGCAGCCAGCGAAGAGTTCCAAAACTAATAGTTCCAGTAGCAATCTGATTATATGTCCGTCTCGCCTTTCCTCTGAGCGTCGAGCGTCGGCCAGATCCCCTCGTCACACCTCGCTGTCTCATTCTTACCAGACTATGGTGATCCATCTGCTCCTCCTAGGTGTACACGTGCTCCCACAAGGCCGCAACCACGGCTGCCTTGTCATGCATCAATACTCCACCAAGTTTTGCCGAGCCAGCCAATCTGTCCGCCTGTTCATTCCCCAGCACACCGGCATGCCCAGGAGAAAAGATCCAGGTGATGCTTGCTACCCGTGACCTCCGAAGCGAAGCAAGCCACTCTGCACGAAGCTTGCCTGTTCTCACCCTTCTCAGCATGCTTTCTGAGTCAGTTACAATCACAATGTGTGTATGTATCGTGTTTTCTATCCAGCGGAAAGCTGCACTGACCGCCTCCACCTCCATTCTTAAGCTAGATGTAGTGTCATCATACGCCAGGCTCTCCTGCACCAAACGCCGACCATTAGTTTTTGCCAAGAACCCCCAGGCACTTCTCCTACCTCTCAACACTGACCCATCCGTGTAGATAATCACATCACCCGGGCGAGAATTTTCCTGAATTAGTTGCTGAATTTCCACTTCCGTGGCCCCTGCTGGCCACTCCCTGCACTCCCGGCTCAATGTTATTACAACTCTGCACAAGTCTGACTGCACGGCTGGCACTCTGACCCACTCCTCTCCTCGCCTGATGTTCTCCAAGGGGCACACCTGTCTGATCGTATCCTCCGCCTGAGCCATCCATGATTTCCCTCTTATCAGTCTCTGACCCTTAACTACGTCCAGCGCCTCATGCAACGGGTGATCTGTGTCTGCAGCTACTCTGAGGTATGCCTTCGCTTGCATCACCTTGTGCCTACCAGCAACAGTAGGCAGACCAAGGATGTAACGCATACACACTACTGGAGTGTCTCTGGTGCATCCCAGAATGACCCGCATCGCTTCATTCTGTATGCGCTCTAATTTCACCAGCTGACTCTTTGAGACAGTGAGCAGTCCTAGTCCATAATCAATCACTGAGAGGATCAAGTGCTGGTATAGTGTGAAGAGCATTCTCTGCTCTGCGTCCATTGCAGCCATGGTTTTAAGTGCACTGAGTCCCTTTTGAGACCTTGTCACGACCGTCTCCACATGGTCCTTGAAGGACAGACTCCTGTCAAATGTGATTCCCAGATACTTCAGTTTGTTCTCTCTGTTGACGCTTCTACCATCTATCGTGAGGCTTGGGGTATCATCTCTCACAATCCTGTTGTCCAGAGAGCACCACAACACCCCCGCCTTTTCCGGGTTGATGACAGCACTCATTTAAGTACACCAGTCAATCACTTTGTCTACTGTCACCTGTAGCTCCTGGGCTGTTTGATCCCTATTTCTCCCCAGCCTGTATGCAAGAATATCATCTGCAAATGTAGGAAAGATCAAGGACTCTGGAAAACCCAAAGGCTATACAAACAAAGACAAGAAGTGTGCAGCAGATTCCTAGATCACAACAACTGACATAGATAAAACATCCTAGAAATAGTACTCCCACACGTACCACAACAGGTGGAAAAATACACATCAAAGATGCCACAACAGTGATTCATACCATACCTTCATAAAACAGAACAAGTAATAATCTCAGACTTGCTACAATAAACTAGGGTGTCACCGTTCAACTCTTCAACAAGGAACATAAGCCATGGTGGCATAGTCATTGGTGCACTTGTCTACCAAAACAGTGGTCCAGATAAATTACTATTTCGTTGGCCAGCATAAATTTCCATGACATTCATGGGTTCACATTTTAGGTAAGAAAAGCAATATAGTGGGAAAAAATAATGGTTTGGAACAAAGACAATGAAAGAAACAACTAAGACAAAAACAGGTTAATAGAAAACCAAAGGTAATTAATGGTCAGCAAGAGGGAGTCAAATTACCTGTTTCAGGGTCAAATCTGTATACTCGACTGGCACTAAAACAAGCTACCCAAATCTTTCCTTCATTGTCGATGCACATGCCGTCTGGCAGTCCATAGGTGGATTCTGTGCCAGGTTCGTATTCAACTACGGTCCTTTGGTTACCTGCAGAGATGATGTAAAGAAACCATTGTTAACTTGATTCAAACGATGCAGATATGCAAACATGTCAAGTAATTGGGAAAATCCTTAAACAAGTGAATCAGTATAACAATATTACAACAGTCTTAACATCTGATGAAAGTGCCTTGTAGAGATTAGAAGAAGAATCGCTATGGCAGAGGTTGACTTCTCAGAGGTTGACTTCTGCCAGATGAAAAACATACTGACCAATTTTTAAAAACTGCCAATTGTAATGAGGACTGATACTGCTATATACATGTGAGACATGGACAATATGCAGACAAGCGGAGAAATATCTAAGGGCAATGGAACTGCGGTTTCTGAGGAAAACAGAAAGGATACCAAGGATGGAAAGAAAAATGACAGTTCTACAAGAAACAACTGAAAACCATAAATTGATTAGAGAAATTAGATGCAGACAATTCAAGATTTTTTAATGGATTCTGGGGAAAAATAAACTAGAAAACTTAGTGACAACTGGCAAAACTGACGAAAAAATAGCATGTGGAAGACAAAAAGCTGTATACCTGGATGGTTTTCACACTGGGCATAAACTGGACAAGACCATAGACCTGATCTAAGACTGGTGACCATGTGAAGGGCAAACCATGACGATCCACACTTATGGCACATGATGATGAATAATGTTAAACATAGCTGAAATGCTTGATGATTAATACTAAACATAACTCAACTGCTTCATGATTAAGGTGGGAAGGCCTCTGAAAGGTCAAATCATGAAGCCACTATGTTGATTTTCAGGTTGTCTGAGCCCTGAAAGGGGTTCAAATTTACTGAGGAGATTTTCCTCCTGGCCAGGCAGCATCTTCATGGGAAATATAATACAAAGCTCTACTTCCCCTCTCCAAACACAAGAACTAGCAGGGCATGCAATACTGGATCTTTAGCTTCACATTTGTGGAGAGGCATGGTGGTCCTGGAAACATTAGGACGCACTGAGGAGCGACATTTCAAGTTCTTGGTCAGTGTGGTCTTGCAGCCTCAGGGGCCGCAACTATTTCTTTTTCTTTCACCCATCATCCTCTAATGGAGTACTGGCCCCTGAACATCTCTGACAAAACCCTTCGTAGACCTGTTCATGATTAATTGGATTCTACAGCATTTTTGTTTTCTATGGGAGGTTGTAGACAGTCTCAACCAACCATCCTCAACTGCCTCTTACGACATGCATGACATGTTACAGTGTTACTATTCCTTGCTTCCCTTATGGGTCACCCGAACATTTGATATATTTATTTCCATGACATGACTTTTACAAACAAGAATTTAATGGGACACTGTAAAATTACAAATACATTACACAAATTCATTAACTGATGTCTGCATATGACTTAAGGACTAAAATGGTATGACAGAATCACTGATGTGGCACTGATGGAGAAAACTAAAATTCCAGTCAATCAAGAAGTGAGGAAAATGACACTGGTAGGACAGGACACAGATTAAGGAAAGCTGATGAAGCAGTAGTATTTCACCAGATAAAGAATATTCTGTGGAACTTATCCCTATCCATGGAAGCCAAAAAACAAATTTTGGAATGTTACATATTGACTATACCACTTTATGGACAGACAGAAAATACTACTTTATGGACAGACAGAAAATACTACTTTATGGACAGGCAGAAAAACCAATGAGCAAGTCCTATAAGAAACAAATGAAAATTGTAAGCTGATTTGAGAAATTAGATGTAGACAGTCAACATTTTTTGGGCATAATATGAGAAGAAACAACATGGTGACAACTGGCAAGACTGAGAGGAAAAGAAAGGGGAAAGCAGAGAAGTAAATATGTGGATGACTTGGCCACATGGCTTGGTTGAGACAATAACACAGAGCTGATCCACGACTCTGGTGATTGTGTGAGATAGTGAAACATGACCGCCCATGCTTATCAGCATGGCAAATTATGAGTTTATTAAGTGATTTAGATGTTTTCCATATTTCAGCTTTATAATTTCTTACTGCCACAGATTATATGTCCAAATATTCAACATCTTTACCATCTATTAACTGACTCAGTGCCGAAACCAAAGGTGACCTCCCATGTGGATAGAAGGGCAATATATCCAGACTAGGGTCGTCGTGTTGTTTGTTTTGTTTTGCGGTATCTTCCACAATTTCAATGCTCAGTGAATGGAAATGTACATATAATACTTGTTCATTTTATTGGGTACCATGTTTAGTCCAAATCTACCATTTGTTTGGCACTGAATCAGTTAAAGCCTACTATAGAAGAAGCCAACTTACTGACTGTTCCCTCCTCTAGGTTGAAATCAAACGCGTACACTTTTCTTGGCACAGAATCAATATAATACATAATGGAGTTGTCATCTGACCAGTCGATGCCATTGCTAATATCAATGTTACCAACGTGCTTGGTCAGTTTATGGTCAGCAGAGAAACTGTACAAACTGCCTTGTCCATTGGCAACTTTTCCAGGTGTGGTCTCAAAGCCCATGGTACCTATTTGAATTCAAGAAAAAAAAATAGCATTGAAATATATTATGAACAATAAAAATGGATTAACAATCAAAACAGAATTAAAGAAACTAAACCATATTATTGAAACTTCTTCTTCTGCTTTCATCTAGAGAGATTTTTCAGACGTGTCTGTTTACAGCAGAGCTGTATTCTTGCGCCGTTAGGCCAACACATCCAACTTCTGTGAGCATTTGTTGACAGGGTTAACCTTCCCGGGTGTTTTATTGAAACAATATCAAAGGATAGCAGTTTTTAACTTGTGCAGTGTGGTGAGAAGAATACTCAATGTATCAAGAAGTGATAAGATCAGAAATGAATAAATCAAGGACTAAATTGGGAGTTATAGCAGCACTAGATTTTATTAGAAGGCAGCAAGTCAAATGATTTGGCCATGCAAGCAGGCTACCAACTAACAGTATACCACAACAAGCAATGATGTACAGACCAGATGGAAGCAGAGGAAGAGGCCAACCTTGTAAACGATGGAAGGAGGGAATAGCAGAGTCCATGGGAATATCGATACATGGAGCCCATAAGTGGGCACTCTCCTGCGGCTTATACTTCACCTCGACACCGCAAGGTACAAGAGTAACAACTAATTAGATGAGATGACTATTGGGGCGGTGAACCCTAAGTGGGCATGGATGTTTTTATTATTTATCTAAAAACTGAAAAATACCTGTGCCGAATTGTTCTTTTTTTGTGTGGGCTCTCATTCTGGAGACCCGGGTTCGAGTCCTTGGTAAGGTGTGGATTTTTTTCCTGCCCGGGGCAAAAATAAAACTCTAGCCTGCGCAATTCGCGGCGACTGCACTAGCCATGCTGGTCTTAATTCCTTAGGCTCAAGACTCCCCTGTCCTACACCGCAAGGTAGTATAGGCAGTAGATGACAGTACAGGTTTTTAAAGGCATGACTATATTGTTCTTTCTTTCACATGTAATTGTATTCACACATTGTCCAATTGCAGGTTATTTTTAAAAATTGCATTAAAGAATTATATTCCTAAAAGCCTTCCAGACCTCTTCCGATTGTAATGAAAAAAGTTAGGCCAAATGTCAAAACATAGCTAAAGTTGTTAGTTACCCTCATGGGGCAGCGAGTAAGAAATAATGTTATCAGACAGAAATAGGGTCAACACTTTATGCCACACACACTAAAAAACAGAAGATCAAATGGTTTGGTCATCTTGTTAGAATACAACACCATCAGTCACCAGCACTGAGGTTACACCAAAGAAGATATGATGCGAGAGCAAGAGGAAACCCCAAAAGAAAATGGAATGACGACACAGACATTGTACAATCACATAAAATGATATTATTCAGTGCCACCCATCGGGCGCTGGAACATCCACTATTCCTCCTCACTATGCTTGACAGCAAAAGTGGAAGATGATGATGATGATGATAATGATGACGATGATGATGATGATAATGATAATGATGATGATGATGATCTGAGAGGCTGAAAACAGGCAGTTGGCCAGATAGTGAACTGTAATTGCCAGATTGTCATACACTATCACTAATGAAATATTCCTGTGTCTGCAAATATTAATTATAGCATTCCCCTGCAATAGACTATTTCAAGTAGGAAATAAGATTGCAGATATAGACTGACTTCAAGTGAACAAAAAATAAAAGGCAAATTATCCCATGGAGGAAAAGCAGAAACAAGATGGTCAGGAGGTTCCAAATTGCTGTCATAGTTTGGGAAAGAATCGAGCATAAGCTCTCAACTTTGGTCAGATACCCCTATGGTATGTGCATTCATCACCTCTGACAGCAAATGTCCAGTTCCTGGCCTGCGTGTGGCTGAACTGTTTAAACTAAAAGGGGTGAAAGTGAGTCTCTGGTTTCCTAAAGCTAGACAGCTCTAGATACACACACCCATACTGTCTAAACTCAAATAAGACCACAGATATCCCAGCAAAATAAGGAGCTGAAGATAGAGGTAACGAGCCAGCAGGTGCACCACAGTAATCAGGATGCCTCACACACATACAATGGAAATATGTACAGTGAAATTTATGCAAGAGACAACATTGCAGATAAGACAACTTATTTCAAGCTAATGAAAGAAGATGTTGGTCAAGCGAGCCAAGAGGTTATAAATATTGAAAAATGCTGGATTTGGATATTGAGGTAAATATTTTGCCATTGTTGTCTGACTTTGTAGTTCTCAGCTTTATTACCACATTATCACTTTCTGCTTGTAGTGTCTTATTAACTGTTCATATTAACTATCTGTTTGCTGTGAGTCTCCAACATAAGAGATCCACCAGGTGCAACATACTATACATTTGTTTGTGGATAACTTTGAATTTAGACATTGTGTCCCTAACAGGGACCTATTTGCTCTGCTCTTTTGTATTTTCATATGGAAAGGAATTTTTAACGAGCAAATGGGCCCTGCGAAAGGTTCCCCTTGTCTGAGAGGATTCCTGGGGAAGACTATCATTCAACCAGGTGAAGTTTGTGTAATTGACCTGACGGACAGATACAATGAAGTTCCCGTCTATGACGAAACTGCCAAGACCCTTCTGAGCTTCTGCACAGTCCTACCTGTCATTCTGGTAGCCTATCTTTTCTATACAAAGAACTCTATTCTATGTTGTGTCTTATGTGGTGCGTTGTTTTGAGTTAATTAAAATAACAAAACGAAAGGCATGAGTTATGTTTTGTGAAACAGCCTAGGGTGACTGCTGGGTGCGTGTGTTGTAATTCTTAGGTCTAAGGGGTCTGCAGAATCACCAGTTGAGTAATTCTAAGATAGATAGGTGATATCCTTGGTCAATACTTAATCCAACCCCAATAGAATTGTTACAAAACAGAAACACAAAAATGTGCTATATTAAAAAGAATATAACAAGTGTGTTTGCTGAAGAAATAATACACATACAAAATTACTTTGACAGGGAAACAAGAACACACTCCTACTCCTTCTGCTTCTTCTTCCATTCTCAGATAATAAAATCTGTCATTGACATAATTTTCAGCCTGTCTCAAACGCGTCTTGTCACAGTACAGTTGGAAAGGTGAGACCGCCACACTGCCCCTCTCAACAAAACAACTGAAGACCAACAACTTCATCTCCACAGAAACACACACAAGCAAACACAGATTATGCTCAAAAGATAATAATGTCCAGATAACTTGCCTGCCCACAAACGACCAGAAGCATCACACTTCCCATCATTAAATCGGTTTTTGGTTCCTTGTTCAACCTCTGCAAGAACTGTAGTGGTGGCAGTGTCCCAGTCCACGTGGGAAATTGTTCTGTTGAGTCCGGCGACTAGACCACCCCGCTCACATGGGATAACAAACCCAATTGTTCCATCTAGAGACAAAAGATTAAAATTATACACTTCTCTCTCTCTCTCTCTCTCTCTCTCTCTCTCTCTCTCTCAATGTTAGATGAGCCAGTGTGCCACATTCTTAACCTTTGAAAATAAAGTTTGTTCATTCAGTGATACACCTGTACATGTATTTGTCTGTTGTCTGCTCTCTATCTGTGAGAGAGAGAGAGAGAGAGAGAGAGAGAGAGAGAGAGAGAGAGAGAGAGAGAGAGAGAGAGTGTGTGTGTGTGTGTGTGTTGTGTGTGTGTTGTGTGTGTGTGTGTGTGTGTGTCGGTGTGTGTGTCGGTGTGTGTGTGTGTGTGTGTGTGTGTGTGTGTGTGTGTGTGTGTGTGTGTCTGTGTGTGAAAATGGGAGTAGATATATGGTTGGTGGGAGAATCCTCTGAAAGACTTCAGTTTTAACTCTTAAATCCATTGCAGTCAGGTCATTTGAGCCTAGACAAGGCCTTGTATCTATCTGAGCGAGGTTGGTTTAGAGATCTATCTTCCAGCCTGACACCAGTTTACTATCCCCACTGGGACATTTATTATTTGAATATCAATTACTAAGGATAGAAAGTGTTAAAGTAAACACCAGCTGAGGCTGAACGAATTTTAAAAAACAATTTCAGTTAAGATCGATAAGATTCTGTTGACAATGCAAAATGTGTTTTGTAATGTATCGTAAGTTCAAGGTCTTCATCTTGATAACACAAGTAGTTTGTGTAATGAACAACACTCAGGTAAATTATGTTGTAAACAACATTCTCATCATTATCATATGCCCTGCTGACTGGTGTAGACATTCATGGCTATCCACAGATCTTGGTCCTTAGTGCTCTGGATCAACTTTGTTGTTGATATTCCTCCATGTCACTGGCACAGCCCATCCAGCATCATTTCTCTTGGTCTGCCTCTGCTTCTTTTGTTTCCACTGACCTTTCCATTTATCACAATGTTCTCCAATGCCTCTCTTCTCTTCACATGACCAAAGAATGCTGTTTGCATCTTTCTTACGGTTATTTATAAAGTTCTAGTTTCATTAGTCTTTTCCAAGCAACTGTTTTAGTTAGCCTGGCAGTCCAAGGAATTTGCAACATTCATGTCAAAGAACCATATCATCACTGCTTCTAAGCTCTTCCTTATTTATTCACTCACGTTTCATGATTCACTGCCACACAGCATTTCAGCACTCTCTCTCTGACATTCACTGATAAAGAAGTACTGGATAAGATACTTTTAATTTTCTGAAATGCAGTATTTGCTTGACCAATACTACTCTTAATCTCTGCCATACATTATCTATCTGATGTTATAATTGCCCCTAGGTATTTGAATTTATGAACTGTGTTCCCTTCTATTGTTGTCTTACATTTTGGTGTCATCTTTTTCTTTGATATAGCCACTGTTTCTGTTATATACAACACACTAATTAAATAATTCTGAGAACACATTATCTTGTAAACACTATACTGAAAGTAATACTTCAATTATCTTCAGGAATTTTGTTTTTCTCCATTACAAAGATAAAAAACAATACACTCTAGAGAGATAACAAATCTTGTAGCAGATAAGCATACAAGCTGCTAATCTTCCTGAAATAATCAGGTCATTTTGACAGGAAACCAAGAATCCAAACCAGTGTTTACATTGTCTAAGAACCAATTCAAAACTTGTAGTCTGTGTTTTAGATTTATATAATGTGTCACTTATTTAAAGCTAATCTACTGCAACAGGCAAATTTATGTTCAAGCGTAGCTCTGTTTTATAATTTTTATTTACATAGGTTAAATTCCTCATTTGTTGTAAAACATTTTGATGCAATAACCAATGTCACACAGCATGAACCAGAAGAAATCCTACCTGTGGATTTGTGTATTAACCCAAACCACTTTCTACAATGTATATATGTGGACAGCATCTCTATTAACTCTTTCAGTTTGGATAGCCAAAGAAACAAATTACTGCCTAGAAGAGGCTAATGAAAGTAGAACATCCCCTCTGATGTGTCGCCACAGTGATGAGATAGAGCGGCTTGTGTGTTCAAATGACCCCAAGACGGTAGGGTCCCCCATGTTGGAGAGGTCAAGGGATAGGAAACAGACATAAAGAGACACAAACCTACTGCCTTGTATGTAGCCTGAGGACAGTCAAAGGCAAGGAAACAGACAAGGAGAGGTATGCATCTACTGCCGTTAGGTAGACTGGGGACAGTCAAAGGGCTAGGAAACAGACAAGGAGAGGTATGCATCTACTGCTGTGTAGGTAGACTGGGGACAGTCAAAGGCTAGGGAAGGCAAGCCTGATCAAAATGTTTGTCAAAGTCGGATATATTGAGCCACAGGCTTGACAAAACAGTGCAAAGCAATTCAATTTTTGATGTCGCAAAGTAGAACATTTTACACAACCAAAGGAAAAAAACAGTGTTCTTTAGTCACGTAAGACGTCATGATGACTGGAAAGATCAGCAGTTGAAGAGACAGACTGGGAGAAATTTAGTCTGGCAGTCTAAAACAGACTGGGAGAAATTTAGTCTGGCAGTCTAAAACAGACTGGGAGAAATTTAGTCTGGCAGTCTAAAACAGACTGGGAGAAATTTAGTCTGGCAGTCTAAAACAGACTGGGAGAAATTTAGTCTGGCAGTCTAAAACAGACTGGGAGAAATTTAGTCTGGCAGTCTAAAACAGACTGGGAGAAATTTAGTCTGGCAGTCTAAAACAGACTGGGAGAAATTTAGCCTGGCAGTCTAAAACAGACTGGGAGAAATTTAGCCTGGCAGTCTAAGACAGTGGTATGGGGGAAAGTCAGCGGCACAATTAATCCAGAACACCAAAGACCAAGCTCTTTAGGATTCATGCATGCCTACACCATTTGTCAGGGCGTTTGATGATGATGATAACACCATCCATGGTGCAACCAATACACACGCATTGGTTAGCTGTTTGGTACAGAATGAGTTAAGCATGTTCATGGATTCAATATGCACATATGTTTATAGTCTTGTATTTTCAATCTCCGTAGCACTTTTGTCACAGCCAGCACCACCATTTTCAGAATACTGTATTGATCAAGAGTGCATCACTGGACTCCTGAACTTCTCCTTCTACCTGTTTCTCTTCTTCTTCATCATTCCTCTTTTGAAGGAAGAGCGTCTCACCTAGTTATGCACCTCAAAGCTCAGCACGTATGCTTTTATGTAAGGTTTGCTTCCACTAGATTCCATCCTTCTTCTTCTTCTTCTTCTGCTGCGTTCATTCGGAATATTTTTGGGACATAATTGTGCTGTGCCTGTGTTTGCAGCAGGGCTGCGGTATTCACACCTTTCAGCCAACATATCCGACTTCTGTAGGCATTTGTTGACCAGGTAACGTTCCCGGGTAGATTTCATCCCAGGTAATATGCTCTATCTATCCATGGGAAGGTTTTCTTTCTGAACAACTTTGCCAGGGCTCTATAAACAATTGCCAGTCCTATGCTGGGATTGAATCCAGTACCATGGACATACCTTGAGGATAAAGATCATCTGCGACGAGAGCTAGAGAACGCTCGAGAAGAAAATGAACTGACGACATTAAAGACATTGTACAATCACACTGAATGACACTTTCCAATGCCACCCATCGGGCGCTGGAGCGCCAATTATTCCTCCCTATGACACTTCACAGCAAAAGTGCGAGATACTGATGATGATCTTGCGGACGTCTTCTGGCTCTTTTGCTCTCAAATTGTCCCTCCATTATGGTATTGTGTAGACTGTTACGTTCTTTTATGTGACCAAAGTATCGTGTCTTGTTAATTAATTTCGGCAATCGCGCATTTTATGTTGAGCTGTTATAAATCTTTCTTTACTTTACTCATTTTTGCATAAAACTCTCCCCTCAGTCTTTAAAAGATCCACATTTAACTAGCCTAATTTGTAAGATCAAATCAAAATCAAATCAAATCAACTTTATTAGGGTCACAAATTGGGCGTGCAGGCCCGTCTTACATTCGGCCCTTCCAATCACTCGTCTTTCGTTCATCAAGAGCATTATACATTTACATAGGAAGAAAAATAAACATTGTGAAATGAATGTTGTAAACATAAACAAGGCTAATTACCATGTTATGAGGCCCATCTCCCACCTATCCATGCATCACCCTACCCACACACACCCCCACCTACCCACACACACGCACACCAAGGGACACATACACACCCCACCTACCCACACACAAGGTGGACACCATTATCTCTCAGCCACAGTCCCTCCTTGAACTATTCCCAAAAGAATTGTACGTGGTGGCTTCAAATGAAAACCTTAATTATATATTCTTTTTGTGTGAATATATTCTGAAAAAGTAAAGAACAAATGTATTATTTTTTTATGTAGTCACCACTACATGCAATGCATGCCCTCCAGCGCCGATAAAGTACTTGGATTCCTGTCGAAAAAAATTATTCTTTTGGCCATGTGTGTAACCATTCATGCACCACCTGCTGTACATCTTCATCGAACCGAACAGTTTTGAAACTTCCTACTTCACTCATACACTTGCTGGACTGAACGGCATGCATCACCATACTGGACCTTCATTCGCCGATGAATTTCTATAGGTTTCACCCCTTCACTGATCAAAATATGGATAACAAAATGCTGCTCCTCTTTGGTGAATGTCAAAAGTGGGGCAGCCATTTTGAAACTGTCCTTATGATGTCACCGTGTTCGTCCGTACCATGATATATGATGTCACGTGCTTAACATTCATGACATCCTTAACAATAAGTTTGACAGGTTACAAGACAATGGCATGGTTATTGTTAATTTCTATCACACTTTTAAGGTTTTCATTTAAAGCCCACTTGTACATATTAAGCTAAGTGTAAAAACTCACCTAGGTTAATCTTGCTCTCCTGTCCGGTTTTGGAATCCCAGCGGTGGATTCCACCAGTAACAATATCGACGTAGTATAACGACTCAGTTTTCACATCCCAGTGAGGTCCTTCTCCGATTGAAGGGCAACAGCTTTTCACTGCAACTTCTATTTTTGGGGAAGCCATCTTGTATGAATACTGATGAGATTTTCAGCACCCGAGAAAGAAACCAAAACATTAAAAAATACATTTACAGTGAGAAATCAGAGTACAGTTTAAAACATGTTTTTGGGTGGTCAGCATGGCTGAATGGATAAGAGCACTTGCTCTTAAAACTTCAAGTGTACTGATGTTGAAGTAGCAGGTTCAACCCCTACACCTGTCAGTTGGAATAAAATGTTGACTTCTCGTGCTTGACTAGAAAATGTAAATGACAAGTACCTACATATATATATATATATATATATCCCTCCTAGCTCTGTGGTGAAGGAGTTACGAATACACTTTGTAATCCTGCCTACGCATTCGAATCACAACTGCGGACGATTTGGAAGCAGACAGCCTTGCGTTAGTTTCCCATACAAAGGTGTGAGTGCCAGTCATTCAGAAAGCATTGGAAAAATATTGAACGTAAACTTGCTGAAACATCATGAACAGCCAAACAATGCTGGGGTTGATTGCAATGTCCTCTACAGGATATGCAACTAACTAATCAATCCCTGGTAGCAAAGTGGTTAGTGCACTTTGCTGTCAAGACAGTGGTTTGGATTCAGCCGGCAACACAGGCAGGATTGTTTCCAACCAGTCTCTGGGAATGAAGGACGGTAAGGAAGGGAAATGGCCACCTCATCTTATATGCCGTGGACAAGAATGTGTGAAGGTCTAACGCAACACTCTAACAGCAGTGGCTGCTATGTAACTACCTTTTATATTTTTATATATGTGTGTGTGGGGAGGGAGAGGGGGAAGTCTATAATGCAGCTAATGAAAACACACGGCAATGACGGTTACCAAGCTTTGCTTGCTTGCTTGCTAGTGTTCGTTGGCTTGAGCTCCAACGCAAAGTCCTGTATGTCGGATGAAGGCATCCTGTTGTCCAACATCAGTGTGATGTCATACAGGACCTGAGTTTTGCGTGAGTATCCGTTGTCCCATGTCTGGCTTATTGGTGTGCAGACTGGTGGTTCCTCGCCGTACAGGCAGACACTCTCCGACTTCGGAGGAATCGGCGATCCTACTGACTTTAGCCAGGACCCCGAAAGGACCTGTTGCCCAGGACGCTCGACGAGGACGCGTCAATAGGTCTTGGCCAGTATATAACCCGGCCCTGGTGCCTTGGAAACACCTCTGCGTCCCAACGAAAAGCTTTCAGAGCACATGTATTTGAAACTAGACCACATGGCTTCACAGTACTGGCCTATTTATAGCCAGTGGAAATTGCAGTTTTCGGAATTAAAAAATAAAAACGACTACATTAGGAATTTGGCCGAAGTTTGGCAGCAAGCAACATGGCCGCCGGATCACGTGATCTTGAACGTGAATGTCCGATCACTACACCGAATCAAAGTACCTACTAAATCTATTGTCACTATGTCTGTCATCAGAAATCAAAAACAGTAGGATTACGATGAGTAGGATAAAATTAATATCCTGTCAAACACACAAATACTAGACTATTCAAGCACACTACATAACATACAAATCCTTTTAAAATCATTCAGTTAAATATACATTAACAGATAACATATACCTTTAAAATATTTCAGTGGACAAGATGTAAATGTGTGTGTTATTGCTTTACAAATAAATACATATAGTATAAAATACTTCAGTAAAGTATATTGAAAACACCTTTAAAACTTTTCAATAATTTAATTAGATGTTTATTAACACTAAACAAAAACCTATTTTGTATAATATTAATTAATACACATAGTTTACTGGAAGATTTTATTTATGTATTTTGAGTAAGATACATCTAAGATACCAAATCTTGGGTGTATCTTAATCAAAATACACAAATACCTTTTAAATCCTTCAGTAAAATATGTACATTAGTTAATAATAATATTATACAAATACATGCAAAAATCCAACAGTAAAATATACAAATTTTAACAGTATCAACAGCTTACCTATGTGAGATCAGATACTGGGCTCCTTAGAGATGGAATGTGTAGAAGTGTTATCAACTTCACTGCTTTATAGGCTATGATGTGGCCAAGGCCACAATACTGTGCTTGCAGAATGTTATCTTTTCACCAATCTTTGCCCTTAGGTGACTATTTCCCTTGTTGTGCATGTGTATATAACCTCTGGCTAGTTATCACTACTACAACTAAAGAGGCAGTCACACCACCCCTCAGGCAAAATTACACATCCATTATCTTCTGAATACATGACCTACTTAACAAAGGGGCTTAACCTGTAAACAACCAGCAGACTCAGGGCTATTTAAAGTGACCTTGGGAATGAAAGGGTGAGTGTGTGTAACTTCTGATAATAGACTACTAATGTGGCTGCTTTCTTTTGTAAGGCATGGTGAATGCATACTAGCATTCTTGCCTGGCAATGTATGCCTTGTGTGCATGTGTATGTGTGTGTGTGAGAGAGAGAGAGAGAGAGAGAGAGAGAGAGAGAGAGAGAGAGAGAGAGAGAGAGAGAGAGAGAGAGAGAGAGAGAGAGAGAGATTTATGTGTGTATCTGGCTGCTATTATTTGATATTTTGTGTGTATGTTTTAGAGAATGTGAATGGATATTCTTTGGTGTTTGGTAAGAATGTGGTAAGAATGTTGGTAAGAATGTGTAAGTGTTGGTAAGAATGTTTAAGAGTGTTGGTAAGCATGTGTTAGAGTGTGTTGGGATGTGACATTGTTAGATGTTTGATATTGATGTGTAAGAGTGTGTGATATTTTATATGTTTGGTATTTATGTGTTAGTGTGTATGATATTATTAGATGTTTGGTTTTAGTATTTGTTTGTAAGAGTGTATGATACTGTCTGGTGTTTGGTATTTATCTGTAAGATTGTGTGACAGTGTTTGACACTTGGTATGAATATGTAATTGTGTGGCATTGTTTGATGTTTGGTGTGTCTACTATTCAATTTCACATTTACAAACAGGCAAATTAATATTGGTCTCTTTGCTTATGTTAATGGATTTAATTACACTTATTAATTAATTCGTTTAAAGAGATAATACTTGCGCGTAATAAATTAGATTTCCCTATATCTATCCATCTTTGCAGATATCACGTTTTAATAACACAGTTAAAACAATGTACTAAAATAATTTATTTTTTTAAAATTAATTTGCTATTGACAAGATGTTGTGTCGGACACAGAAATATTAATAACTTCGCTTAGAATTAACGTACAGTCTTCATTGAGATACCGATAGATTTGTCTTGTCAATGTATATCCAACTGTGATGGTTTCATGAGTAAAAACCCAATTTTTAAATAATGTCTATATATGCTACTACTATTGTTTCAGTTTCATGTTGACCTGTAGTCAGCCAGTAGATCGTAATTTAAAATTCATATCACAAATGAAATAATGCAGTTTTAGTTAATATAAAATAATTTTAATGACTTACCAATGTCGGTACTAATTTAGTAATACAGAAGTATGTAATCTAAAACTGAGTCATGTGCATAAGACTTTCATTGCTAGCAGACGAGTCATGCACATGCAGTAAACATTAGTAAATAATAATAAACAAACACCATTTCACCGAGGTGCCCGTACGGTCGCCATATTGGCGATGGATGTGATATTATTATACTAGAGTTTGTACCTATAGTCCTATACTAGAATAGAAGTTAAGTTTAGCCAAGAATCGACATCACAGCACTAATGAAGTTCATATACTTGCTCCGTCTGCATCTGCAACAGCAAGTGAAGAGTCCCTGTATCTAGAATGTTACATTGTTTTCATTACGTTATAGGCTACCGTTATCTATCATTTATACTCATATCATATATGATACAGTTATAATAATAATATATTATAACTTATATAATCTGTTTAAGTAACTAATTAGATTCTATATATTAAGGATTCTATTCAGAGTGCATGCATTATTGCATTAACAATACTCATTTTGATTAAGTATTCATTCTTTAATAATATTTCTGATATAGGCCTACATTAACAATACTCATTTTGATTAAGTATTCATTCTTTAATAATTAATATTTCTGTTATTCTTTCATCACTTCTATTTAATTGCTTTTGCGGGGGGATGGAGTTATTGCCTCTCCATAGCACAAAGCCTGGGCTAAAATATAGAGATCATGTGTTGCCCATGCAGCATGATCCCTCTCTCGGCCTGCCTAGTTCACTCCAGAGGAAAGGTAACACCCCTACATCTGGAACAAGACAAGCTGCAGAAGCTGCCGGATCAGCAAAGCAATGCTCTAACTGTCCGCCTGTCGGAGCTTCGATCCTAGACCAGCCGCCAACCAAGGCTTAGGGCCTGGTCTGCCCTGCCATGACATTTTGTCTTTAGCTTGCATTTCCTCGCACCAGGGTAAGGCTTGTACCCTCCCGATTGCGCTCTTCCGCCCGAAGCCGTTGGCACAATGTGGGGTGTTGGGTTTGGTAAGCGCCGCCCAACGTTCGGCGCTAACAGAAAGCAGGTAGTACCGTCTACTGTTATACAGTAGCTCAGTCATATCTGACTAAGACCTGACACAAGCTTTTGCAGAAAGACATTGTTATATGATATAATCTGCACAGTATCCTTTACACCCCTTCTGGGTTTTAATTGGGATAAATATTCTTATTTCAGATAATGATTGTTTATATAGTTATACTTTTGGTACTTCCATAAGAAAGAAATATAACACTGCAACATACAAGTTAGTTATTTGCATATCCTTTGCCTTTACAAGACATTTGCAATCAACGCCAGCATTGTTTTGTTTTTTGCTATTGTTGATGTCTTGGCAAGTTTACGTTCAGTAGTTTGCCATTGCTTTCTGAACGGCCGGCAACCATACCATTTTGTAAAAGAAAACAGCGCGGCGAGATCTGCTGCCAAATCGCGCGCAGCTGTGTTTCGAACGCAGCTGTGTTTCGAACGCGGGTATACGGCATCACAAACCGCCTTCGTAACCCATTCGCCAGGGAGCCCGGCAACATCCAAGTAAACAGCAAAATTATTTAACAGGCGAGTTACTACAAAGTTATCTTACAACAGTCGTTAAGTTAACATCTGATAGATGATACCTTGTAGTTATAGAGATTAGCACAAGAATAGTCATGGCAAAGGTAGCCTTTTTTTTTTGCAAGTTAAAAATACAAATTAGTTACATATCCTTTACATGACGTCGTAGTCAACCCCAGCATTTAGGCCTATGGCTGTTTGTGGTTTCTTAGCAAATTTGGCAATGTTTTCTAAACAACCAGCACGTATACGTCTTTATGAAAACCAACGCAAGGCCGTCTGCTGCCAAATAGCCTGCAGCTGTGTTTCGAACGCGGTATGCTGGGTGACGATTTGCGTCCGTATTGCCTTCGACACAGAGCCGGTTTTTGCAAGAATAAATACATAATCACCGCATTTGAAAAGCTGTCATTTTGCCATAAGGAAAAGAGTATTTAATTGCTAGATAAAACCTATACACAAACATAAATGAGACATTTCTTAAAGGCACAAATGAAAATCGTAAATCAAGAAGGAAAATTAGACGTAGTCAAGATTTACTGGGCACATTACGAGTTCAAATAAGCTTTAAACGTATTAACATTTTGGCAAAAGAGCAAGGGAGAGGCGGAGCGATAAATAACTGGGATGGCTTGGCCACACGTGGCATAATCGAGATAAGAAAACAGATCTAATCCAAAAGTGGTGATCATGTGAGATGCCGAACGATGACTGCCCATGCATGTCGGCACTCAGAGATGGATTAACCATTAGGCAAACAAGGCACGCGCCTAGGGCACCAAGCATTTGGGGGGCACCACAAGTCCTCAAGAAAAATGTGTATATTGTCCCGGTAGCGTAATTGCATGGCATAAGCAAATCGCAAATGTAATATTGAATCGCACATTATTTATATATACATACCCTGTGCTGCCCATTCACTAAATCTGGTAGGCAGAAGTGCCGTTGACTCTTGTTTAGAGGCAGTAAACTTCTTCCATACAGTGCAACTGATCTATACTTTTTTCTCAGCTTCAACCAAAAGATGGAAGATTCTGAAAGGATGCCTTGTGAATGAAAAGCTGGTAAAGTCCCTTTCCGATACTAGATGGGAAGCACATGCTGTTGCAACTGAAGCCATTCTAATGTCTCATCCTCAGATTATAGAAGCGTTAGAATGTTTACAAGAAGACCAGTCACAGAAGGGGGACACCAGAAGAGAAGCAGAAAACATTGCAAAGAAGATGCAAGAATTAGAATTTGCTTTCATGCTTGTCTTTTGGGAAGAAGTGTTACAACATTTTCACAGGGTCAGTCAAGCTCTACAAAATGAGCACGTGAACTTGAAAACGTGTGCTGAATTTGTATTCTTCACTAGCAGATCACTTGCATGAATCTAGGAATGAATTTGAAAGATTTGAAGAAGCTGCAAAAGAAATAACACCAGGTGTGGATTATAAGTCAACTTTGACCCGTAATCGTAAACGAAAGACAGTGGTCATTGATGGTGATGCCCCTGAGGTATCTCAGAATGCCAGAGACAAATTTCGTATATCTGCTTTCTACACCATTGTTGACAAACTTGAGACAGAGATGAGTAGACGAGGACAGGTATATAATGATCTAGCAGTTCGATTTTCTTGTTTGGTCGATGTACCACAAACATCTCAGTGTTGTGAAGGACTAATAAATGCTTATCCTGAAGATCTAAACAATAATTTATATACTGAACTACAACAGTTCCACTCATATATTCGCCACAAGTTTCGTGCATCAAAATCTGACAACAACACGTTCAGTCATGCAGAACTCTACAAAGTAATAGTTAGAGACAACATCGAGTGTGCTTTTCCAAATGTAGAAATCGCCTTGCGCATATTTTTAACATTAATGGTTACGAACTGTTCAACTGAGCGCTCTTTTTCTCAGTTGAAACGTACAAAAAATCCAAGTAGATCGACAATGAAACAAGAAAGGCTTGATTCCTTATCTTTGCTGATGATTGAGGCAGACTTGTTGCGCAAAATTAACTTTGATGATGTACTCAAAAACTTTGCCAGACGTAAATCTAGAAAAAAAGAACTTTAAAATGTAAATGTGTGCTCTCTCTGACTTTCTTATCTATCAAAAAAGTTACAGTATTTTTGTCTACTATTATTACAAAATTAATTAACTATTAATTTTAATACAGAAATACCTTATATATATATATATATATATATATATATATATATATATATATATATATATATATATATATATATATATATATATATATATATATATATATATATATATAAGGTGTTTTATATGTGTGATAGTAGTACAAACATGTGTGTTTACATTTCACAATTGTTTTTCTTTGTTAGTTTTTTGCATAATATTGAACATACCAGCAGTCAGTGGAGGATCGGGGCCCGGGGCAGTAGGGGGCACCCATGTGGGTTTGTGCCTAGGGCACCAAGATGGCTTAATCCGGCCCTGTCGGCACTTCACATGATGATGACTTCATATTGTGTAGATTATGACTGACTGGCACCTTGCCGTCTTGACAGACGATAGTGTGTAAAATGGAATTATATCTCTCCATAACACAAAGCCTGGGCTGAATTTAGAGACCATGTGTTGCCCATGCAGCATGATCGCTCTCTCGGCCTGTCTAGTGTACTCCAAAGGAAAGGTAACCCCAATACGTCTGGAACACGACAAGCTGGAGAAGCTGCCGGATCAGCAAAGCAATGCTCTAACTGTCCGCCTGTCTGAGCTTCCATCCCAGACCAACTGCCTGTGTAGATTATATAATCAGTTAATAATCATGTCTTTCAGACAGGAGGAACTTGATTTGTTGTATTTAGTTCTTATGGATATAATATGGAATCTTTACTGCACCCTTCCCTCATGATCCCACACAACCAAACATTATTCATTCAAAGTTGAATTGCGAAACCTTATGTAGACGCAATTTAGAATATCTTGGCTCTATAACCAATGTGGAACATTTGTTATCCCCATGGTAATTTCAAATTTAGAACTATTTCTGTTTAGTTTAGTTTAGTTTAGTTTAGTTTAGTCGACGGGTCAACCTCGCGGCACATGGGTGTAACCCATAAGTGCTCCGTTCTACTTCTAACTCAAGCCTGAATGCGGAGAATCTCAGCTCAGTGCACGAACTAGATAGCACCGGCGAGGATCCTGAAATACTTTCTCCGTGGCGAAGTGGTCAAGCTGTTTGATTCGGGCTCCGAAGGTTGTGTGTTCGATTCCGGGCCGCGTACTTCGGTTCACGAGTGAAATTTTTCGGAGACTCCTGCGGGTCGTCGCTAGAGCTACGGAGTTCGTGCTTTGTGCGACGCTTTCCGCGCTGCGGAAAGAGACCGAGCCATATGGGATAAAACCCGGCGCAATGAAGTCGACCCTGTTGATTTTAAAGCGACTTTTCGACTTTGGGTAGATTTTTAACTCAAAATTTTGCACGGGCAGCGCCGTTAGACTACTATTTTTTTTATTTCTAATTGCTGAGGAATTTTTTTTACGTGCGCAAGAATACACACGGGCGTCCGATCTCATTACCCAAAGACCAGGGAAAAATTTTGTCCACGTGAAAACATCCCGGGACCCCCAGCACTCGAGACGGACACCATACTTCGAGACCACTCAGCTCACCCCCTCCCCCCCCCCCTTTCCCCATCCCTTGGACTCTGTTTACACAAAACCTGCTGAAACTGCCTAATTGCTAACGCTTCACTTCATTTGAGCACGCGAAACGATTTTCCGTTGTTCACCTATGACCGCATGTTTTTAGCTGTTGAAGGATCGACAATGACGATGTTTTATAGACTTTCGACTGCACTGGGATTCCTGAAGACTGATTAACTCTCTTTTTCACCGACAATGGTATAAGTTCGGCTGTTCGATTTGCTAACTGAGCCTAATTGCCTCTTTCTGTTCTGCCTTTGTAATTTGCTTGGCACTCACACTTGAATTGATAAATGCAGTTTGAATTGGTATACGGACACAATGGTTCTTTTACAAATGGAGTAGGTGTCGGGATGTTTTATATGTGATCACTGGTTCAGCAACAAAGAATGTTTGGCTTACTGCTGTTTAAGTCGATCGAGTATTGGGTTAATTAAGTCGTCCCATAGAAAGGTCAGCTGAAGAAACACTTGCAGTTTGGGAGCCGATGATTCTTTGTGGGAGAACAAGGTGACAATTTACGGGATTGGGAGGAAGTGGGGGGGGGGGGCAAGGGGAAGGCAGAGAAGTAAATATCTGGATGGCTTGGCCACATGGCATGGTCTAGTCAAGAACACAGAGTTGATCAACGACTCTGCTGATCGAGTGAGATTGCGAAACATGACCGCCCACCCTTATGGGCAAGGCACATGATGATGACGATATGAACACACTTTCATGTGAATTACTGAATCAGTAGCGGTTGCGTTCGTGTAATCGTTAGGCGGTTAACTGTCCACCTATTCATACTAGCTAGCACTAGATCCTACCAAATGTGATGAATTTAGCACTTCACAGGTTCGTGCATTGGGGTCTTTTGTTTTGTTATAAACAGGATTATTCGTATAAATTCACTCAGTAATTCATCATCAAAGACAGAGGTGGAAAAAAACAAAAACCTTTGTGGATGTTGAATACATTCCCCAAGAACTTAGTCAAGAGCTTTCGAGGAAATGTAGATGTGGTTTTCGGGGTCCTCCGTGACGAAATGGTCAAGCTGTCCACAGCGAGCTACGAAGGTCGTAGATTTGTTGTCGGACTCCGCCATTCGGTGTAATTTGTCCGGAGACCCCGAGAGTCGTCAGTGGTGCTGCGGAGTTGGTGCTCTGTGCGACGCTTTCTATAGGCCGCTCCACAGAAAGTAGACCTAGTCATAACAGGATAGAACCCGGTGGGGTTAGGCCGATAATCTTACCTTTAACCCCCTTTAACGAATACGAGTTGAATAGATTAAACTTGTGACTGCTTGTTTTTCACCCTAGTAGGCTGATGTCATATTGCATGCAGACAACAGATAGAGGTAATCAGAAGTACTGATAAAGGATAAAGGCAAGACAGGTAAGAGTTAACCCAAGACGTGAATAGCACATACAACTGGAAAACCCTTACATTTAACAACGGCCCAACAGCCAACTCTGTGGCGAATTGGTTACAAGAGAGTTAGTTGCATATCCTTTACAAGACGTCGCAGTCAAGACCAGCATTAAATTTCTGTTGTGATCTCTTGGCAAGTTTACGTTCAGTAGTTTGCCATAAGTGGTTGCAAATGCAGTTCGTATTCTCGCATACCGTGTTCGAAACAGCCGCGGGCGTCTTGTAAGCAGGCCGCCTTACGTTGGTTTCAATACAATGGTATGAGTGCCGGTCGTTTACAACGCATGGCAAAACTATTGAACGTAAACTTGCCCCGGAGTCACAAACAGCCAAAAAATGCTGGAGTTGACTACTACGTCCTGTAAAGGATATGCAACTAACAACAGACGGCTTGTGAATGGACACAGATTAGTTTAGTAACAGAATGAGCGAAGTCCGGATGGGGAAGGGACAGATGAGGAGAACAAAGGTTAAGAATGGACTGGAAACAGGCTTCCTAGAGAGAAGCAATCGCCGACAGAAGTCAAGAAAGAACACCGATGAAGCCTGTGTCAGCGTTATACCAGGAATCTTTATAGGTGGCTCCCTGGCCAAGGTGTTACTGACGCAGTTCGTAATCCCGCATAACCGCGTTTGAAACACAGCTGCCGGCGATTTGGCGGCAGACTGCCTTGCGTTTCTTTTAACGAAATGGTATGGATGCTGGTCGTTCATAAAGCAATGGCAAACTACTGAACGTAAGCTTGCCAAGACATCACAATAGCGACAAATGCTGGTGTTGACTGTGACGTCCATGTAAAGGATATGCAAAACAAACTTTAACTTTATAGGCGCAAGAGCGTCATACCGCTGATCACACCGCTGGAGACAACATAGTTTCTTCTGCTTGTTCGTCCGATATTTTTGTTTTTTGGATGTGACTGCTTTGTGTCTCTTTACAGCAGAGCTGCGATATTTACGCCTTGTGAGCAACAAATCCGAGCTCTTCGGGAGTTTCTTTTAACCGGTTTAGCATCCCGGGTTTCTCGTAAGATGTTTAGCGTTCTCTGTGTTTTAACATCTTCACTTCCCCCCCCCCCCCACCCCATTCATTCATTCATTCAATCATTCATTCATTCATTCCTCCTCCCATCACAATTCATTCATTATTTCAAATCGCATTTCATTCATTCACCGGTCATATCCATACAGCAAGGTCCTTCATTACGTTAGTGCATGTCCTTTCTTTGCAGAGAACAGGAGCTCCCCATAACAACTCCGGGGCGGAAAAAAAACCTTCGATCCGGTCAAGCTTTTTCGCCACAAACGTCGACCATACAAGTCGACAGGCGTCGGACTTCATGGCACCGCCACATCCTGCACCCATCTTCTCTTTGGTCTTTCTCTTCTTCTCTTCCCGGCCATATACCCCTACAAGACTGTTTTCTCTAAACATTCATTACGTTTCAAGTAATCAAAGTATCCTAATTTTCTTGTTTTATCGTCTTTAGTAGCCAACCTTCTTCAAAATTCAGTTCTTGTCGTATTGGAGGCATTTATTCTTTTCTGTATCCAAGATATTCTTAGAACCTGTCTATAACATTTATATTCAAAGAAATTATTGCGCTATTCAGCTTGTTCAGCAAGTTTCCAGGTCTCACAAGCGTATAATGCAATGGGAAAGATGCATGCTTTTAAAAATCTAATGTTTGCAGTTCTATTTGTCCCCCTGCGCAATTTATTCAGTTGTTTTATTTTCTGAAGAGCAATCGATATTTCGTCTTTTAAACCTCTTCACCCCCCCCCCCCCCCCCATATCCCCTAAATCTACTAGTGGCACACCAACTGTGCCTTCAACAATAGCCACATGCCTCACCCAAGATGTGTAAGTGTGGAACAATGGCCTACTGAAAGCGTCGCACAGAGCACCAACTCCGTAGCTCCATGACGATCCCCGTGGAGCTCTGAAAAAGCAGTACGCGTTAATTAATCGAATGATGGAGACTGAAAGCGTGCTCACGATGTTCGCAACGCGAGGCATGAGACTTGGCCTTGTCGCCAAGGCGACCTTCGAGTTGTTATAAGTGTGGAACAACTCGAATGGCCTTGACTCGATAACAACATATTCAGAGTGTCACGTACAGATCGGAGAGGGCCGTCTTTTATCGTGCCACGTGATCTTGTTCACTTTATCTGCCTATTACCAGAGGTCAATGTACGGGGGCAGCTAATTAACATTGTGAAACAAAAAAGTACGTTTTACAACGCTTTTAAACAAGTGCAAGTATACTTTATATATATATATATATATATATATATATATATATATATATATATATATATATAGAGCTCGCTTTAAACTCAGCGTAGTTCATGAATATTACTTTTTGTTTTGTTTCGCTCGCTTTAAACTCAAGCGTAGTCCATACAAGTGTTACTTAGCAGTTGCTACTTCTATTGCACTAGACTGATCTTTGCGCATGGATCGGCTTTCCTTACTACAAGTGTAGTAAGGCGAACCCACCCTGGCTTCTGGGGTACTTGTAATTCACGTCCCCAATTCAAGGACGAGAATTGACCATTTTAGCCCAACTGACCGGTGTATGGGTTGAACCCGCTACCTTGGCATTAGCACACTGGAAGTTTAAGAGCGAGCGCTCTTGTCCGTTCAGCCACGCTTACCTCCAGCTTAACTACTTAAACCGAGGGAGGCCAGTAGTTGGCGTCATTTACCTTTCCAAAACGGTTTCATCCTTCCCCGTAAAGCCTTCTCGTGTCAAGTTTAAGAAGCGCTTCTTCAAAAAAGTATTAAACAATATGTGTTGAATGCTTACTTAATATGTACATGTCGTTGTACATGTCATTCTTCTAGTCCAGTGGTTCTCAACCGGTGGGGAATTCCGGGGTGGATATTAAGATTATTTCAAGATCGCGTGTATACAAGAACAGATTACTTGATATTGTTTTCTCTTTCATATTTTACAGTTCTGTACTTCTCGCCCTTCTGACATTTTATAACGTAAGTAGACCCGTAAATCACATGTTTGTAGACGTCTAGACTTGTTCTAGTCTGTGTTATTAAATTTAGCTTCCATTTTTACGTATACTGTGTGTAGGCCGGAAAGGGGGGGGGGGGGCTTCATAGGAAGGTATTATGAAAAGGGGGGGGGGAGTGAAAATTCTGAGCATATGGTGAAGGGGTGCACGTGCTAAACAAGATTGAGTGCCACTGTTCTAGTCCATAGCTTGGGGGGTTTGCCTTTTGGTCTTTTTTTGGTGTGGTATTTAAATGACAATGGTGATTGTGGTATGCTGTTGGTGGTGGTCTTCTTTAGTGACTGAATCATGCGACTCTCTCTCTCTCGCTCCCTCTCTCTCTCTCTCTCTCTCTCTCTCTCTCTCTCATCAGGCTCTCTCTCTCATCACTCTCTCTCTCTCTCTCTCTCTCTCTCGCTCTCTCTCTCTCACTCTCTCTCTCTCTGCTCTCTCTCTCTCGCTCTCGCTCTCTCTCTCTCTCTCCTCTCTATCTCTCTCTCTTGCTCTCTCGCTCTGTGAGTGTGAGTGTGTGTGTTTGTGTGTGTGTGTTTCATACAATCAGCGGGCGACAACTAACTGTAGGTAAAGTAAACAACACCTGTTCCACTCGTGAGTCTCCGTCGCGAAGTGGTTATGTCGCCTGCTTCGCGCTCCGAAAGTTGTGGGTTCGATTCCTGGCCTATGTCGTTCAGTTCACGAGTGCAGTTTTCTCGGAGACCCCAGGAAGATGTCGCTGGAACTACGGTGTTCGTGCTTTGTGCGACGTTTACTGCAGTTCATCCTGCGGGAAGGGATCGATCTACATGGGGGGGGGGGGGGGGAACCCGGTGCATTGAAGTCGATCCTCTGGTCTTATAACATTCCCCCACCTCCCGGCCACACCCGTAAAACGTATTAGCGAATATGATTCCTCCCCACTCCTTCATATTTGTATAGACCGGTCGACGCTCGATGGGTGTTGGTCTGATATTGATTGATAGACTAACTCGCTCACTTGTTGTACTGTACTCTCCTGGTGACACAGTTCTACAGTTTGAACGCTTGTATTCTGACGACTGATGTTGATTTATTAGCTGAGGGTCTACGCTGCGGCTGGACTCGCCCAAGTACGCTCCTGATGTCGGCAAGACCATCTGATATAGTGGCAATCCCGACCGGCCTATCCGCCCTTTCATTGCCCAAAACGCCTGTGCGTATGAGATAAACGTAACGTTACGAATCGCGGACCTCTACTGGGATTAATTTTAATGGCTACAAGCGAAACCTGACTCAACTTTCTGATGACTTGACTTAGGGTGCATGAATGACCGTGGATTTGCTATTAATAGTTTAATATTGTCATGGTGTGTTTCATGTAGTTTTGTGTTGGTTTGTGTTTGTTTGTCCTGTGCTGACGAAGGCTTTGGCCGCAACGTTCAATTTGTCTCTTGTAGTCGTGTTTTAGTAAAGCTCACAATCTACTTCTCGTTTATTTGGGTGATTCATTCATAGTTACTGCCAGCACTTCTTTAGGCATACTGTTTGTGGTTGTAACAATAACACCACTGATTTCCTCTAGAGTTAAACCACGTGATCTTACTGAGAAGGCACGCACACATGTGTCTGTAAACAACACCATCATTATGTGCCATGCCGATAAGCGTGGGTGGTCATGTTTCGCCATCTCACTCGATCACCAGAGTCGTAGATCAACTCAGTGTTCTAGCCTCGACTATACCGCGTGGCCAAGCCATCCACGTATTTACTTCTCTGCCTTCCCCGTGTTCTCTACCCCTCGGTCTTGCCAGTTGTCACCAAGTTCTCCAATTTATTTCCTCTCATAACGTGATTCCCCCAAAAATGTGTATGTCTACATCTAATTTCTCTAATCAGCGTACGATGTTCATTTGTTTCTTGTAGGACTTGGTCATTTGTTTTTCTGTATGGCCGTGGTATTATTTGCATTTTCCTCAGAAACCACATTTCCAAAGCCATCACTTGTTTTTTTTTTTTAATTTTTAGCTAGTCTGCTCATTGTCCACGATTCACATCCACACAAAAGCACCTCAACACTCTTTTTATCATTGCAAATACTATCTTTCTATTGGTCAGTATGTTTTCCATCGTGCACAAGGTTACCTTCACCTTGGCGATTCTTGTTCTAATCTCTTCAAGGCATCTCCCATCAGATGTAATGACTCAATACCGTGCGGTAGATTTTCTTATGATACAAGTCTTCGAAATGCCGGCCCTTACATATTTTTTTTTTCCTTTAAAAATTCCCATATCCCCCTCTTTATGAAACCTCCTCACGGTGCCGCCTAATGCGGCCCGAATCATAGCACGATATATAATGACACAAAGTAGTGCAGCTTTACATAACAGAGTTACGACACATACAGAACGTTGCGGCGGTTAGCCTTCATCAGCAAACAAACACATTCACAAACACAACATACAGTCAAGGAGAACTCCTGTGACTACATTAGAAGGTGATGACAGGACGAGAGGAACAAATGCATGGGAAAATGGAAGCAATGAAGAGGAAACGAGAATTGACGAAATGTTAATTGAAAAGAATGTTAGTCGAAGAAAATGTTTAATAGAAAAACTGTTTATAGAGAAAAAAAAACTGTATACTCACCTCACGTACGGACCTGTGAATGTTTACGGAAATCTCAGGTGTATTTATTTTCGTAAACATTCACAGGTCCGTACGTGAGGTGAGTATACAGTTTTTTTCTCTATAAACAGTTTTTCTATTAAACATTTTCTTCGACTAACATTCTTTTCAATTAACATTTCGTCAATTCTCGTTTCCTCTTCATTGCTTCCATTTTCCCATGCATTTGTTCCTCTCGTCCTGTCATCACCTTCTAATGTAGTCACAGGAGTTCTCCTTGACTGTATGTTGTGTTTGTGAATGTGTTTGTTTGCTGATGAAGGCTAACCGCCGCAACGTTCTGTATGTGTCGTAACTCTGTTATGTAAAGCTGCACTACTTTGTGTCATTATATATTGTTTAAACTTTCACAGCTTTACCGCAGTTCCACCAAATTTTATGCATTTTTTTTTTTTATCATAGCACGGCACGACCCTGTGTACGATTGTTCCGAGATAATTGTACCGATTCACCTGTTTACGAATATTCCCATTTACTTGTATATTACATTGTAGTATTTCCTTCTTCCTAGAGACGACCATAATCTGTGTCTTCTTACAATTTACTTCTAACCCTAGTTGTTCCAGATTCTTTCTACTGTCTGTAGTATGCGCTGTGTACTGTATTTTCCTATAACTATCTTTATGTAATACTAGCTGACCCGGCCCGGCTTCGCCCAGTTCCTGCAGGGGGTCTATCTATCTATCAGTCTGTCAGTCTGTCTGTCAGTCTGTCTGTCAGTCTGTCTGTCTGTCTGTCTGTCTGTCTGTCTGTCTGTCTGACTGTCTGTCTGTCTGTCTGTCTGTCTGTCTGCTTGTTTGTTTGTCTGTCTGTCTGTCTGGCTGACCCGGCCAGGCTTCACCCAGTCCCTGATGGGGAGCATCTCATTTAATTCATATACGTAGTCATATAAGCTCCCGTTCCCGACAATCTGTCTGTCTGTCTGTCTGTCTGTCTGTCTGTCTGCCTGTCTGTCTGTCTGTCTGTCTGTCTGAGCCAGCCCGGCTTCACCCAGTCCCTGGTGGGGAGCATCTAATTTAATTCACATAAGTAGTCATATAAGCTCTCGTTCCCGACTATCTGTCTGTCTGTCTATCTATCTGACCCGGCGTGGCTTCGCCCAGCTCCTGGCGCACAGTAACTTAAAAGAATGTTCTTCCACACACCATCCATTATTATTAATGAAAACTGTTTTTAATCACCTACATGACTGTAGATAACTTCTTTAAGCATAAAAATATGAGTTACAATGTTATGCATTATTTTTATGAAAACTTTGAAAATGCCTTAAAGATTATATCATTATTTATTATAACTCATATGCCTGTAAATAACTATAGACAAAGAGTTTATAAATCTGTGAAAACGATGCAACAATATGACTATAAATTATATAAAAATGTTATTAAAAGTTATGCCCCTTGAAATAACTTTTCTAGAGTTATGTCCCCTTGCTATATAGAAATTATAATAAAAAATGAAATATTAAATTTTAGTAAGTAAGTAGCCGAAAAAAAAAAAAACTAAAAGACTATGACAGAATGTTGCACAGGAATGAAAAGAAAATGTGTAAAAAATTTCATCTCAATCGGATGGACCGTTCGCGATCGCATAAAGAACGGACATACATACAGTCTCTTTTATATATATAGATAAATTGCCTAGTAAACAGCAAAAAACAATAGGGGCTGGGGGTTGATGGGAACGTCCTGCAAAGGATATGCCATTTTATTTTTCTTCTATATGTAATGTAGGACTGTTAGCGACCCCTGCCACCTTTTAAACCAAACGAGTGTCGGCGGGGTAGTGAGGTAATTCCCTACACCGTTCATTTAGATGCAAACGTTGACTTCTTGTTCAGAAAGTAGTGGCAAACTACTAAATGTAGAATTACCGAGGAAATAAGTCACCGCAAGTTGATCACAATGTCCTTCAAAGGACGAGCAACTTTGTTTATAATGTATATGTAAACCACCACTGTGACTGACCGCCTCCCACGTTTTTAACAAAACTGGTGTCTGCAGGCCGGTTTCCGTGGCGAAGAGGTTATGGACGCGGTTCGTAATCCTGCTTACCCGCATTCGAAACACAGCTTTGCGCGATTTGGCAGCAGACCGCGTGCGCTCGGTTTTAACGAATTGGTATGGGAGCAATGGTAAACTACTGATCGTAAACTTGCCAAGACGTCAGCAACAGTAAAATGCTGGTGTTGACAGCAATGTCCTGTAAAAAATAAGTTGCATGTCCTTCATAGGACGTAGCAATCAACCCCAGCATTTTCGCTGTTCATGATTACGGGGCAAATTTTACGTTCAGTAGTTTGCCATTGCTTTCTGAACGACCGGCACCGATACCTTTTTCGAAAAAAAGCCAGCACCGCTGTATCCAACCCGGGTATACGGGCTTACAAACCTCGTTCGCAAGTCCTTAACCACGGAGACCGGTATAAAGGATATGCAAAAAAAGTGTCTGCAGAGGTCGGTTTTGCCAGAAGAGCCTCCGCTCTTAACATTCCTGTTAGCTGATGGCGAGGTAGTGCGTTTGTTCTCTACATCGGTCAATTTGATTTATACGTTGCATTCACGTTAAGAAATCAATGGCAAACTAACAATAACAGTTTACATGTCCTGTGCCATCAACACTAAGTTGATCGTCTAGGGAATGTTATGTCCAGTAGTTTGCCACTGCATTCTGAACCAGAAGTCAACGTTCAAGTCCAACTGACCTTTGTAGGAAATGAACCCATTACAACGCTGTCATCATACTTCTTCATAGGCCTACTGCTCGTAGAAAAACTAAGAAGTATAAACGGACTGACCCAAACGGATATCGACCCGGCAATGTTAATGGACTACGAGATAGATCAGCGACTCAAAAAATAGGCACAATGAACGTCTGTGGTTTCAATAGTAAAGAAGAAGAGCTTATAGAAACAATGGAAGAGAGGAAAATTGGGAATAGCGGACACCGGAACAAAAGGGAAAGGATGCAAGGAGCTCCACCGCAGTTACACGTTTGTTTACTCTGGAGTAGAACAGCGAGAAAGGGCAAGACACTGTAGGAATAGTCATCGAACCACGGCTAGCAAGAGGAATACTAGAAATAAAATATATATAAGAAAGAATCATAACAGTGAGAATAAAAGAACAAACAATTACAACATATGTACAAATATACGCACCATGTAATGCAAACAATAATGAGCAAGAATGCGAGGACTTCTACGAAGACATACATGACGTGCTAAATAAAATAGATAAGCAGGACAATGTCATAGTTATGGGAGACTTCAATGCAAGAATAGGACATAACATAGTGGGCATAGAAAAACATCTGGGAGCGTTTGGAGATCAGCATAATAAAAAGAATGATAACGGAAGTAGACTGATAGAGCTTTGCAGCCAACACGACCACTATATAACAAACACATTCTATAAATATAAAGATTCACAAGTATACACCTGGTATAAATGGAACTATCTAGATCAGTGTTTTCTAACCTTTTTGTGCTATGCCCCACCTAAGCCTTTCTAAAAACATTTATTCCCCTCCCCCACCCACCACCTAACATATACATTATTTTTAATATTCAAAAATTTAAAGTGTTCACTAAAGAAACTTGAATGATATGATAGGTTTTAGGAAGAAATCAATAGGAAATTATTCAGCAAACACGGTAAGTAAATTTTCAAAACATATAATGGAGAACTGAAATTCAAGTACAAAATAATTTTAATGAAAGATTTTTCTATATTATTTAAATTATTAGTAATTATTTATTATATAAATTTAGTGAGATCATTGCGCTTGATGCTTGCTGCAAAGAGATTTTATGTCAGGTTCCAATTTAATTAACTTCAGTCTCAAGTCTGCCCCTTTTGTTATATCCAGCCGATTTCTTCCATTTTCGAATTGCCCCCCTTAACAATCGAATTGCCCCCCTGTGAGGCGAGGACCCCACTTTGGGAAACACTGATCTAGATACTAAAAGCCAAATTGATTTTATATTAACAAGAAATAACAGAAAGAGAAATATATTAGATGCAAGGGTAGTGCCCAATTTCAGTATAAACACAGATCATAAGGCAGTCGTTGCCACAATAAGAACCATCAGAAGAAGAAAACAAAGAGCAGGAAAATACATGCCATGCGAATCAGTAAACTTAAAAAACCTTAAAGACGGGGCAGTAATGGAAAATTATGAGAAAGAATTAACTGAACTCTTTGTAAAATTACCTACAGAAAGAAAAACAGTGGAAGAAGAATGGGAGATGTTCAAATCAAGCATTTTAAATACTGCAAAAATAACATGTGGAACCACGAAAAAAACGTAAAACACGGATAAAGAAAATAACAAGTTAGTGGAACGCAGAAGTAAAGAAAGCGGTAAAAGACAAAAGGGAAAAATATAAAAAGTGGTTGAAGAGCAAACAGGAATGTGATTACATAGAATACAGACTAGCGAGAAGACATATGAGCAGAATAGTAAAGAGGGAAAAACAAAAAGACTGGGAAGAGTATGGAGAAACCCTAAATAAAAACTACAAGGATGCAACTAGAAACTTCTACAAAAAGATAAGTGCAATGCGAACCAGAGGAGAACCCTTTGACCCAACTGAAATAATTAACAGCGAATATGGAGAACCAATAAGTGAACAAAAACAAATCCTAATAAGACGGAAGCAGTATTTCGAACAACTTCTGAACATCCCATCAGATGTCACAGGAACTGAAGAGACATACACAGATGTCACCGAAGAACTAGAACCAGACATACTAAAAGTAGAAATTATAGAAGCCATCAGATTAGCCCCATTGAACAAATCACCGGAACAGGATGAAATACCAAATGAACTAATTAAAGCAACAAGAGAAGTAGGAACAGCTTGGCTACATAGACTATTCAACCATGTTTGGGTAGAACGATAGACACCACGAGACTGGGGAAACGCCATAATTATCCAAATTTGGAAAAACAAAGGCAACAAAAGAGACTGCACACAATACAGAGGCATTTCACTGTTGAGTCATACTGGGAAAATATTTTGCAAAATTCTTGAAAAAAGATTACGAACTACTTTAGAACCCCAGCTAAGCGAAACACAACTTGGATTTAGGAAAACCAAAGGATGCACAGATGCCATTTTTGCTCTTAAACAACTTATAGACAAATCAATCGAATTCAATGAAACACTCTAATCTCCCCCGATGTGTCTCCACCTTGCCGTGGTGGGGGAGCTTGCGTGTCCCATCGACCCCATGTGCTTGCCGATGGGTGAAAAAACTACATATCGGACAGCATATGGGATAGGGACCAGACTAAGAGAGACACAACCTGCTGCTCTGCAGGTGACTGAGGATAGCAGTCAAAAGTTTAAAAAGGTGCACGAAGGCACGAAGGCAGACGCTTTTGGTCCGGACAAAACTCTTAAGGCTCCCTGGCGAGGGCTGTGGCTGAACGCCTCTAAGCCACAAACCCTCACATTTGAGAGCCAGGCCGATACCCGCCTACCGAAAAATAGAAGCGTGATACTGAGCACGCTACATGCTCAGTTCTATTACATGTTCGAAGGCTCTCAGCTGGGGAATATGAGAGATTCCCGGATGAGAGGGCCAGGCCGTTTCTCGTCCACTGCTGCACGAAGGTAAGGTGCTGAGCCGGCAGCACATGTAGCCTACCTGGTGAACGACTACGAAAAGTCAGAAAAGTGCCCCAGTCGAAGGAAATGGCTACGAAAACTGTATCCAGCTCACAGAGAGTATAGACAAAAGTGGAAGAACGTCTCAATGACGCAAAATGGAACGCACGGCGAGCGGACCTATTGCGTGGTCTGAAGTCAAAAAAAAAAAGCTTACCGAGTGGATGTCGCTCGCAGTCTGACCGCTCCTGGTGTGTGTTTGAGCGATCAGTGGCAAACGGGTTGCCCAACACATGGAAGTGAGGAACTAAAGCAGCCATGAGCAGGACGTGGCAACTCCTCGGGTGAGCCCAGTCTCAGAGCAACATGTGCCGGCTCTGCAATTATGGAAGCCTCCTTGGATAGCACGGGAATGCCCAAGGTCTGCCCCTGCCTTCCCTTGAGGGCCGACCTCGATGTCGCTGATCGTTCTATCTTGACCAGCTGAGATGTTGGCGACATCACAACAGTCTTACGTGCTACGAAACGAGGAAGGCTAACCTCATTAAAAAAATGCCCGCCGGAAGTCGGAAGTGTCGTCCTACGGGTGGCAAACTAAAAATTGACACTACGCAATTACGTCCGAGTGAATTGTCTCGTCCGATTGTCTCTTGTGCTAGGAACAGCTCTGATTACCTAGTTTCCGAATGCCGCTCTTGTTCGGAACAGCTCTGACTAGGTAGTTTCCGAATGTCCGACGTGTCTGGAACAGCTCTGACGGACACAACGACAAGCACATGTCCGAAAAACTCGCTTAGTGGATGCTGACTGCAGACCAGCTTGGTTTGTGCGGGAAAGGCTCGGGGTGAACGAAATGCCCAATATATTGAAGTGAGGAATTAAAGCAGCCATGAGCAGGACGTGACGATTCCCTCTGTGTGCCCAGTAACAGGGCGCTATGTGCCGGCCCTGCAATTATGGAAGCCACCCAGGATGGCGGAAAATGCTATGGACTGTCCCTGCCTTCATTTGAGGGATGACCGTGCAGTCTCCGACTCTTCCAACTTTACCAGCTGGGAGGTGGACAGTACCACAAAAGTGAGAGTCTCCCAGGAATGCTAACCTGGTCAAAAATGCACGCTAAAAGCCGGATGTGTTGGCCTAAGGGTTTCGATCCAAGGGTGCCTAACTAGACACACCGCAATCACATCTGAAAAAACACTCCGGATGAACGCAAAGAAGAAGAAGAAACACTCTAATTAGCCTTTGTCGACCAAGAAAAGGAATTCGATAGAGTAGATAAAAACAAGCTGTGGAAAATCCTTAAACAATATGGAGTGAGTATACATCTAACAAACCTATGTAGAAGTTTACACAACAACAGTGAATGCATAGTGAGAGCAACTGGAGGAAACTCAGAACTCTTCGCCATAAGATCTGGAGTACGACAAGGTTGTGTCCTGTCCCCTCTCTTGTTCATAACATATATAGACAACATATGTAAAGAAACCAGCCAAGCAGAGACAGCAAGAATACCGCATGACGAGAACACAGAAGAAGAACCATCTGCAAATCTAACCATTAGAGAACTCCTGTTTGCGGACGATCAAGCACTAATAGCAAAATCAGAAGCTGAATTACAAGACCACATGAATAGTCTAAACGAAATGTGTAGGGAACATAACATGAAAACTAGCACAAGCAAAACAGAGGTAATGACTATAACTAAAGAAGAACAAACAACAATTCACCTAAACGAACATCCTTTGAAACAAGTAAAGAGTTCAAGTAACTAGGAAGTATAATATCATCAAATGGCAGATTAGAAGACGAGATCGAAAATAGGCGCAATAAGACAAATCAACGTATTGGACAAATGGCACCAATACTAAAGAATCAACATGTATCAATAACAACTAAGAAAGCACTTTACAAAAAAATCTTCCTATTAACTCTATGCTACCAATGCCAAACCAGGACAATGACAGAAAAAGAGAAAAGAAAAATCACAACAACAGAAATGAGGTTCCTGAGAAGAATACAACAACAACAACAATAACAACAACAACAACAACAAAACTTTATTTTCAAAGGGTTAAGAATTGGGCACGCAGGCCCGTCTAACATTCTGCCCTTTTATCACTCTCTTTCATACATTATACCATTCACACATCATTCAAGGCTAACTGAATACAGCAACAATATAAAAGATATGCATTATAAAGGCATGTGGAAAATGAAAAATCAATACTACATGACTCAGTAATAGTAATAACTGGTGTGGCACTTGTTATTAGCTATGTGGAATATACTGGCCTACGAAAAGGGGACTGGCTGTTATACTAGGGTTTTATTGTTATTATTACTTCTATTATTAAGGGGGAAGGTAATCCGTACTGAGATAGTGTTCAAATAATTTGCGATTATATGTATAGGGATTGGTGATGTCTTTTATTTCATGTGGAAGATTGTTCCACAGCTGAGCTGCAGAGTACGTTAAGCTTGTTATGTATAAGTCTATTCTAGGCTTCGGAATGCGTAATATATTTAATCGTTTACTGTGTCTAGCATTATATTCAAATCAAGAAAGATAAGATCAGAAATGAAGAAATCAGGACTAAAGTGGGGGTTAAAGCAGCACTAGATTTTATTAGAAACAGCAAGTCAAATGGTTTGGTCATGCAAGTAGGTTACCACTCAACAGCATACCACAACAAGCAATGATGTACAGACGAGATGGAAACAGAGGAAGAGGCCGACCACGTAAACGTTGGATGGAGGGAATAGCAGAGTCCATAGGGAATATCGATATATGAAGCCCATAATCGGGCACTCTCACGATGTTTATACTTCATCTCGACACCGCAGGGTACAAGAGGAACACAATGAGATGAGAGATGAGACAACGCTGTCAGCGCACAGGAAGTTTAACGTGAGCGCTATGAACCCTTGGACCAAGCTCGTAAAATTACCAGAAAATTAGCCTGAGGTTGATTACGACGTCCTGCCAAGGACACACAGCATGTTTGTTTGGTGTCTACTCACAGGTTCCCATTTGGAAAGTTGTAATCTGCTTCCAAAAGGGCTCGGGATTGACCGGCCTGGTAAGGACACCTGGGCCAATACGGCTACTTTTGTACTTGATGTCTTTGAGGGCTTCCAGGATAAACAAGAGACAGTGGCGGTAACTCTTGACCTGGAGGATGCGTATAACAGGGTCAGGTATGATCGGTTCTTCTTCTTTCGTTCGCTTGAAATATGTCTATAACTGCAGTGCTGTCTCTTGTATGAATTGAACTGTCTTTTTCAGTTCACACAGCGGTCCATAGAGTTTATCTTCCACTGTCGTCTCTCTAGGCCAGAAGGTTTGTCTAGATATGTTATATTTTGAGCAGTCTTGGAGTATGTGCTCTGCTGTCTGCGACGCCAATCCACATGTACACATGGCTGTTTCACCAATCTTGAATTTTGTATACATGTGGTTGCGTAATCTATTGTGCCCTGTTCTGAGGCGCAGAATAATGACTTGTTCTGGTCTATCCATAACGTGGTAATCATCTTGAGCAGGTTTTGGTGGCTTTCTGACTGATTTGATCATTCTTTTCTTTTGGTGGTATGTTACAGGCACATCAGGCTGTTCTTCTTTGGCTCCTTCCTTAGCCAATTGATCAGCTCTGTCGTTCCCGGGTACTCCACAGTGGGATGGTATCCACTGTATGGTGACCTTATGCTGACTGCTAAGTTCAGAAAGTAGTGTCCTTAGTACTGGCAATTTCCCAGACAGGAGCGCCTCGAGTACTGATTTTGCATCTGTCAATAGCACCACAGGTTGTGTACCATTGCTGGTATTTAGTAATTTCTCTGTTGCTATCTTGATTGCCTCAATTTCAGCATCGTAGTTATGGCAGTACTTTCCTGTCGGTACTCTAGCTGTGTCCCTGGTATTATTTGGGTATTCTATGTACACTCCCGCTCCTCCATTTCGAACAGCATTTTGTGCTGACCCATCTGTGTAGACTCGGATCCAGAGGTCCTGTGGGTATTCTTCATCAAGGAAGCTGAGAGTGGCTGTTCTGCGCTGCACACTGTTCTGATCTTCCTTGTCAAATATTCCTCTCACTTTTGTCTGGATTTGTAATGATAGTCTATGCTCATCTTTCCATGGAGTTCGCTCTGGATTAGTTGTTAAGGGGATACCAACTGTGGGCAGATCGGTGGTTTCTCTGCAGAGTCGTTTGGCCTGGTGGATAAAACTACTTCTTTTCAACCGCCCCATAGCTAGGTTTTCAAATCTGTTCTTCATAGGGTGGCCTGGCAAGCTGAGGAACTTTTCTGCTTGTATTCGCGTTTTCGTATCTCTGCGCTCACTCAGTGCTTGTGTCCTCCCCATCTTCTCCATTTCCACTATAGGGGTTGATCTCATCCCTCCTGTGGTGACTCTAAGTGCTTGATTTTGCACTTTGTCCAGCTCTTGTAGTGTGGTTTTTGCTGCCGAGTATTCCAGGTGTGGTCGTATACTCTGTTGATAAACTTTCCTAAGTATTTTCCCACTGGCTCCCCATGTGGTTCCACTTAGCTTTCTCAGGATGGCTATTTTCCTTCTGGCTTTTGCTACTGCTTTGTTGATGTGCTTTCTCCATGTCAGCCTGCCATCAAATGTTACTCCAAGGTATGTTGGTTCTTTATCTTCTCGTAGGGGTGTTCCATTTATCTGGATGGTCCCTGCCTTTTGTTTTGGAGAGAGGGTAAATAGGGTGGTGCTGCACTTGTCAGTGTTTATGCTGACACACCATCTATTTGCCCATGCAACAAATGTATCTACAGCTCTTTGTAGTAATCTGGTGGCCACTGATGCATGTTCATTTGTGCTCCATAGAACCAGGTCATCGGCATACATTGCGGCTTTAATTCCATGCGGTAGATTAGCAACGAGATCATTGATGAAGATTAGAAAGAGTGTGGGGGACAATACTCCGCCCTGGGGAACTCCGTGATGCAGTAGTACTTTCTTGCTCTTTAGTCCGTCTATCTGTACTCGGGCTCTTCTGTTGTGCAAGTATGCTTTCACCCATTTGTACATTCTTCCATTGGCTTTGCAGTTTCTCAGTTTATTCATCAGACCTTCTTTCCAGACTTTGTCAAAGGCTTTCTTCAAATCTATCCATGCCGCAAGCACCAGCTTCTTCTCTTGGAATGCATCCTCAATTTCTTGAGAGAGGTAGGTTGTCTGATCTTCCGTAGAGTAGCACTGCCTAAAGCCAGCCTGCTGTGGCACAAGGATGTTTTTACTTTCAATGTACTACTGCAGTCTGTGATTGATGATGCGCTCCAGTGTTTTGCAGAGACAGCTGGTGAGGCTAATTGGTCTGTAGCTAGAAGCAATGGAACTATCTTTCCCTGATTTTAGGAGGGGTATCATGATTGCTTCTCTCCAGGCTTGTGGAACACTGCCTAAGGTCCAACTGTTATTGAAGATCTGCAACAGCTTTGCTTTGGCCTCTGTTCCTAGGTTCCTGATCATTTCATTGGAGATACCATCAGCTTCTGGTGACTTTCTCATTTTCAGTTTTGATATGGCTAGCTCCAGTTCGCTGATTTTGGTGCCTCCAGAACCTCATGTACTATTTCCTTCTGTCCTGTATGTTGCCGTTTCTCTTGAATCTCTTGTTGTTTCTCTGGACTGATTTTGATATTGTTATCTTGTGCGAATGAGTCCGCAAAATGGTCAGCTGCTTGCTTTCTTGTTAAGATGTTTCCATCTTTATGTAGTGCAATTTTTGAGTTTCTCCCTGTACCCTCATCGTTAAGTTGTTTTATTAGCTTCCACAATTTTCTTGTGTCTCTTTCAAAGTTCAGAGACTCTGTTTTTTCCTGCCAGCTTTTCCGTCTAGCCTGCAGCTTGGCCCTTTGAAATTTGGCTTTTGCATGCTGGAATTTATTGTGGTGCTCTTGGCTGGGTGTGGCCTCTGCTTGCTTTCTACATACTTCCACATCATTATGCAACTGTTCCAGTTCACTACTCCAGTAGGGTTTATATTGTTTACGGGCTCCTCTTGGTACTGTTTCTCGCGCTGCCTGTAGTATGCATTTCCCAAACTCTTCAACTACTTTATTTATGTCTTTCTCAGTGTTCAGGTTTCTAACCAGTATGCTGGTGCGATGCTTGTACACTGCCCAGTCTGCTTTCTTGTAGTTCCACCTCGAGAGGGTGCTGCTTTCACTTACAAGCTCATTTTCTACAGTTAGAAAGACTGGTCGATGGTCACTGCCACCTAGTTGTTTCCCAACAATTCGTGTAATGTTCCACTCCAGGTCTGGTGAATGAAAAGCCAGGTCAGGTGTAGTTGTAGAGTGCCATGATCTCGAGTAGAAAGTATGTGGGTCGGACGGCTTGTTAACCAAGATGAATCTATTCTCATCCTGCCAGTCTTCCAGTCGTATGATCGGTTGATATATACTCTGTTGGACATGGAGGTATGTCCTTGCCTTGTCAGATGGGTTGGGCAGTCCTTTATGAGCGTAAGGTTGCACTGCGCATGGGTTCCTGGACGTCTGATCCTTGTACGATTACACCTGGGTTGCCACATGGATCTGCCTTGTCCCCGGTGCTCTTTAATGTTTACATTAGCAAAGTCACAGCTATTGAGACACCAGGTGTGGGTAGAATCTTGACATTTGCAGATGATATGCTGGTGTACAGATAGGGCAGAGATAGGGAAAGTTTGGCTGCAGATTTACAGGTGGCAGTAAACAGGGTGCCTGGGTGGTGCAGGTACGAAGAGGCCGTAATAAACCCAGACGAGGCGTCGGTTGTGTGATACTCCCTGGATAACCAGATTGTGAAGGCATATATATCCCATGTATTATATTGAATGGTTGCCTTCTTAGTTTGTTTGTTATCCTTCGCATATCCTTTACATTATATCGCTGTCAACATCAGCATCTTTCAGCTGATTGTTGATTTCTTGGCAAGATTACGCTCGGTAGTTTACCATTGGTTTCTGAGCGACCGGTTCACATACCCCGTAAGTTACCGACGCGGCCAGAACTGCCACCATTCTCGAGCACGTCACGTTACTCACGAGAGTATACGGGATTACGGAGAAAGTCGCTAACACCTAGGCCAGGGAGTCCGGCTGCCTTCTTAGTAGAGAGAGTAAATTAAGTACTTGGGTATCACCTTCCACAGGTGTATAATTTTTAACCCTTTTCATGTGGAGGCTTTGGTGGTGAAGGCTGGTAGGGGACTTAATGCTTTGAGAGCGATGGCAGCAACTGGGGTAGAGCAGAGGATGTGTACAGGCTCTTTCAGCAGTTAATAATTTCTGTCATTGAGTATGGTATGGAGCTGCTGACAGTATCGAAGAGCCAGCTTGAAAAGTTGGAGCACACACAAAATGCATGACTTAATTACGAAACTAGTCTATTAATAGCTTCACTTCAAGCGAAAAGACGGCAGAGTAATTCACCCCTTGTTGTAGCCATCAGGCTGTTTCACATGTGGAAAATTTAAGTTTGTTCTGAAATGTCGACACTTCAATATGAAGGTTGTAACCATTTTCGAATGCGATTATTGCTGTCAACTTTAAGTGGAAAAAGTATCAAAATATCCCAGATTCGACCAGAAGATGATGATCCTGGCCTGAAAGGTTAGTTACAAACTAAAACTGTAAAACGATGTTTTTATTAAAATTTTTATGTATGAGTCTAAGTCTTAGTTGTCTATCTTGATGAGTGACTGAGTCTTGACTCATTGACTGAGCGAGTAGACTGAGATAGTTTCTGTTTCTTATTGGTATTTTATTTAAGTAAGGTTAACACTATCGCCGCTACTCTTCAATCTGGCTCTAGAGAAAGTTGTAAGGAAGGTAAAGGAGGAATGTGATATTGGAGGAACATCCAGGCTGCTTGGTTATGCAGATGATATAGATATTATAGGGCAAAGTGAACAAAAGACATTAGAAATATTGACTCACTTAAAGGAAAAAGCCCAACAGATGGGGCTGGTTATCAACCAAGATAAGACAGAATATATGGTAATTTCAAGAGACGGAATGGCTAAAAACTCTGGCCACATACAAATAGATAATATGACCATTAAAAGAACGGAAACATACAAATACCTGGGTACAATCTTCAACTGCTCCAACATCATAAGGGAAGAAATACAAACTAGAATCAACTCTGGAAATAAGATATACTATGCACTACAACATCTACTAAAATCAAAGGCGCTATCTCGTAACACCAAAATCACAATATACAAAACACTGATCAGACCAGTTGTGCTGTATGGCTCTGAAACCTGGAGTACAACGAAAGGAGACGAAGCCTTGTTACAAACCTTTGAGAACAAAATTTTAAGACGCATCTTTGGACCCATTAGGGATACACAAAGTGGAGAGTGGAAAAGAAGAAGTAACAAAGACATTTATGATTTGTTTAAGTCCCCGCTAATCACTGGTATCATGAAGGCTAATAGACTACAATGGCTGGGGCATATAGAAAGAATGGAAGATAATAGGGAAACAAAACTCGCTTACACTCAGGAAATAAATGACCGTAGACCCCGAGGTAGACCAAGAAGGCGGTGGAGAGATAATATACATACAGACCTACAAGCACTTGGAATCAACGACTGGCAAGAGAAGGTCCACCAGAGAGACGAATGGAGACAGATTGTATTTGCAGCAAAGAACCTCAATGGCTCGGAATGCTGAAGAAGAAGAAGAAGGTTAACACTGCTTCCTGGCCTAGAGGTTAGCAACTTTTCTCCGTAATCTCGTATACTCTCGTAAGTAACGTGATGACGGTGAGAATCAGCAGTGGTTCGAATCGCGTCGGTAACTTACGGGGTATGTGAGCCGGCTGCTCAGAAAGCAATGGCAAACTACTGTGCGTAATCTTGCCAAAGAAATCAACAATTAGCTGAAAGATATTGATGTTGACAGCGATGTCCTGTAAAGGATATATCCGATATGCAAACATTTTAAGTTTAACACTGAAAATTACTAAACAATACATTTATTATTAAACTGAGTTGACAAAATGCAATTCACTGATTATACCATCATACAAGTCCCTACGCCAAAGTTTGAGATAATATAATTACTAAATTGTGAAGCTCCAAGTAACACTTTCCCACAGGAAGAGGTTCTAACTTGTGAACCACAAATTGAAGAACCTGCATTTGAAGAAATCCTATATTATTTATAGTGTCCATAGGAATAGTCTATGGAATGCTATGCAGGAATTTGGAATACCAAGGAAGTTAATCAACATGACCAGACTATGCATGGAAGATACTTATAATATAGTAACATATAAAGGCAGGAATTCAGACCCTTTCTAAATAATATCCGGCTTGAAACAAGGTGATGCACTATCGCCGCTACTCTTCAATCTGGCTCTAGAGAAAGTTGTAAGGAAGGTAAAGGAGGAATGTGATATTGGAGGAACATCAAAGCTGCTTGGTTATGCAGATGATATAGATATTATAGGGCAAAGTGAACAAAAGACATTGGAAATATTGACTCACTTAAAGGAAAAAGCCCAACAGATGGGGCTGGTTATCAACCAAGATAAGACAGAATATATGGTAATTTCAAGAGACGGAATGGCTAAAAACTCTGACCACATACAAATAGATAATATGACCATTAAAAGAACGGAAACATACAAATACCTGCTCCAACATCATAAGGGAAGAAATACAAACTAGAATGGGAGGCACTATTCGCAGTGGAATTGCGAATAGAAAAAAATTATATTCGCAATCGAATTGCGGGAAGTAACAAACATGGCACAGCGTCTGCTCACTAGTCAATTTTAGTTTGGGCCATTAAGAAGTCTAAGAAGGTGGTTAATTTAAATAGGAATGTTCACTGTTACGAGTTTAATTCTGCTGATTTTTCCGTAATTTTTAATGAATCACTCTTCTTCTTAGTATATAATAAATAAAACGGGATGCCAAAAGAACGGACAGAAGTAAGACGTTCTTACTTCTGTCCGTTCTTTTGGCATCCCGTTTTATTTTTACATTACGTTAGTCCTGTTTAAATATCAAAAATAATTTTTCAGAACAGGTATCCCCAATACAAATAATGATCCCTACAAATAATTCTGTCCACAGGCGAGTTCAAGAACTGTTAACTTTCGTTTCTGTACACTTACTGTTACCAGGCATCTGTGTTTGTTTATGTCCTGATAATATCGCAGCAGTGATGATTTCTCTTAATTTGACACTTTCTATGGCCTCCATTTCATCCTATCTGAGTGACTCTGTTCTGGTCCAAGCTGACAGTAATATGCTTCGCCTCAGCAAGACATGATTAGGCAATTCAAACACCAGGCTTTCGATTGACTGGCCTCATTAATTAATAAATAAACAAGGAAAAGGAAATGCTACGCATATAAAGTGCAGGAAAACCCGGTATATCTGAAGCAGGTGGAAAAGAGAGAGGAGAGAGATAGATAACGAAGATAGTGTGAGAGTCAGAGATATGAGAAAGATGTATTGAAAGACAATAAAGAATGGTAAAGACAAGAAAGGGAGAGGTAGGAGATCGAGACTTAGAGCGAGCGAGCAAGAGAGAGAGAGAGAGAGAGAGAACTCGTGTTCGGGTGGCTAAGCTCCTTTCCCAAGACAACAAAAGTAGAGGACAGATAAGAACAGAAAGACAAGTGTGCAGGTTCTTGCGGAGCAAGATAAACAACACCTAATACACAAAATCCGTAGAAAACATATGCCTAAAGCGAAATCATCAGACAAGCATTGGTGTCACCTAATTCCTGAAAATGGAAAATAAAAAATGTCACCTCCCCGTTTTGGAATCGAACCTCAAGCTCCCGTGTACCAGGCGGAAACACTAACCACTATGCTAATGAAGACACGTTAACGGATCAACAAAATATTGTAATGTGGACACACACACAGGAATAATCACGTGACCTACTTCGATTGCGAATATAATTGTTTTCTATTCGCAATGGAATTGCGAATAGTCACTCCGAACTAGAATCAATTCTGGAAATAAGATATACTATGCACTACAACATCTACTGAAATCAAATGCGCTATCTCGTAACACCAAAATCACAATATACAAAACACTGATCAGACCAGTTGTGCTGAATGGCTCTGAAACCTGGAGTACAATGAAAGATGATGAAGCCTTGTTTACAAACCTTTGAGAACAAAGTTTTAAGACACATCTTTGGACCCATTAGGGATACACAAAGTGGAGAGTGGAAAAGAAGAAGTAACAAAGACATTTATGATCTGTTTAAGTCCCCGCTAATCATTGGTATTATGAAGGCTAATAGATTACAATGGCTGGGGCATATAGAAAGAATGGAAGACAATAAGGAAACAAAACTCGCTTACACTCAGGAAATAAATGACCGCAGACCCCGAGGTAGACCAAGAAGACAGTGGAGAGATAATATATGTACAGACCTACAAGCACTTGGAACCAACGACTGGCATTTGAAGGTCAACCAGAGAGACGAATGGAGATGGATTGTATCTGCAGCAAAGAACCTCAATGGCTCGGAACGCTGAAGAAGAAGAAGAAGAAGAAGTCTAACTGGTGATTGATTTGACGTGTCTGTTTATACAGCTGAGAGATCTATTCTATGTGACTGAGTTATTGCATGGCAACCCACAGCTGTGCCATGCTAATTTCAGTGCTGTTGTTCTCTATACCATCTTTCTCAGAGTAAAGCTGAATCATCATCATCATGTGCCATACCAGTAGGCGTAGTTGCTCACGGTTCACCATCTTACATGATTGCCAGTCTTGTATCTGATCTGGGTTCTTGTTCCAATTACGCCATGTGAACAAGCCATCCTGGTATCCTTTTGTTTTCCTCTTCATCTTTTCCCATCAAGTTTGCTATTTGTTCTGCATTTCCAAGTTTATTTCTTGTCATAATGTGCCCAGAAATCTTCTCTAATTTTTCTAATCAGTTTATCATTTTCATTTGTTTCTTGAAGCAGTGTCTCATTCATTTTCATGTCCATCATTGGTAGTCTTGGTACTTCAGTTTTAATTCACCACAAACTGTGTAGTTATTTTTAGTACTGACCTAGATCTGGTGAGATCGTTGATTTTCAGAATAGGGTTATCAGGATTCACTTACATCACAGATGAGCGCAGACAGATGGGACATACACTAGATAAGAAGAGCAGCCCAGAAGCATTTATTGCATCCATCAGTCGGTCTAGCAGTCCACCACACCTCAACTGGAAGTGATCGACAACATATTCAATGTATATGATTCTTTATTTCAATAAATACATTACACAATAGCACTTGCTTGCCTTCTACTTGCAAAAACAATTATGTATCTGTATCTGTAATTAATAAATGCAGTGGCTCTTGTCAGGTCCCTCAAAATACCCCAGTTAGCATTCCTCGATTGCACAGAGTATATCAACACACCCCTACACCCACTATGGAATCACCCTAATGTCACATGATTCCCTGGGAACTCCCTGGATTCCTTTGTTTGCAGTGAATTAAAAATGAAGTTCTGTATTCTTTGCATTCTCCTCACAAACCATATTTCTACTACCTCTAGATGGTTCTCAACATGCTTGCTTACTGTCCATGTGTCACATGCATACTTCTCCATTCCTCTGTCGAAGCGAGCAATTTGCCTAGCGCTGTTATCCATTTGGCCATGCTGACCGCCTTGAAGAAGTTTTAAAATGAACTCACTTCGCCAAAGAGATCATACGTTTTGTCAGTTGTCGTTAAGTTATCATTACATAAAAGAGATGACCAAAACAAGGGAGAGCAACTACAAGGGGTCATTGTGTTGCAGGATTGTATCTCTTAGCCTTCTTTGTTTGTCTGTAATTTTCATCATAATTTTGTCTCAAACATTTGTTGTTATTTAATAACATTTCTGATTATCATTGTCAGATCTTTAAGTTTAAATTATCAGATTGCTGAATTCTTATATTATTGTTTTAATATTCTTATTTCTTGTTTTATTATTTTAACAGTATTAATTCTTGTTTTATTATCTTAACAATTTTGAACAGATTTTGAAGTGAGCTTTATCAGATTGCTTGACAAAGTGACAAATGGTACAAAAACGGTTATCTCAGAGACAGGTAGGTGTTGTTTATATGCTGAATATTTCATAACTACTCATGAGTCGCTTGACGGCAAAAGTGGAAGATGATGATGATTTATGCCTTCTGAGTCTATTAACAATAACTTTTATTAAATGCACCAAGTGATTGTTTGTTTTTCGCAGATAAATAGGTATATCTGAAAAAAAAAAGTCGCTTAAAAGTCGACGGGATCGACTTCATTAGGTTATTATTCCACATGGCTCAGTCTCCTTCTGCAGCATGGAAAGCATCGCACAAAGCACAAAATCTGTAGCTCCAGCGACAACTCTCAGGAGTCTGAAAAAATGCACCCGTGAACAGAAGGGCGTGGCCCGGAATCAAACCCAAAACTTTGAAGCCCGAGTGAGACGGCTTGGCCACTTTGCCACGGCGGCTTCTTGGACTTAGCAGGGTGAAGTCATAATTTATTTTTGAACTACATATTTGCTAAGGCCATTCAAGCAGTTTGTATCATTTTTCTTTTATGTGGCCATATATATCAAGGATTACCATGGCTCTTGAAAAAAAATAGTGCATATCCTTTACAGGACGTAGCAGTCAACTCCAGCACTTTTTGGCTATTGTGATCTCTTGGCAAGTTTATGTTCAGTAGTTTGCCATTGCTTTCAAACGACCTGGCACTCATACCATTGTATGGAAACCAACACAAGGTGGTCTGCTTCCAAATTGCCCACAGCTGTTTTGAACACGGTATGCTGGATTACGAATTGCATTCGAAACCCCTTCACCACAAAACCGGCTTGTGTTTACTGAGCCTCATAAAATGAGTACCAGACGATTTTCATAATAAAAAGATAGTGAGGAAGTGAACTAGCCACCCAACTTCATTATGCTGTGGCCTAGAATATGTGAAGGCCTAACACATCACATCTCAACAGAAATGTATGCAGTTATATTATTTTTACCTTTGCCTGTTTTCCTGGTACACATGCTAATCTGGTCGACTTGGGAACTCATTTTAAGGTTAAAAAATTCTTGATGGGGATTTGAACACTTGACTGTTGGGCTGGCAGGCATGCTAGCCTCTACACCTACCAGGGCTCCCATGCTGTGATGAAGTACATATGAAGAAAATTCACAGGTCAGCATGGTTGAATGCATAATAATGTGTGTTCTTAAACATCCGGTGTGCTGATGCTGAGGTAAGCAGTTCAACCCCTACACCAGATAACTGGACTAAAATGTTGACCTGTCGTCCTTGACTTGGGGATGTAAATTACAAGTACCTCTGAAATCGGAGTCGGTTCCCCTGATGGCAAGAGAAACTCTTAATAGGGAAAGCAAATCTACACGCAAAATGCAGTCCATCACTAATATAAATAGTGTGTATGGACCACACTTGAGTAAAAAAAAAAAAAAATTCATGTGCTTTAGTAGTACTACATCACAGTATGGGAGCCAAGCCACAGTAGCCTAGTAGCTGCCTTTATGAATGAACTAGAATTTCACAAACCTATAACAGTCTTAACATTTAGGTTATCTGTGTCTCAATATAACATAATTATTTTAATTGTGTTTGTTTTTGTGATTTATTAAACATGTAACTCAAGATTACATAGAACCTAGAGACTATTGAGATGTGGCTTTTTTTGGTGAAATGTGAGAATCATGTTAATGCCTAAAAAAAACTATAAATTAAATTCTATATGCACAACTCCAGAAAGGCTGTTTATGGATAGACAAGAACAAATAGACAAGACAAGAAAAAATAATCTGCACCTCAGGTCATGACACAGTTGTTTAGGCAGCCCAATGTACACAGAATTTAAGATTGGTACATCAGCAATGTGCACATGTGGATTGGTTCCCCAGACAGCAAGATCACATACTTAAAGACTACTGTCCCAGACAGCAGATCATATACTTCAAACTTCTTTCCCAGACAGCAGATCACATATGTCAAGACTACTGTCCCAGACAGCAGATCACATATGTCAAGACTACTGTCCCAGACAGCAGATAACATACTTCAAGACTACTGTCCCAGACAGCAGATAACATACTTCAAGATTACTGTCCCAGACAACAGATAACATACTTCAAGACTACTGTCCCAGACAACAGATAGCATACTTCAAGACTACTATCCCAGACAGCAGATCACATACTTCAAAACTTCTGTGCCAGACAACAGATTGCATACTTCAAGACTGCCCAGAATATGACATATCAGAGCTAACCCTTTGGCTTAGAAAAACAACATGGAAGCTAAACTATATGGACCACTGAGTGAACTAAAAAAGTCATAGAAGTTTATACAAGAGACAACATTGCAGATATAGGCAGTTTATTGTTAACTTTGAACCTTCATGTTTGGCCTGACACATGCATCATCATGGTCAGGAGGAATATTGCTAAGGGAGTGATCTTGAAGATCTGATGACTGTTGGGAAAGGCAGACGGACATAATTAGATTCATGCTGGATCATTAATTGAAGACTCTTCACTGGGTCAGTGTAATGATAATAATTTGTATCTTAATATTGGTTCTTGACGGGAGGAAGTGAACTCCAATTTGGCTAATTGATGTTATTGCTCGTGCTTGCATTGGGTGGGTGTGAACTCCAATTGTAGCTAATTGCGGATTTATCCCCGATGCAGGCAATCTAAGGGAAACAATCTTAGGACGAAATATCAATCCAAGCTGAATAAAGACAAAGGGACAAACAACACTTTTAGCTGGAAATAAAGACAAAACAACGTGTGATTTCTGTACTGTCAGCTGGTAATGGCTCGCCAAAACGTGTACTCTAATCTCCTTTTTCTGTAGATTTAACAGACCTGGTCTGTTGCTTTAATCCAGAGCATGACTGTCATCAGATAACCTATTGGATATTGGTCTGTTGCTGCTGATGTGTTCGAGCATGGCTCCCTTTACCAAAGAGCCACTGAGTGCTGTACTTAAAGGTGTGACCTGTGACAAGGATGATCCATCTGTGAGTAACATGGTGTTTTAAAGTTATAGCTCTTGGCTATCTATATTGGTATTGTAAAGTTATCTATATTGTTCTTATACAGGTATTATAAGTTTTAGGTTCTTGTACATCTATATTGTGTCTCAAAAGTTACTATGATTGTTTACAGTTATCTATATTTAAAGTCTTATCAGGAAGAAATCATCACAAAGTTGCAAAGTTATCATATTTAAGACTTGTCCCAAAGCTATAATTGTAGCTTGTATAAGCCACAGATAAATACTTAAAATTTGTAGACACGATAAATGTCAAGTTATCTTCGCTACAGAGTAATATTCAAGTCTTGTAGATACAAAGATATATAAGTACTACTATCCGAAAGGATCATTATTCAAAATGCAGCAAGTTGATGTTATCGGCCTAAATTGATTTATTGAATAATTTTTGCTTAAAAAAACAAAGCAAAGTTATCCGAAAAAAGTATGGAACAAGAAGAAGAAGTATACTGGTATTGGAAATGTATCTATACTGGTGTCATAAAGTTATCCATGTTGGTGTTGTAAATTTATCATAATCGTGTCTAAAAAAATGAAGTGCTTTGACCATATTATGTGCCATGGTGGTTTGGAAAGAGCAATGATGGAGGACATAGTTGTCTGTTGGGTATCATCATTTGTAATCTGGGCAAGTCCATAGGTGCTCAGATCATCCTCTCAACATATGCATCAGCATGCGGCGGCTAATAGTGCCAGTTCTTCTTCTTCTTCTTCTTCTTCTTCTTCTTCTTCTTCTTCTTCTTCTTCTTCTTCTTCTTCTTCTTCTTCTTCTTCTTCTTCTGCGTTCATCCGGAGTTTTTTTTTTTCGGACGTGAGTGCGTTGTGCCTGTTTACAGCAGAGCTGCGTTCTTGCGCCGTTAGGCCGACACATCCGTTTTCTGCGGGCATTTGTTGACCGGATTAACCTTCCCGGGTGCCAGTTCTATGTTGGTTGACAAGGCATCTTGTTCTCCCAATGTGTCTCTCATGTCTGGCTGTGCCAATTCTTACTCCCGAGTCTCTCATTCTGAACAATGATGTAGATGGAGGACATAGACCCTAGTGGGAGTGGGAGTCAGCTGATATGAATATGGGCAAAGAACATTGCAGACACTGTGTGGACAAAAATGCCTGAAGTTAGAAAATCTGCACAGGATTGAGAATCTTTCAGTGGGCCATGATGAGAGCGATGTCCTACGCAGAACCTGCTGCATGATAATGGTGGTGATGATGATGATGATGATCAAAGTTATCTATAACGTGTACAGCTAAGAAGCCTAATAACTAAGTACAGCAAGAGGTGCACTCTTTAAAGTGACTTAGAAGCCACTTAAGAACAAGACAGCCATAAAATCTTTGGTCATATTATGGGGAGGAAGGTTCTGGAGAACATTGTGACAGCTGGGGTGACTGGTGGTGTTAGAGACTGAGGATGACAAAGGGGAACATGCTGCTTGGGTTAGCAGAGTAAGAAGGAATGATGATCAGCAGTTGGACTAACCAGGAACATAAGAAAGCAGATGGTTGTTGGAGAATGAGGACCTGCAACAGCTGGCTTAAAATATGATAACAAGAAAGCTGATATGATTTTAGAAATCTTCTTCATCGTTCATCTTCAGACATTAAAATGAATGAATGCAAAGAAAGCAGCCTTCAACTTAAGCTTGTTGACATATCCATAGAGTTTGTCTTCATCTAGAGCGGGTATCAATCAAAATATTTTTCTGTGTTATGCATGTGTTGGATAATCCTGCAACAAATGTTTTGGCTGTCATTTTACCAGTTCTGCAGTTACATTCATCAGTATCTCCCATCTTTAGTTTTATTTCAGAAATAAAGAGCTCCTTTTTCAATTCCCCCATCTTGCTGTGATAAAGATTAGGAAACTTGTGTGTTCATATCTTTTACTGCATTTGTTATTAATCTTGAAGACAAAATTATGGACGTTTAATCCTTGCGTTCATCTTGCAGGTGGATTTGTTGAAGTTGTCTGTGTTTCCAGTTTTAAAGAAGTTTCTAGGAACTGATGAAGGATTGGAGCTGAAAGTAAGTAATTTTTCTAAGGTAACTTGTAACAAAATATTGTATGTCGTCATTTTAATTGAATGTTAGAAAAAGAGTGCTTAAATGTTATATCAGATCTGTTTTACTGTTTGGCAATGAATCTTTGAACGTGAATGAACAAATTATGAAGAGCTTTGAGGCAATAGAGGTGTAATTCCCAAGACTAATGTGAATACCTTAGACTGTCAGAGTTACACCCAACAATTTCCTAGAAGAGTAATAAAAATAGAGTTTGCACACCTTTTAGAAGGGGACAAACAGTGCTCCTTGGTAAAATAATAAAAAGAGAGGCATTTGAGAACATTGTGATGAAGAAAGCTGCAAACGGTAGGATGGTTTGGCAGCAGATCAACTACTTTACTTGTTTTAGCCAGATAATCGTAATCTTTGTCACTTGTGTATTCCTAGATCGTCAAAAGAGGTGCAGCACCTGAAGGTGGGGGCGAGGTCTTGTTTTCCTGTCCGTGTCGACAGAAACTACGTCCGGTCAAGTTCACCCAGCCAGGAAAGATCAAGCGGATTCGTGGAGTGGCGTATCCTTGAAATAATTTATGTTGTAGAATATCAGTATTTGTCTTCTTCTTGGTTAACGCAATTCTAAGAACGGTTTCTGTAATATTTAAGTTCAAGAGCCCGGATTTGCTTCTTTAATGATTGCTCACTGGTGCCTGAATCACGTCCGGATGTTGCCACAGGAAAAATTGATTTATTTGTTGTTGTACTAGCTCGCTTTGAACTCAAGCGTAGTCCATACACACTACTTCCAGTGGTGCTAGAGTAAATTTTGCGTGTGGATTAGCTTTCCTTATTAACAGTGTCCCTTGCCATCAGTCGACCCACTCCAACTTCAGAGGTACTTATAATTTACATCCCCAAGTCAAGGACAATAGGTTAACATTTTAGTCTAACTGTCCAGTATAGGGGTTGAACCGCTTATCTTCGGCCTCAGCACATCCTGATGTTTAAGAACACACGTTCTTATACACTTGGCCATGAAAAATCCTAGAAAGATGGATGTTCTAAAAAGAGTTACATTAATTTGTTTAGTAGAGCTTTAATTTGTTTGATGTTTTTAACTTCTGCATTGCTATGTGGTGTCTACACGTGACCTCTTTTGAATCATCTCCAAGGTTATTGATAATAAACCCAAGGTATTCAACTTCTCCTCTCATACTGACCACATAATAACGATTGTCTGCCCTGATGTTTGTGAATTTTCCTCCTTCAGAACTTTGATATTGGTGTTCAAAAATGTCCATTGGATTCTGAGATGACACTTTAAACCCTAGACATTAAATGTAGAGTGGTTTCTTCATCTGCCGTTTATGCCACATCATGCTATCTTTTGCCATCTCCTGCAACACATCTTTCCTATATTATAAGTCTGTCACCAATTCTCTTCTCCATGTATTTAGGTTTCCCTCTATTTCTTTTTTGGGTTCCAGAGAAAGGTCTTTCAAGTTATACTTTTATCAGGTTTTCTTGGTGTGTGTCCTTTTCATTGTCAGTGTCTTCCTGACTTCTTGATTCAATGCAATCTGCCAAGTTTTCACTCTTAAGTTTTACATGAGTAATTCTGTCATTCCATTGTCCTTCTGTTCTGAAGACGTAACATCTAATGAATGTTTATATTTATTAGTAATTGTTTTAGCTTCCTTGTGTCTCTAATCCATAAAGTACTATTGATCTAATATTATAATAAAATAATCAAAAGTTTGATACTATGAGGTCTGTTTAAAAAGTATTGAACCTCTGGCTGGGAAAATACAATTACTCATCTGGAGGTCTGAAACCCTATTCTCCTTCAAAATACTCAACTTGGGACTATGCCCATGTCTTCCAGGGATCCCACCCTTGTTGCAAGCATTTCAGGAAGGCCTCGTTTGAATGGAGTACAACGTGGCAATCTCATTGTGCTTAGTGTCTTCTCGTGATTCAGTTGGATCTCTTTCAGCAGCATTTTCAGCTTGGAGAATGGCCAAAACAATCTGAAGAAGCCATGTCTGGAGAGTAGTGAGCTAGACAAACCATAGGAATAGTGTATTTGGCCAGTAAAATTAATGTAATAGTTTTACCTTGACTTCCACAGGCAATACAATCGAGTCCACTTTAGTCGAACTCTGATAAGTACAATTTCGCTTAAGTCGACGTTACTGGCTTGGTCCCAGCCATTATCCTTCTTTATCATTGTATAAAAAGTCCTGATAAGTCGAATTCGGTTAACTCGAATTTTCAGATTAGTCGAACATAAAAATGAATACCGACTATATAAGTGTTCACGTTTAAGTCGAACTGTTCATTTCACACCCCAAAAAAAATTGTTTTGTGAAAGAATTATTTTTAGTCAGCCCAGAGAACAACAATCGATATGGCACATATGATATCTCGCTACATGTCAACGATGGCGGCTAGTGGACGAAAGCCTGCTACTTTAACTTTAAAAAGAAATATTGAGCTGTTGGAAGAGGTTGAACATAGTGGGAAGAAGAAAGGAACTGTGATTAGATCGGCAATTGTACAAGTAAATGGGCCTTTACTTATTGTGAAAGCAGAAGAATTTGCACGTCTTGGAGGTCAGACGGACTGGAATTGTAGTGCTGGCTGGTTAGATCGTTTCAAGAAACGACATTGCATCACGTACAAGAATGTGTGTGGAGAGCATCACGTACAAGAATGTGTGTGGAGAGAAAGTCAGTCAGTCGACGAAGCAACGACTCACTCATGGCTAGAAGACGTGCTCAAACCTGCTTTAGCCAAATATAATTCTGCGGATGAGGATGACTGTGGGCTGCAAGCACAACCTATATCGCAGTCAGATATTTTGGCATGGATTGACATTTACTTGATGCAGACTGGATGTTCAGATGATGCAGTCTCACCATTTTGTGCCTTTAAACAGGCCTATGGGAAGACATTTTTCACAAGTCAAGAAGCAAAGCAAAATCACAGACTTTTTCTTTAATTAATTTGGAAATTTTCAAAATTGAACATTTCAACATTTCTGATATTTTACTGCTGTTTATTTGTTCACTAACTGAGTTTCCTAAGTGGTACAATCATTCTATGCAATGCTACTGCATGATATTAGTGTAAATTAGTGTAAATGTGTGCAGTCTGGATAAGTAGAATTTCTGATAAGTAGAACAAATTCCTTCGGCCCCTGTGACTTCTACTTATCCAGACTCCACTGTATATAGAGCATAGAAAATCCTTAATCATTTCCTAGCTGGTCCGTCCGTGTGTCTCCTGCGTTTGTCAACAGGATGGTAGATGCAACCAGAGGTGTTCTAAATGGATTTCTGACAGATATTTACATTCATACAGACCACATGAAGGGAAGCCAGTCTGGGAAGTAAGTTTATTTCAGTATATCATCATCAAATGAGATGTATTAAACTTAGCATCAAGTTTAGAATATTGAATTGTACAATTAAATCAGTACTCATGTATGAATAAGAGACATGGAGAATGATTAAAACCACTATTAACCCTTTACCGGGCAGACGTTTGTCTGTTTTGTAGCCCTTTTTGAGGTGCGGTACAATTTTAGATTATGTTAGTAAAAATATCACATATAAGTTGTTAGTCATCAGATTTTAGTCAAATAAACAGCAAAAGTAAGGGGAAAGCATGCAGAATATTTTACTCATGTGAAGGTTGCAGCTATTCCACACGTGAACACAAATATTTACATAAATACAACATATTGTTTGTGATTGTCAGGCATCTATACGGCAATTTACAAACACATTTTCCAAATCATAATCACTTTCTTTAAAGTCCAACTCAGACTGCTAACGCAAAGTAACGCTGATCACTGATATCTAGCTCTGATTAATAGTCAATTTCGTGCCTTTCAATGTTACTTAAATTGAACCCAGCGAAATCTCCGCTAGCACTTGAAGAATCGTTAAATCCATTTTGAAATACAAAGCGTAAAACCAACAAAAACTATTTTTAAAAATCCGTTAAAATTAAAAGTACATGCTTGCAAATGGTGGCCACGTTGTCAAGCTATCAACAAAACTGAAAGTAGACAATCGGAAGTCTCAGAAAGCCAAGAGATTGCGTTTTTACAATGCATAATAGCCACGGGTGGTTTCAAACGTTTTGCCCGTACAGGTGTAGAAAAGTTCCCGGATGCTTTGCTCACTAAAGGGTTAATAAACTACAAATATTCATTAACTAGTACCTACGCAAAATAAGACTAAAATAGTATGACAGACTCACCAATGTGGAGCTCATATAGAGAACTAAATAAATACCAGTGAATCAAGAGGATGGGGTGGTGGGGTAGGGGTATTCCCTATCAAAGGAGAGGTAAGGTGCCTCCTTCCCTCCGCTAGCCTATGGGACACTCTTGGGCAAGGTGGAGTACCCATTTAGCCCCCCGATCAGGGTTACATGAAGCCATGGGTGCAGGTGGTGGATGAAGTTGAAGAGCAGCCAACAGATAGTTGTAGGTTATGGTCTCCAGCTTCACGACGGTAGGCAGAGGATCTCTTTTTTGGGAGTATGGTCACTGCTAGGAAGGAAATCAATAGGCAAACTACCCTCTTTACAGATGCCAAGAATATCATGTACTGCAGTCTTATCGATAATCAGAGAAACGGCATAAATGGGTGCCCCATAGGGTCTCCAGATCTTTTTTCCTGTACAGTGAAAGTATTTTCAGAAATATAGAGGATATAGTAGGAATCAACATTGGGGTACGATACATCAATAACATTAGATATGCAGATGATACAGTCTTTATTGCAGACAATGAACAGGACCTGCAAAATTTAGTAGATGCAGTCGTTGCACACAGTGAACAACTAGGGTTAGAACTGAATATTAAGAAGACACAGATTATGGTCGTCACTGGGAAGAAGGATATACCACAATGTGATATAAGAGTAAATGGGCATATTCTTAAGCAAGTGAATCGATAGTTATCTCGGCACAGTCATAACATCTGATGGGAGATACCTTGAAGAGATTAGAACAAGAATTGCCATTGTGAAGGTAGCCTTTTGCAAGATGAAAAACATACTGACCAATAAAAAGATATCAACTGAAACGAGAAAAAGAGTGTTGCAAGTGCTACATAGAACCTATACTTTTGTATGGATGTGAAGCATGGACAATAAGCAGTCAAGCTGAAAAACAGCTGGCTGTGAAAATGTGGTTTCTGAGGAAAATGCAAAGAATACCATAGACAGACAGAAAAACTAATGAGCAAGTCCTTCAAGAAACAAATGAAGATCGTAAACTGATAGACATGAGACATAGATAGTCAACATTTTTTGGGCATGTTATGAGAAGGGACGAGACCAAGGGGAGTATCAAGAAGGAAATACCTGGATGGCATGGTCGAGACAGGAACACAGAACTGATCCATGACTCTGGTGATCGTGTGAGATGGCAGAACATGACCGCACACGCTTATCGGCATGGCACATGATGGATGGGTGGAATGAAGAGGTGAAGAAAAGACTGAACAGTATAACAAGAAAGGCCTTTGTCTGGAATGTACTTGGCACAAGAAATAGGCGAAGACCTGAAAACACATGGAAAAGGGAATTAGAAACAAATAAATATACTAAGATCATGGATGAGGCTTCATGGGATAGTTTAGGATAGGATGGCCTTACTGAGTTGTTTGAGGGTCTCTGTCACAATCGAGGATATTTGTTTGTTTGCGCTCGCTCACCTTGAACTCAATCGTAGTCCATACACACTACTTCTAACAGTGCTGGACTGAATTTTGTGTGTGGATTAGCTTTCCCTATTAACAGTGTCCCTCGCATCAGGAGAACCAACTCCAACTTAAAGGTGCTTGTAATTTACATCCCCAATTTAAGGATGACAGGTCAACATTTTAGTCCAGCTGTCCGGTGTAGAGGTTGAACCCCTAGCCCCGGCATCAGCACACCGGATGTTTAAGAACATGCATTCTTATCCATTCGGCCATGCTTATCTGCACCAATTGAGGATGATGGGCGAAAGAAGAAGTGAATACTTTTGCACTATTACATGAGATTTGTGTCTTTTGATTCTCTCCAGTCTGTTTCTAAAGAAAGATGTTTGTGCCTCAATTGGTCTGGTATTTTAATTGTTGAATTTGGAAGATTGTTGTCATAATCTAAAGACTTTTATACATCTTCAAAGATCAGAATGATCCCTAGTATTAGATGTGTTAAGGAGATTCTGACTGTAACCTACTTGCTCTAGCACTTCATCATTATCATGTAGCAGGGCCATGGCAGAATGTTGCTCTCATCACTGCCCACTGACAGAATTCTTGATCCCTTGCCAGTTCTCATGTCTTAGACATTGTTCTGCCCAGGATATTTTTATTGTTCTGTGCCTGCTGCCTTGTTAGTTGACCCCTGTCCAGGCTGTCTTTAGTCTTTATTGTTCTGTGCCTGCTGCCTCATTGGTTGACTGCTTCCCAGGCCATCTTTATTGTTCTGTGCCTGCTGCCTTGTTAGGTTGACCCCTGCCCAGGCCATCTTTATTGCTTCTGTGCCTGCTGCCTTCATTGATCAACCTCTGCCCAGGCTATCTTTATTGTCTTGTGCCTGCTGCCTCGTTAGTTGACCCCTGCCCAGGCCTATCTTTATTGTTCTGTGCCTGCTGCCTCGTTAGTTGACCCCTGCCCCAGGCCATCTTTATTGTTCTGTGCCTGCTGCCTCGTTAGTTGAACCCCTGCCCAGGCCTATCTTTATTGTCTGTGCCTGCTGCCTCGTTAGTTGACCCCTGCCCAGGCCATCTTTATTGTTCTGTGCCTGCTGCCTCATTGGTCGACCTCTGCCCAGGCTATCTTTATTGTTCTGTGCCTGCTGCCTCGTTAGTTGACCCCGCCCAGGCCATCTTTATTGTTCTGTGCCTGCTGCCTTGTTAGTTGACCCCTGCCCCAGGCCATCTTTATTGTTCTGTGCCTGCTGCCTTGTTAGTTGACCCCCGCCCAGGCCATCTTTATTGTTCTGTAGCTGCTGCCTTGTTAGTTAAACCCTACCTCTTCTTCCAGTAACCATACTTTCCAATACTGCTCTTTCTAAACCTTTGTGCCATTTGATGTGGCCAAAATAATTTAGTTTCTGAGACATATACTGTTTATGAGGCAGATTTCTTTAATGTTCAGATCTTCTAGAATACCAGTTTTTCATTTCTTCTTGATCCATGGTGTTATAAAAATATTTCTTTTTGGTAGCATTTAATGGTCATTTGCCTTAAATGTCCTCTTTAGTGTTGTAAAATGGTCCATGTTGCATATCTGTCTGCCGCCATAGGAAGATATACATTCTCATGTGTTTGCTGGTGTTGTGCCATAGGTTCTTCGTACTGTTTCACCTCTGCATTCCATATCCATTCTCATTGTGACTTTTTAACTCTTTCTCTGCCATGCGTCCATACATCGCCACAGTTTAAACAGTGGTTTGTTTGTCCCTTTTCTTGTGTTTCCGCAATTTTTAGTTAACTTCGGTAACATAAAATTGAGACAGAAATATTTCGCAGTTTAAAGCAGGCTGCTGACAACCATATTTGGCCGTTAGAAAGCACTAGATTCTTGATTCGAAGAGATTGTTTTGATTTGAACTTCGAAATGACAACACCTTCTGATTTTGGACCTCATATATTTTAATAAAATTACAGTTTTAAACAATTTTATATTATAGTTATAGTGATTTCAAGGACTTTGTGAAAGATTATAAAACTTAAACCACATGCAGTATTCAGTTAGTCAGTTAGATTGCAAGCGAAACACTGCAAGCGAAAGTTCGTCATAATATGATGGCACATATCGAATTATGAATGCGCTAATGGGCCACATTTATGCCCCTAAATTTGTTTTGCCTATCACAAAGTATTTAAGGAGTATTTAAATAATTAAATTTAAAAGAAGAATAATTATAACTAAATAGAAAATAGTGTTTATATTCTTCTTCTCAGTACAGTCTGAGTGGTGTGTTACTGACATTTTCAATTTTGTGTGAAAATTATGTGCATCAAAATATTATGTTTTAGTTATGTTTTATTGGTGTTGTGGTGCAGTTCTTGTGATATTATTGAACAAAAGTTGCGTGTGTAACAGTATTCAGCAAATTTAACTGGATTAGTTGCAGTGGATTATAAATACGGTAAGTGAAATTTTAAAATAATTTTTACCTCTTTAATTTCAGTTGTTATTATTAAACCTCTCATTATTGTCATAATATTTCTAACCTATCAATTAATTATTAACACTGTCATGTTCCTTGTGCAATCCTCTTTAATTTGATATATGATACAAAATATCTGCTACCATTTTAACCATTTTAAAAGCATTTGTGACACACCCCTACTTCCAATTTTCTGCCATGAATTTCTGTTTGGTCAGGACCCAATTTTTGTTTGGCACCGAAAGAGTTAAAACAGTCTCCCATTGTTGTTAATTGTAGCGCTGAGGTATTCAAAGTTTGTGACATTTTCAATGTCTGCATTGTTCATTGGTAATTGTTTTTTGATATGGGGAAAATGCACCATGTTCCTAATGTGCTTCACAACCTTAAATAGACTTTACCTGGTAAGGCTAACCCAGTCAGCAAATACCCACTGTGGTCAGATGTGTCAGCCAAAACTAGCAAATATTGCAGCTGTGCTGTAAACTGACACATCACAATTACGCCCAAAACATAAAATATCAGACAAACAAAGGATAAGAAGAAATAGACTTTACAAAGTTTCTGATCATATCACCAAGTTAACACTGCATTCCCTTCCATACCTTTCCCAAAGAAAGTAAAATAGTTCACTTCACACATATACAAAATATTGTTCAGCCTTTCTGTTCATACGGGCTGTGTGGTGAAGGGGTTACGAATGCAATTCATAATCTCGCATACCATTCCAGAGTTATATCTTTTTAGAAACATATCCCCGGGAAGATTAACCCGGTCAACAAATGCCCGCAGAAGTCGGATGTGTCGGCCTAACGGCGCAAGAACGCAGCTCTGCTGTAAACAGGCACAACGCAGTCACATCCGGAAAAAAAATCCGGATGAACGCAGAAGAAGAAGAAGAAACATATTATTGGGAAGATAATGTGATGGTTTTCCCTTGAGTTCCATATCCACATGGTTGGTTTGTGACCTCTGCATTTGACAGCAATATCTGTCTGTCAGGACAAGTGAGTGCTCTGTTCTCCCTGCAGTAGAATTTTCCACTTGTGGATTCATTGTCCACTGATATGAATTTGCTACACTCTTGTGCATTTCCTGGCCTCTACAATTATAATCTTTTATATTGATTTGTTTTAGATCTCCAGGTTTTGGCTTGACTCTTGTGGCTGAGACGACAGAGGGAGCATTTCTGGCTGCAGAGGAAGTGTGTAATGCTAAAGGTTCCGGAGAATCGCCAACTGTTCCTGAAGATCTGGGCAAGAAGGCAGCACTTGCTTTACTCCAGGAAATACACAGGGTAGGGACAGAAAAGTTAGTTACATATCATTTACAGGATGTGGCAGTCAACCTCAGAGTTGTTTTTTTACCGTAATGATTTTTTTGGCAAGTTTATGTTCAGTAGTTTCCATTGTTGTCTTAACGACTGGCACTCATACCTTTGGATGGGAACCAACGCAAGGCAGTCCACTTTCAAATGGCCCGCAGCTGTGTTTCGAATGTGGTATGCAAAATTATGAATTGCATTCATAATCATCAGCAGCATGGAGTGACGAGGGGATCTGGCCAATGCTCGACGCTTAGAGGAAAGGCGAATCGCACATATAATCAGATTACTACTGGTACTATTGGGGTTGGAACTCTTCACTGGCTTCTGAGGATGGGGACGGAGCACTTATGGGAATGCCCTGAATGCTGTGATGTCGGTTCCTAAATCAATCAATCAGTCAATCATAACCCCTTCACCACACAGCCCGTATGAACAGAAAGGCTGAACAATATTTTGTGTATGTGTGAAGTGAACTATTTTACTTGCTTTGGGAAAGGTATGGAAGGGGATGCAGTGTTAACAGGTTTTAGTGTTCACCACAGACTCAGGGGCAGTGATATTCCTTAGATCTCTTGAGCAGTGAGATTCCCTTGATCTTTTGAGCAGTGACATCCCCTTGATCTTTTGAGCAGTGACATCACTCTGATCTCTGGGAAAGGGACATCATCCCCTGATCTCTTGGACAATGACGTCCCCCAGATCTCTTGGGCAGTGACGTCCCCTGATCTCTTCGGCAGTGGCACCACCCCCACCCCCCACCTGATTTCTTGGGATGCGCCTCCTTGATGGCGAGGGACATTGATAATTTGGAAACCTAGCCCACATGCAAAAATCTGTCCAGCATGGATTACACTAGAGTTCAAAGCGAACAAATTGGGGAGAAAATCTACAAAAACAAAACAAAAAAACTAGCAAACCTGCTCCAACGAAAAAGAACAACAGATGTTATTTTTTAAAATCTCGTGATGGCTGGTGCTTAATCACAATATATCGCAGTTCATTGCAAGTTCTAGTCTTGAGAGATATTGCTGTTTCTGTTTGAACAGGGAGGTTGTGTGGACTCCACCAGTCAGAGTCTTACAGCACTTATGATGGTTCTAGGCCAGCAGGATGTGTCCAAGGTACAGACTGGAGAACTGACACCATATACGTAAGTTTCTTGAAGGAATAGATTCTGTTGATTTATGCTGGGCTGTGTATAACCTCAGAATTGTTTTCGTTGACATGATGCTCTCAGGTCAATCCAGCTTAAAATGGGCCACAGGAAATGTTTTTGGACTTAAAGATGGCCAAGATATTAGCTTTGTTATCTATTGGGGCCTGCACTATGTCACTGATAAGGGGTTCTTTACTCTTCTTGACTTCTATGTATGTCCTTATATGCATTATGTGTTTGGTGGACAAGTCATGAGAAATTAGAAGCTCGGTTTGTATTAGCCAAGCTGAATGAAAGAACATTCTTTACTGAAATCAACTATGGCAAAGTATACCTTAAAAGACTTCTTTATCCTTTCTACTAATTTCTTAGCTGTAAGTGTTTTTGTAGGCAGTGTTGTATTTTAAAAATGTTTTATGTTTCATATATTCAGCTGATTTTCAAGTTTTCAGCACTCTATACCTTTCTGATCTGCTTCTTTATTGTTCTTGTATGTTCTTCTTGGTGTTTTCTATGTGTTTTGGTCTCAGAAAGGAAATAATTAAATTATTGGACAAATGTCACAAATATTGCAAAATGTAACATATGACAATTGACACAAAAAGAGCAAAACGAGAATAACAGACCACTCAACAAACCAAACAAATACAGTGAAATTTATATGGGAGACAACTGAGGCATCTTTCACTGATTCAAAAACAATACAGTGAATTTATACGAGAGACAACAGTGTAGATGTACACTAATTTATTTCAAGCGAATATAGAAGAACCATCTTTGAAAAGAAGGTTAGCTGCAATTATGTTGGCCATAATGGTACAGTTCATCTTTCCAGTCAATTTAACTTGCCTACTTCTTTTAATTCTCGTTATTATTCTTCTGTTACTTTTTCTTCATTCAGTGACCTAATTGCCACATTTAATAGCTGTAGTTATATTGACCATAATGGTACAGTTCATCTTTCCAATCAGTCATTTCTCTTTCCATTTTAACTGTTGCCTACTTCTTTTACTATTGTCTTCTTCCTTTGTCTCATTGTTATTATTCTTCTGTTACTTTTTCTTCATTCAGTGACTAATAGCCACATTTAACTCCAAGGTTGTTCTCATCACCAGACAGTTGCTCTCACAGTTTGGCTGGGTGAAGACTATATTGCCATTCTGCTCATCTTGGAGTCAAAAGTTTCTGTTTTCCTATCCCTCTCTTAACTTTCCCTCTGGCACTGTGTTGGAGTCTGTTATATGAAACACCTGAAACCTGTGAAAGATGTCACCAAAAAAATCGAGAAGTAGACAGTGAGCTTTACTAGAACACGATTACAAGAAACAATGGATGTTGCGGCTAAAGCCTTCGACAGCACAGAATAAACAAACACAAACCGACACAACTACGTAAAAATATAAATATAAACGCTACTTATCTGTATAGTTGTTGTAAGCTGGACACATCTTTCAAGGGATCGGCATGTATGATTACAATGAAGTGAATGAACCGGATGTGGGGTCAGTGGACTAAACCTGTGGAGGTAACATTACCAGCCGAGGACTAATCTCAACCAGTCCACATATTCTGTGCTGAATCATGACCTGGGTACATTCGAATATGCCTCTCTGCAGATGTGAAATTCCAGTACCTGTCTTGTTTATTCCACTGGCTTCTGAGCTTGGAGAGGGGAAGGAGAGTTCTGCAGGACAGTTCCTGTGACGATGGCACTTTGTTACTGGATCTGGAGGACAGTTACTACCGCAGCCTCACGATTACTTTTCAGGGCTTTAATTATCTGAACATAATAGGGTCAGATTTAAGAGATTAAACCCAGTCTTCCAAAAGATTTGCCAAGCTGTCAATCAACCAGCCACCCATTGAGGCATATGTAACTGATCTTCTTCTTTGTTCCTCTTTTGAAGGGACTGTGCCACACCTAGTTATGCACCTTCATATGTCAGTGTGTCTGACTTTGGCATGTATTTTAGTCTGGTTTACTTTCTCTGGACAGGTTCTATCCAATGTAATGGGCTCTTTCGCTGGGGCATGTTTCCCTGGTCTATCACTGGCGCATGTTTCCCTGGTCTATCACTGGGGTATGTTTCCCTGGTCTATCACTGAGGCATCTTTCCGTGATCTATCACTGGGGTATCTTTCCCTGGTCTATCACTGAGGCATCTTTCACTGATCTATCACTGGGGCATGTTACGCTAATAAATTACAGAGGCATGTTACTCTTATCTATCACTGAGACATGTTACTCTAATCTGTCACTGAGACATGTTACTCTAATCTATCACTGAGACATGTTACTCTAATCTATCACTGAGACATGTTACTCTAAACTATTACTGAGACATGTTACTCTAATCTATCACTGAGACATGTTTCTCTAATAAATCACTGAGACATGTTACTCTAATAAATCACTGAGACATGTTACTCTAATCTATCACTGAGACATGTTACTCTAATAAATCACTGAGACATGTTACTCTAATCTATCACTGAGACATGTTACTCTAAACTATCACTGAGACATGTTACTCTAATCTATCACTGAGACATGTTACTCTAATAAATCACTGAGACATGTTACTCTAATAAATCACTGAGACATGTTACTCTAATAAATCACTGAGACATGTTACTCTAGTAAATCACTGAGACATGTTACTCTAATCTATCATGGAGACATGTTACTCTAATCTATCACGGAGACATGTTACTCTAATCTATCACAGAGACATGTTACTCTAATCTTATCACTGAGACATGTTACTCTAATCTATCACTGAGACATGTTACTCTAATCTGTCACTGAGACATGTTACTCTAATCTGTCACTGAGACATGTTACTCTAATCTATCACTTAGGCATGTTTCTCTAATTGATAACTGAGGTATGTTTCTCTAATTACTGAGATATTGTGGTTTGTGAAAAACGTTTATTGTTTATTTCTTTCCTAGGATACATTTCCTGCGACACATTCGGGATTTTTTCGGTGTGAAATTCAACATTAAAGTGGACAAGAAGCCCAAAGCTCCAAGTTCAGACGATGCAGAAGAAGAAGGGGAGGAGCTGCGAGTAGGAGCAGACAAGCTGATTCTGACTTGTGTGGGAGTTGGTTATACGAATGTCAGCAAAGCTGTTAGATAATACACTATGTATTGCATATGGTTGCCTCCTTGTGTCTTTTGTCACAGTGAGCAAGGTGGGCAGACGCAATCTTTCTCTCTCTTTCTTCCATCTGACTCCTTTTCCTACTCATCACTCTTCTTTTCAACGTATTTCCCTAGTTTGTGATATGAATGAGGGAGGTTAGGCGTGGGTCTTTGTGTGTGTATGTAAACAAAAGAGACAGAAAGATAACTTGTTGCCCAGCTGTGTAAGCTGTCCACATACATTTTTCTCTGTCATTCTCCATCTCTCTTGCCTAGTATTTTTCCCACACAAGATTGATTTCTCAGTTCCACCTTTTCTGTTGATTACTCATATAGCGGCTCTGTGGTGAAAGGTTATACAGACGCAGTTCGCAATCCCGCATTTGAAACGCAGTGCAGGCGATTTGGAATCAGTCTGCCTTTCGTTGCTTTCCACACAATAGTATGACTGCCTGTCATTCAGAAAGCAATAGCAAACTACTGAATGTAAACTTGCCAGAAATCACAAAGTCTCAAATAATGCTGGAGTTGACTGCCAGGTCTTGTAAAGGATATGCAACTAACTTCAACAACTCATATAGCAGAATGCTGCTGTAATCACAGCCTGCTGAAGAGCCTTGATCTTTTGCCAGTAGCCCTCTGCCTGGTTGACCCCTGCCTTGTTGGACACCCTGCCTCTTCTTCCAATCACCATGTGTTGTTTAATATGGCAGAAGCATTTCAGTTTCCACAACACGATGTTTAGTAGCCTGATTTCTTAGATGTTCCTATCTTGTAGAATGGAAATGTTTTTCTTCTTCTTGATATACCCTATACATTTCATTTGTAGTTTTCTTATGGCTCTGATGCATGATCAAGTAATACTTGCAGCTTTTCAATACCACAGAATTTGCTTTCCTCTTTATCCACAATAACCTTGACATTCTTCTTAAAAAGCGAATCCCCATTCCCCCCGATTTCCAAAAAAATGTCCTCACATATTGTCCGGAAATTGCCTACATGACTTATAGTTCAATAGGCTGAGCTGCAGAAAAACTAAAAGTGCACTGAAGAAATGCTCCCTCAAACAATTGGAAAGTGTAAGCTTTCCAAAACTGCAAAGTGACAGAATGCATGTTGTAACTAGAAAACCTGTATAAAAAAAACAAAGACATTAATATACTGAAATGTTGACTTCTTGTCATTAACATGGGGACATAAATTACAAGTACCTCAGAAGTCAGAGTGGGTTCGCTGATAGTGATGGGGAAAGCTAATCCACACGCAAACATCAGTCCAGTGCACTAGAAGTAGTAGCAAGTGTAGGACTACGCCCAAGTTCATAGCAAGTGATATGCAAAAAAAAATTTTAAATATATGTAAAAGACACGTGTATTTGTAAAAAATAAAAAAAGAAAGAAAAGGTACTTATCTAACATGTAGGGTCTCCGGGCAATCATCATCATCATCATCATGTGACATGCCGATAAGCGTGGGTGGTCATGTTTCACCATCTCACACGATCACCAGAGTTATGGATCAGTTCTGTGTTTTTGTCTCGTCCATGCCACGTGGCCAAGCCATCCAGGTATTTACTTCTCTGCCTTTTCCTTGTTCTCTTCACCTTGATCTTGCCAGTTGTCACCAAGTTCTCCAGGCAATACCTTTGTACTATTCTACAAGAGAAATTTATGATCGGCCTGTATAATATGAAATCATGAGAACAGCAAACAATTGTGAAATCACATTTGGTCTACTGAGGCGCTGGTCACATGGTACACAGATAGGTAGGTAGATTTTGTGGGTGGGTACAAACTACTGACAAAATAAGTAATCTAGGTCACCTTTCTTGACACAATTTCCTTAAAACCAATAGCTTTTTCTTCTTCTTCGTTTGTTCATTAACTGAAAACTAATAGCTAAACAAGCGACAGTAATCAAATACTTCAGGGGCATCATAATCTCCAGTGGATGAAAGGCATCAGGGATGGAACAACTAAACACAAATGGACATAGTGGATATGAATATTGCATACCAAACATGAAATAATTGTTACAAACTTATCGCTGTCTTCGTCTTTTTACTAACTTACTGAAACTGACAGACACACTAACATCGGTGCAATAAAAACCAATTAAAGTTAGTGGACGTGAATAATGCGGAACAAACATGCAATAATTGCCACAAACATATCACTGTGTTCAACATTCTTCTGACTAACTTACTGTAACTGACACACTAACAAGATCAGTTACAGATTCCTGGCTGAAGCACTTCCCCCATGTTTGTCAAACAAATAGTTTGAACAATAAAGACACACACGATAGATTGCACATATTGCAGAATTCATACAACAGAAAGTAAAGCAATAGTTAAAAAATGGTTAAAATAGTTTCTTTATTGGCATGGTTTTGATTGAGTCTCTACTGTTGTAACATGTTAACTCTGAAAGAACCTGAGGGATCGATGTCTGCATTTTCTCCCAGCTTTTATTTATTTGAATAATGAAGACACAAACAATAGATTGCATGATTTATTGCCTGTCATGTTTCGCTACATCTCAGGTACATACTGCAGAAATCACACAACATAAACTAAAGCAATACAATAAATCCTTTAACCTGAAATATACAACACACATATTCACACAGTAATGGAAAGTTATGGATACGATTCGTAAGCCAGCTTAACCGCGTTCAAAACACAGCTGTGACCGATTTGGCAGCAGACCGCATTGCGTTGGGTTTTAACGAGTTGGTATGGAAGCCGGTCATTCAGAAAACAGTGGCTGAACATAAACTTGCCAAGACATCAACAACAGCAGTAAAATGCTGGCGTTGACAGCGGTTTCCTGTAAAACAGGATACGAAAAAAAGGGAAGTTACTGAAGTCTCGTGTACCTCGAGATGCAGCTTAATATGCCAGACAATAAATCGTGTAATCTGTTGTTTGTGTCTTCATTATTCAAATTCACTATAGGAAAACACTGTTTTAATTTATTGTTAAATAGACTTTAGTATCCTTGTGGTTAAACAAACAATTGTTGATATTATAAGTGGTAATAAAGGGTAATAAATGCATTTTGCTTTACTGACGTGAGTCATGGACCATTTTGCACTCACTAAGGAAGAAAATTGGGGCTTTTGGACTTAGAATGTCTTTACACCCAAACAACTTCCACCCCAGTGACTTCACATCCTAAAGATTCACACTCCAACGTCTTCCCACCCCACCAATGTCACACCCCATTGACTTCACACCCTAACAGCTTCACACCTAAGTGACTTCACATATCTGAAGATTCAAAGCTGAGGCTACACTTCAAGTCTTATCCGCGAGGAATTCAAAACTTGGGCTAAACTCCATGTATATCCCCGAGGAATTCAAAGCTGGAGCTACACTTTGAAGTCTATCCCCGAGGAATTCAAAGCTGGAGCTACACTTTGAAGTCTATCCCCGAGGAATTCAAAGCTGGAGCTACACTTTGAAGTCTATCCCCGAGGAATTCAAATCTGGAGCTACATTTAAAGTCTATCCCCGAGGAATTCAAAGCTGGAGCTACACTTTGAAGTCTATCCCCGAGGAATTCAAAGCTGGAGCTACACTTCAAGTCTATACTCGAGGAATTCAAAGCTGGAGCTACACTTCAAGTCTATACTCGAGGAATTCATAGCTGGGGATACACTTTGAAGTCTATCCTCGAGGAATTCAAAGCTGGGGATACACTTTGAAGTCTATACTCGAGGAATTCAAAGCTGGGGATACACTTCAAGTCTATACTCGAGGAATTCATAGCTGGGGATACACTTTGAAGTCTATACTCGAGGAATTCAAAGCTGGGGATACACTTCAAGTCTATCCCCGAGGAATTCAAATCTGGAGCTACACTTAAAGTCTATCCCCGAGGAATTCAAAGCTGGAGCTACACTTCAAGTCTATACCCGAGGAATTCAAAGCTGGGGATACACTTCAAGTCTATACCCGAGGAATTCATAGCTGGGGATACACTTCAAGTCTATACCCGAGGAATTCATAGTTGGGGATACACTTCAAGTCTATACCTGAGGAATTCAAAGCTGGGTGAGTTCCCAGATCACACTGTCCCTGACTTCCAGCCCACGCTAAGAACGGAAGGAGGAAGGTTTGCAGCTTATCGATTCTACCCAGGAATCATTGCTATTAAAGTAAGTAATGAGATATTCCCTGTCCAGCGTACAGGGTTTCGGACAGAGGAATGGCTGGTGCGGTCGTCAGGGAACGCAGAGATAAGGTGTTCCATAAAATTCGAAAGGCGGAAGGTTTTAAGAGAGTACAAATGGCCAAGCAACAAGGTCAATAGGTGTCACGGCATCGGTCTGACAAAGTACACAGATCTCTGATCTGCAACGATATGTGCTATCTTGTCGACTACGTTTCATTGTCAGATCGCTACACGATATCCTTTCATCAGCTGCTAGCTAGGTCAAGCGGCGAAAATCCGAGGATGCAGTGTGACCTCTGTCGAGAGAAGCAAACTGTTTAATACGTGTTGTCCACGTGTAATGTGGCGGACGCAGTTAGTAACCCCACTTACACAGCTGCGAGCGACTTGGCAGCAGACAGCCTTGCGTTGGTTTTCATACATATTATGAGAGCCGGTTGTTCAGTAAGCAAATGGCAAACTGAACGTAAACTTGTCAAGAAATGACGAGCAGTTAACGAATGCTGGTGTTGATATGCAACTAACTAACTAACCAACCAACAAACCGGCTGACTAACTAACGTGTGACGTAGCTCTCGGCAAGACACATTCATATTGCGTAATAACAGGGTGCTCACTGCGCAGACAGCCACAATGGTTGTAACCAGACTACAGGCGAGCAAGGAAGTCAAATCTAGGGTCGGGCTGAAGTACTTCTTCAAAGCTGAGCAATTGTAGCGAAACGCCAGTGGCCCATGTCCTTATGCATTCTTTTATTCTTGGTAAACAGGGGGAAACGGCTTTCGGAAGCTCTCAGTTCTCTTGTTCGCTCAATTCTCCATGAAAGATGGTTCTTTGGGTTATCTTCATACCACAATCTTTACATGGAGCGAGTATATATTTGTCTTTCCTTTCGGGTAGTCCCGAAGGAGCGCCTTGCGTCAAATGTGCACTGGTGCAGCGGCTGGTCAATTGATGGCCGTGCCAACACCTACCGTTTGCTAGTTGCAGCCTGTCCAGTGAGTTAAAGATTATGACAGAGATGCAACATACTACTGAAGTGATTTAAAGGTAAATTTGGGTTTTCGTTGGTCCAGGCAAAGCTTGGCCTATAAATATCTATTGTCTTAACGACTGAGAGGATATAGCAAAACAGCAGTCTTGCCATGTTGGGAGGGGGTGACCGTTAGCCGATCTGGCTACGCGTCTTGATCTTGGCATGACAAGGGAACACATCTGAAGAATAAGAGATACTAAATGATATCGCTTGTTCGTGGCAGCTGATAGGCGAGTGATATCTTGATTCCTACAGCTTACCGTTACTTAGTAGCATCTCTCTTTTAAATATAGGCACATTCGATAGCTACAGGGATGGGGTCCACTAATCTATAATCTATCTTCTTGAGCCAGGGGATGCTAGCCACAGGACTATCTCTTTCGTCTGTCACTTGATAGGATGATGTCGGGAGGATAATGGACTCCTCTATCTCACTGAGAGAACCTGAACTTATCTACCCTATGGCTTGTGCAGGGCAATGCCGGTACATTGGCGACAGCTCAGTCGAGAGCGGCGGCCGGGAGGGGTAGTATCTTCTTTGAATGGGGAAATACACGGTGTGCCATATAACCCCACTTAGGGGGGAGAAACACACCGATTGCTGGGCACACCACACCACAAGATCTTGGTTGCGAGAAAGGCATGGTTTGCAAGTGAGAGGAAAGCATGGAAATGAATGTGCCCAATAATAATAAAGGCTTGGTATGAGTGTGGAATGTGTGTCTTGTAGACAAAACGTTCCTAGGGTGGACAACCTGACATCACCCAGCTGGAGGTCGACTCAAGCCCGGACGTAGCCAATCCAGGGGCTACCTGACAGGTCAGGCCCATGCATTCAGGTATGATATATACTGCATGGGGTCAAGATCCTATAGGTAAAATATATTAACTGAGACCCTATTGGTCTTTAGGATTGTGTGATGCATGAGTCCGCCCAGTCGCTCAATATTGTTTGTCATCTCCAGGGTCCTCTTTTGTTGGATGTGACCAAATCGGACAGTATCCACACAGCTTCTGTGCTAGAGCCAAATACGTCTGATGAAGCCAGGTCAATGTATGAGCCATATCACACATGGTGTGCCTAACTCTGAGAGAGAGGCAAGGGCATATCTTGAGGAAATGACATAGGCCCGAGAACAGTTCAATGCTGGTTGAGACTACGCATGATTATCTTGCAAACTAATAAACAATGACAATTTGCAGTAATGGGGCATCTCGGGTCCTTTCATTGACATAGGCCCGAGAGCATTCAACTTCAAAGTTGTGTCTACGCATGATTATCAGGCCTACCCATTTTGTTCCGGACATGAATAGACACCTATATAGGTTAAGTCCATGAACAATTCCTCAACAACCAGTGGATTTGATTCTACAGAAGCCTGTGGAACTTACACCCAAGTACCGGGGAGGAAGGAGCTTCCAGCACACAGGGTGAGACGTATATGGACAGATCGGACAGTATTTGAAGCTGGGTCTGTGACTATGGCTACTTGAGGCTATGTGCCTGAACTTATCTGTGTGGTGTCTGTTTAGAACTATCTGTGTTAACTGCCTTGATGTTTTCCTGTGCTGTCCTTTATTGATTTAATAAATCAAGTTTTAGTTTATTCCAACGATCACTGTGTTATATATATGGATCAGCCAGAAGAACATTGCAGGAAATAGGTCCTTAGGTCGAACGAAAGAGTGACAGTGAGTCCGGGGAAAACGGAGGAGGGTTGGCAGGTAAAGACCTATCCCAGCCAGGGCTATATATAAAGAGAACAATTTAGAAACATTGTGACAGGGCTATTTGGGACCCTCCACGTAGCATGTTACAGCAATGAGCATACGTTTAAGCCCACTTAAAATCAAAACTTTGTTTTCTGAATGAAACAGCAAAGATATACTCTCTCTCTCTCTCTCTCTCTCTCTCTCTCTCTCTCTCTCTCTCTCACTCTCACTCTCTCACTCTCTCACTCTCTCTCTCTCTCTCTCTCTCTCTCTCTCTCTCTCTCTCTCTCTCTCTCTCTCTCTCTCTCTCTCTCTCTCTCTCTCTCTCTCTCTCTTCCCGCAATCTTGCCATTTGTCACCAAGTTCTCCAGTTTATTTCTCCTTATACCGTGCACAGAAAATCTTGACTATTTGTATAAATTTCATTAATCAGTTTACGGTTTTCATTTGTTTCTTGTAGGACTTGCTCAATTGTTTTTCTGTCTGTCCATGGTATTCCTCACATTTTCTTCAGATACCACATTTCTACTGCCATTAGATGTTTTTCAGCTTGTTTGCTCATTGTCCAGGTTTCACATCCATGCAAAAGTACAGGTTCTATGTAGGCACAATGTGACACTACTTTCAGACTCGTCTCTTATAACTGGGTCATCGTCATATCTCAGAATATGAACTCCCTCGGGGTATTCAATGTTTCCGCGTATTGCCTCGCGGTGAAATCATCTCTAGGATCTAATATACGTTAATGCTCGGATGAATGCAGCTTTAGAAACACATACACACAGAAAACCTCAGAGAGAAAGGGATGCAATAACGTTGCAAGTCCTCTCTAAACAAACCATTTCTAGACCTTTGTTGCCAACCACTTAACTTCCACCCTCCCTCCGCTATTCGCTAGTTCGCGTTTCCCTTTCCATAAATCAGAATGGCATAGAGCACCAGAAAGCGTATTTTTGCTGTAAGAAAAATCAACATCATTAGGCGCTTAGTTCGTCTCCTGTTTTTAATGGTGATGGAGTGCAAATACATCTGTTTCAATGGCTGTTATTGCTGCTGTTGGGCGTTAGCTATTGTTCTGGCATCGTTCTTTTAATGCCGAGGAAGTGCATCAAATGCACATTGTTTTATTAATTCTGTTCTCCGTTGAGAACGCAGGAGTAATTTAATCTCATGTCTATTTTGGGAAAATACATGGTATCACGTGATACCATCGGAGCAACTACTGTTAAATAAATTAATGCTTATTAATTAGGCATTGACAGATGTGTGCCAGCATACGTTGATCGCTTCTCGGCCTTTGGATAAGGTCAAAGTATAGTATAGGCTGCATTTTTCGTGACTGTGCAATGTTTGAAAATATTGCCTGTCCAAGTTTTGTATTCACCTTCTGTAAAGTTCATGTAACATAATAGGTAAATCTTAATTAATAAAGTCAATGGGGTGTGACATTGTTGGGGTGGGAAGGCGTTGGAATCTACTTAACACTTATGGTTTCCCTACCAAATACACCAACGTCATAAAATCCTTCTACAAAGAGACACGTTGCTGCGTAAGAACAGAATCAGGCAACTCTGACTGGTTCTCAGTGGAAACAGGAGTGAAGCAGGGTTGTGTCTTATCACCGATGCGCTTTGGAAAAGCTATCGATTGGGTCATGCGCAAATGCACAAACAACACAAATATGGATATCCATTGGGTTGACCACATTCTAGAAGACCTGGACTTTGCCGACGACATAGTGCTTTTGAGTTCAACACACCCAGATGCCCAAGAGAAAATAAACCATCCCCAAAATGTTTCAGGACAAATTGGTCTCCAAATTAACAACGCCAAAACAAAAACTATTGATCTCACCAACAGTTCAGACGACATCAAATTAAACAACCACGCTCTTGAAAAAGTCAACAGCTTCACATACCTAGGAAGCAAAATGATACCTACAGGGGACTCAACACCAGAAATATCTGGTGCCTTCAATAAACTGTCAAACATCTGGAATTCAAAGACACTCAGCAAACACACGAAACTTAAAATCTTCAACTCTTGTGTGATTCCAGTGCTAACGTATGATGTGACAGTTGGAAGTCAACGGTACTTAATATAAAAAAAAATTAGACAATTTCGAGAACACATGTCTTAGAAGAATTCTAAATCTCCGCTGGAAAGATTTTAGAACCAATACGCAAATAAGACAAAAGACTAAGAAAGATATTGTATCCAATTTTAAAAGAAATCGCCGTTGGAACTACATCGGCCATGTAGGCCTACTCAGCATGGACAAGGACAAAAGACTCCCCTACCAAGCCCGCATATGGACACCGTTAGGGAAAAGAAAACGGGGAAGACCAAGAGAGACCCTGCGTAGAACCATCATCAGAGTGGGCTCATTCAACGGCCAAACAAACATCCTAGATTTAAAACAGGTGGCAGCGAACCGCCAGACACGGAGAGCCATGACTTCAGCCTTATGCGCCGCTTTGGGCTAAAGAAGAAAGACTAACTAAACAAAAAATCATCCCTTACAGGGCCTCATTTGCTTCGGTCCAGCTATCACTTCCGGTTAAGTCGTTCGATGGATTGCTGGACCGATCGATGGATGTTTTCTTAGTTTTTGGGCGTGTAGGGCCCTCACTGTCATCGGATTTTTGGGTCCGTAGGACTCTCACTGTCGCTGGAGTACTCAGATGACAGTGAGGGCCCTACGGGCCCAAAAATAAACAAAACATCCATTGATTGGTCCAGCAATCCACAGAACACTTAACCGGAAGTGATTGCTAGACCGATGCAAATGAGGTCCTGTAAGGGTTTTGTTTTTTGTTTTTTTGTTGTTTGGGGTATATCATACAACTGGAAATAGCTAGAAAGAACACACTTCTAGACTTTAACTATATGTGATAACTCAGAAAGAGGCAGTCATCGTTTTTTGGCCACGTTATAAGAAGATACAAACTGGAACATGTCGTGACAACCGGAAAGATTTGCGGAAAGAGAGACGGAGGAAGACAGCGGGAGAGCGTGTCATGGTACGGAAGGGAATCAACAAACGAACTGATCCATACCGCCGGGGATCGCAATTTGTGGAGATTCATGATCGCCCATGCCAGCCGGCAAGGCACTGGATGATGATAACGAAACCTAGAGAAAAACGTCTTAAAATAGGAGCACCACTGTGTTGTTTAAGAGTTCACGTGGTCCGTGAAGAGAAGAAACAATTTGTTCATATTTCCCTGTTAGACCGACATTATTCCAGTAGCCAGCAGCGAGCTGTTTTATTTTCCTGATGAGATAGGGCAAAGGTACCGAAAATACCAGGCGCCGGTGTTGCCTCAGGCGAGCGAGACCGCACACAGGAACAATGTCTTTTGTGCTTCCTCATCTTACTATTACCATCTACAATAAAGAGCTAGGATGGAGAAATATTATGGAAACAGGGCAAGGTGAAGACCGTGTAAAAGATAGAGAATGGTATCAAGAACGACCTTAGAGAAATGAATAGCAATTTACAAAGCGCATTGGAAAAAGCGCACGACAGACCCTTGCAGCTCCCCCGAACACTCCACAGAGGTGAATGGGGGAAGACTTGACTGGCCAAGAGAAACAACAGTGGAAGAAGAACCAGTAAGTGAGCTGAAAAAGACTGACGTTTATATAAGAGACAACATTGCCGATACAAACAATAAATTGCAAGCGGGCGAAATAAGAAGAAAAAATGAGGAAGAGAACAAGGCGGGGACTTCTTAGCATGGTAATACAATTATAGAATATTCTTGAGAGGTGATACATTAAAAAAAAAAAAAATGAATTTCATGACGGGGTTCAGACCTAATCTTCTTATAATCTCCTCGTTTCTAATTCTATCTCTCACAGTTACTCACAAGGATGCCCTTCTAAGGAATATCATCTGTTTAAAAAAAAATGATTTTGCTCTCGTTATGTTAACAAATCATTATATGAAGTATAGGATGTATTTTTAATGACTGTGCAGTGTTTGAAAATATTACCGGTCCAAGTTTTCTATTCACCGTCTGTAAAGTGTATGCAACATAATAGGTAAATACAAATTTTGGACCGGGAATATTTTCAAACACTGTACAGTCATTAAAAATGCACCTTGTTGGAAGCATAAACCACCATAACGATTCTTTGCCATCTTTAGCTGGAATCACAGCATTATACCAACGTGTGTGTACTAAGTGATTCAATGAGCATGATTCAGAAGGTCGAAGCTGGATCTGTACGTAGACAGTGGACTGAGTCGCTGCGGAAGTCTGTTGTCCGCAAAGTCACCTTCATCTTCGTCCCGGGACATGCGGGAGTCGAGGGAAATGAACGAGCTGATAAATTGGCTGGCTCTGCACCCCCTGTAGATGGCCAGCCCATGGATCGTGCGGATGTTATTAACGCCCTTAAAGATATGGCGAGAACAGAGGATTTTGACGCCAGTGATTCCACATCGCTCTCCAGGATGAAAGACCTGGGAGTAAGAATCGGCACAGCCAGACGCGAGAGGTACATCGGGAAAACAAAGCGCCTCGTCAACCAACACAGAACTGGCACTATTAGCCACCGGACGCTGATTCATATGCTGGGGGGAGGATCTGAGCACCTATGGACATGTCCGGAGTGCAACGAAGATACCCCAACTGATAACTAACTAACTAACTAACGATTCTTTAACTGATTCAGTGCCAAATAATATATCGCCAGATTTAACCTCCCATTTGGACAGAAGAACGATATGTCGCCATAATAGTGTCACCGTCTCGTGGATTATCTTAAGCAATTTATTAAGCAGAATATTCATTTGACATAAGTCAATTTAAAAAAAAAATGGTCTTGCGTATCCATTACGGGACGTTGCAGTCAACACCAGCATTTTCAGCTGCTGTTGATGTACTAGGCAAGTGTTACGTTCAGTAGTTTGCCATTGTTTCTGAACGACCGGCCCCTATACCTTTTTCGAAAAAACCAGCATCGCCGTGTTTCGAACCCGGGTATACGGGCTCACAAACCGCGTTCGCAACCCCTTAGCCGCAGAGGCCGTCCCATAGTCATAATTACGCTCTGCTAAACTATTAAATCACATGAACGTTAATCAGCCAAGCACTCATGCGCTCCAATATCACAATTCCTTTGAATATTAGCGCACAGGCTGTCTCCTATAGACATTCTCACAATAATAGTAAATCTCTAGCATGAGGCATTCAGCACACTCTCTCAAACAGGTAACCCCCACAATACTCCTCTCTCAACCACAGTCAAAGTCCGTCTGATCTCTCTAGCCTTGGTCTGTGGTCACGTGGTGCTTGACCCACGTGTCGTCCGTGCCACGTCGGGTGTCTCGATATTCAGGTGTCGTTCTGTCCTTCACCCGTCTGTTGACGGCTGACGCCTCAGGTCGTTTAGTCCATAGTTGGACTGTCATTCAAGGACGTGTCCAGTCTCTAACCCTATGTCCTGTCTGCCACTGGGTGTGCAGTTCATGTCCTACTCTACCTCCACTCTATCTATGTCCTGTCCTTGCCCCGTGTCCTCTCTCACACTTATTCAGAACTCTGACAACAGGGTTATCGTGTTAGTTGTCTTTGTGTGTTTGTGGTATCTTCCAAACCTACTTTTTACTTGGCAATGAAACAGTTATTACCCAGTGGAACTTATGGATATAAAGACTAGGACACAGGCGATATCGGTATTTCAACTTCCACGCGTGCATACAACTGCCTTTCCCCCACAAAATAAGGCCAGGCAGTCGATCGATTAACCATGGATCAGAGGGGAGAAAGCCGATTTAGGATTCATCTGTAAAAAACATTGTTTAATTAATGTACTTTCGTCCCCGTATCTAATATAACCTTTTTAGTTTAAACTTCTTTCTGGCAGTTCGTACTGAACGTTATTCTGTCCAGACAGTTACTATTTTAGCTCCTTCTGTCCGATATTTGGTTCTGTCCATGAAGATTTTTATCTTAACTTCTGTCTGACAATTGGTACTGAACCTCATTCTGTCCATGGAACTTTTAACTTAACTTCTGTCTGACAGTTTGTACTGAATCTCATTCTTTCATGGAAATTTTACCTTAACTTCTGTCTGACAGTTGGTACTGAACCTCATTCTGTCTATGGAACTTTTATAATATTAACCTCTGTCTGATGGTACTGAACCTCATTCTGTCCATGGAACATTTAACTTAACTTCTGTCTGACAGTTGGTACTGAATTTCATTCTGCCCATGGAACTTTTACCTTAACTTCTGTCTGACAGTTGGTGCAGAATCTCATTCTGTCCATGGAACTTTTATTTTAACTTCTGTCTGACAGTTGGTACAGAATCTCATTCTGCCCATGGAACATTTACCTTAACTTCTGTCTGACAGTTGGTACTAAATCTCAATGAAAAACACACATAATACAGATCAGTTAACCACAGACACATCACAACCAGCACCATTCAAAAGCACATACAAAGAAAAATAAGACTTAGAAACATTGATAAATTTATATCAAAATATTTATTCCACCAAACTGCCAACCACGTTCACAGATATATACATTATCAGAAGACATCAGCATTCAACAAGCCATCCCAATGTTAATATTTACAAGTCACACACAGATCATTCCAGAATAATGTCTGTTTTAGATCAGAAGTTATAAATTAACACTTTTACCCCAATCGTTTATTGTACATGCATTTGTAATGATCGTGTAATTAACAAATACTCAAACATATTAGTACAAGTCATATGAGGGAAAAAATAATGAAGATATATTAAAGGTAACATTTTAAAAGATATTTACAGCGGATTCCACGTTATAATTGGCTTTAGATTTAGGTTCACAAATAATAGTTTTTGAAAATATTTAAATTTGTCCTCAGAGCAATTTCCTGCTACAGGCCTGTAATATCACAGGGGCATCACATTTGATAGGCCTGAGTGCACGGAGGAATGGGTGTCAGTCTTTCCTCACTTAGCTGGTGACAAGGCCAGGTGTCAAACCCTTGTGCTAAAGACAAAAGCGCAGTACGCTATTAACTTCTTTAAATTACCTGCTATGTGTAATATTAATTTACCTAACATATGGACAACAATCCAAAATAGAAAGCTAAGTGACTACAGGATTATCTGAGTTTAGGGAAAACTGCGACTGGTTAAGTTATAATGAAACAAACCAACTGTTAATGTTTCTTGGATATGTGTGTGATGTGTTTGAGAGAGAGAGAGAGAGAGAGAGAGAGAGAGAGAGAGAGAGAGAGAGTGTGTGAATGAGAGAGAGAGAGAGAGTGAATGAGAGAGAGAGAGAGAGAGAGAAGAAAAGAGACATGACAATGCTAATAATTTCTCCCTTCAAAACATTTCCTTTGTATTCGTTAAATGTGTATGAGAGAGAGAGAGAGAGAGAGAGAGAGAGAGAGAGGAGAAAGAGAGAGAGAGGAAGGAGAGAGAGAGGAAGGAGAGACAGAGACAGAGACAGAGACAGAGACAGAGAGAGACAGAGACAGAGAGAGAGACCCGTCAATGCTAGTATTTTCCCTCAGAACTTTTTCAACAGTTTCTTGTTTCATCATGACTGAGCAGACGGGAATTCTCCCGCACACATACTATATTATATCCTCCAACGATCGAACAGTTTTTAAGGTCAACTTCAATATTTATAAACTACAATATTTTCTCAGCCAAAACAAAAGTACATACAAACATCTGCTTCTAGCTACATTTTTGTAATCGCATTCTAGGGACAATATAACGAAGTGGAAAGTGAACATAATAATTTGACATGTTAACATAATTTAAAATAATAAATACGGAATTTAAATACCTTTCTGTACAGATGCAGTTGATGATATGAATGTGTAAGACTGCATTACCAGAATTCAAATGAAGTTATTAACAAGAAATCAACAAATAGAATGATTATCTACTCATGGTTTTTGTTGTTTTGACAGATTTAAATGAACAACTTCTTTGCTTGTTGTTTAAATATTTTAACTTTTTGATTAACCGATTCAGTATATTGCCAAATGTGACCTCGCATTGGGAAAGAAGGACGATATACAGCCATACTACGGTCATCGAGTAATTTGTTTCGTTTCGCACTACCATTCACAAGTGTGATGCTCAGTGAATGGAAATGACATAATGCGTGTTCATTTGATTGTGCACCATGTTAGGTGCAAACCTAATTTTGTGTTTGGCACTGAATCAGTTAACATAAGTGATAACAAATCACGTTTTCAATTGCTTATTTTGGGGAGCAGTGGCTGAGATGAATGTGTCTGCCTCAGGCTTGAAGATACTGGGTTTAATCTCAGCATAGGCCTGGTGAATTATTTTTCATGAACCACTGATATCTGATGACATCATATCACCCCCTGATCTCTTGGGTAGCAAGGACACACTCGGTTCATTCCATCCACACTAAACGTGTCAAGCGCTTAAGACGTATTCAACCAAACAAGGATTTAGATAAGTAACCTTTCTATTTTCATGCAGTGTTTTTCGTGTAGTTGTGTGTCAGTGTTTGTTTGTTCTGTGCTGACGAAGGCTTTAGCCACAACGTCCATTTTGTTTCTTGTAATTGTATTCTATTAAAGCTCACAATCTACTTCCCGTTTGTTATTTTTGGGTGATTCATTCATGATCTCTTGGGTTGTGAGATAGGATACCTAGCCATCTTGGATTAAGGGCAAAAAACAAGAGGTCCCGTGTGCAAGGTGTATATGGTAAAAATCATTTGACAGTTGAAAAACGCAAAGAGTAGACCATAAAGCCACCGCCCAAATCAAACTTGTTAGGAAAGAAACCCTACCCCCGGGTAGATAGAGCCCGTAACCATGAATGGAATCTGTTCCGAAGAAGCAAACCTTACATGAATACATGCCAAAGCTGGACACACTAACCTCTGAGGTAAATAACTAGATGTGATGCACCCAACTAGAAAGAGGAATGCAGAAGAAGAGATCATGCTTATTCTCAGCAGTAAGAGCCCATAGTGTTTAACTCTTAAAGGCCACAGAGGCCCTAGTTGGGGGACAATAGCCTTTTCCGAGCATTTTGTTACAATTTGTAGTAGTTATAATTTTAATATTATTTTTATGAGGCTGTGTTGATTCTGAAGCCGTGTAATCTGCACAATAAAAACCTGTCTCAAAGCGAACTTGAACCCAAGACTACTGGTAAGGTAGGCAAGTGTTCTATCCACTGTACTATTATGATTTCCTATATTAAACGTATTCACAAATATACTTAGAAGCCATCGTATAAGACTGACTAATTATTTCCCCCTTTCAAGATAAATTAACTTGCTTCACTTCAACTGTGGCAGTTTGTAATTTTAGGCCAAACTGTAAGTCGTATCACCTAAATATTAGAGTATCTGCTGATATGTTTGGACAGCTCACTCTACATAAATAATATAGAAATAAAAAGAAATCTAATCTTGGCCAGAAATTAAAAAATAAAACAAAATTAGCCATCTTTTAAATGATCCTACAGGTACTCGCCAGGTTTGAGAGTACAACAAGACTGAGCAGACGTGTGTCCATGTTTGTTCCATTCCCCTGCTTTTAACTCATGCTTAGTCCACATTGGGCTGATTTTTTTGCATATTGGCCAGCTTTTCCTGTTAGCAGTGTTCTCCACCATCCGTCGCCCCGCTACTGAGTGAGTGCGTGGCGCGACACTGTGAGCTGTGAGTTTCGTGTGAAATGCTTTTGAATCTGCCCGAAGTTTTTTTGGAACGTGACTGCATGTTCGGAGCGATGGCAGGTGGCTATGTCCCAGAGTTGACCGGTTTTTGCCTTATGCAGAAATGCGTGGCTGCTGGGCTTCTGGTTGACTGCCACTACCATCGACGATGAACTGTATTTCGTGGACTGTGTGGGTGAACATCTAGGAAACATACAAATGGGAAAATGACTGCTGATTCCATCAGAGATGAATTCTGGATTTCGTGGGGGACTATTGTGTTGACATTCTGGCGGCAGCATTATGCACAGTGCATCTGTGCGGGCTGTTGTTTGTCGAGACTCCTGTCTTTTCCACTTTTCACCTTGGGCAGTGGGGAGTGTTTTGTGTGATATTCACTGGCACAAGAACGGAGCATAATGGGGACAACCCATTGCTGTGAAGTTGGAACTGCGACTAACTAACTAACTAACTAACAGTCCACCATCAGGCGAGCCCACACTGACTTCTGAGGTACTTGGTATTTATGACCTTAATCAAGGACAAGAAGTCAACATATATTTATGTCGTTTTAGACTGGATCGATCTGAGAGCCGAGGTCAGTAAAAAAAAAAAAAAAAAACTACATCAAAGTAAATTCCAATTTGTGACCACTGGGCTACTAGGCAACCAACTAGACCAGTGGTTCTCAACTAGTGGGGGAATCCCCCCCCCCCCCCCCCCACCCCCGGGGAATTTTAGGGTTTCCAGGGGGAGGGGATTAAGATTATTTCAAGATCGCATTAATACAAGAACCAGTTACTTGATATTATTTTTCCCTTTAAATTCTATGGTTCTGTACTTCTCACGCTAATGAAATTCGTTTTATAACGTAAGTAGACCCGCTAATCACGTTTTATGTAGATGTCTAGACTTGTTGTAGTTTGTGTTATTAAATTTAGCTTCCATTTTTATGTATACTGTGTAAGGGTAGGGGGGGGGAGGGGGATTTATAGGGAGGAAATTCGAAAGGGGGGGGGAATGACGTTCTGAACATATGGTAAAGGAGGGCATGGGCCAAAAAAGGTTGAGAACCACTGATCTAGACATTCTGCTACTGTAGCATTCATTGATTTAAGAGATGTAGCAAATTTAATAAATTTGTGATTGAGTAAATCTGTATTATTTTTCTCTGATTATCTTGTCTGTATATTAAGTAATTATAAATAAATAAAATCTGTAATGGGAGATGCCTGTGAAATATACACAAAAAACAAAAAATCAAAATTGTACAACTATTAAAGAAATAAAAAATAATGAAACAACCATGTGAAAATGTTATAAAATATATTCTCATAAAATATAATGTTCTTAACTTAAAAGATAACCCAATTTAACAAACCATTACATGATTTCACGACATCATTTAACTTAGGTTCACAATGTAACATAAAATTATTATATTTTGTGAGAATATATTTCATTACATTTCACAACTTGCATGGGAATTTTGCTAGGATTAATAGTTTCAAAGTTACAGACATTTTACATGTTTCTTAAACAGATCACTAGCACTTCTCATTAACTACACATATCAAAAATGAAACATGAACGTAAAGCCCAGCAATAAATAAGATCGGCTATTGCTTTTCATGTAGTCATAATTCATAATTTCATCACAGTATTTTTCAGCATAAATTGGCTGTACTCGTTTTTTCAGAAATAACTGAAATCAAACTTACTTTTAGGGAGAACAAAATCTGACACATATTTTAAACAAATGTTGCTGGCTATAGCATTTCTTTGAATTGTTAAATGTAATGGATCTCACTTTCTAACCACAATATCTTCAGTTTTTGATTGGGAATCTGCAAAGAAGTTTATGAAACAAACTAGTCATAAGACAAACTGGTCTACGAACAGAAATAAACTGGTCTTTGAAGCAAACTATTCTTTGAATCAAACTGGCCTATGAAACGAACTGGTCTATGAAACAAACTGGCCTATGAAACAAACTGGCCTATGAAACAAACTGGCCTATGAAACGAACTGATCATGGCATGAACTCTTGTTGCCTACAGAAATTCTGTGCCATGTCTTTACATACCATGTGCGTGTAATTAGAAATACATTATAACGTTAGCAGAATATGTGTTTATAAGACACAGATACGTGAGATACACAAATACCTTGTAATGTTAACAGAACATCTGTTTATAAGGTAAACAGAAATACCATGCAATGTTAGCAGAATGTGTGACTGTATGATACAAGAATACCTTAAATGTTAACAGAACGTGTGCTTGTAAGGTTACATTAATACCTTGCACTGTTAACAGAACATGTGTATGTAAGATTATATAAATACCTTGTAATGTTAACAGAACATGTATTTAGTATATGATTACAGAATTACTTGGAAATATTAGTGAAAAGAACAAGGTAACCCCATTTCACATAATGTTGTAGATGAGTAAAATACACAGTTTTATATGTTGGGTCACAACAGTTATGAGGTGAGCTGACCAGTCAGGTGCCTCCCTTATGACTAGGTGCACAGAAGCAAATGTGTGACCTGATTTTGAAAGCTCCAGTGAAATGTGTAGGGAGCTTACTTATACATTATTTTGTCAATTTCTAACACAAAGTCAATCAGCATAAAATGCCCTTGACCTATGCCAAGAGAACTGAGCAGGTTTGCAGGAGAGTGCAGACATGCATTCTGTGTAACAGTAAACAAATTATTCCCCGTAACTCAACAAATAACAAAAGATAACAAATAACATAAGTTATGAATCGTCAATAGGTTTAGCTATAATCACAGTAGTTCGCAGAATAAAATTAACAGCATATGGGAAAGATACAATTTTAACTTCTCTGACAAATGTACATCACAAGTATGGAAATGGAAAGAAACATAATCTGCTATTCTGCACACACTGATTCTTATATTTCTCTCAATGAAGCATCAACAAATGCAAAGAGGTTTACAATAATAGTAATTCAACATAAACCATACATCTATAGTACTTCAACATGAAAATGTATTCATGGTAATTAACCATGAATCATACGTTGATAGCACTGCAACATAAATCAAACATTGATAATACTTCAACATAAAAACATACATTCATATTAAAGTTACATAAAGTACCCTTTTTCACACAATAGGTATATGGTGCAGACCCCACATGTTTATACACCTATTGGCACTCAATGGGTGACATGGTCAGTATCATATATGGTGTATTTGTAATGACAATGCAGTGTTTGAAAATATTGCAGATCCAAGTTTTGTATTCATTCTCTGTAAAGTTCATGCAACATAATAGGTAAATACAAAACTTGGACCGGCAATATTTTCAAACACTGCACAATCATTAAAAATACACCCTGTACTTATTGCCTTGACATTCCAGGATATCTCCTGGTACCAATTTTAGACTGGGACGACCTGGGAGCCCATGTCAATTATAAACAATCCCCCCGATCAATAGGGATTCAAACACCTGCTCACAGACTGACAGGCAAACATGCTAACTATTGAGCTAATGAAGCTCAAACAATCAGAGAACCTCAACATAAATTGACCTTATTCAGCACTCCCATTACCTGCAAATGCATATCAGTTTTACCATAACATATAATAATAATAAATTGTGTAAGTAGAAACTTAATGCATCACACTATTTATAGGAAACTTTAAAAACTCATTATTCTCTAAGAATGTAAGGGTTAAATCATTGTATACTAAAAAAAAAAAAAAGGTACACAATTTTGAATGCTGCCAACATTGATTCTGATGAATAAGTTTATACTGCACACAGAAAGCATACTAGTTTGTAGCATTTATTCCTGCCTTCTATTTCTCTGAATGTTTTTAACATATAAAGGACATGAGGGATTTGCAATTCTGAATGCAGGATGTTTTAATGCCTTTTGAGTTTTCATCTACTGTTTAATATTTAACGGGTTCGGTGTTTCACAATGTTTCCAAAACTCCAATAGTATTTTAATATGATTAATAGGAATATTAAAAATTATAACCAGGACAAAATAAAACAAACAATTTTGTGAAAGTTAACTGTCCCAAACACAAATCAACTCTTCAAGAGTTAAATAGCCATCATTAATTGTCTCTACCTAGGAAGTTTCATAACAGTTGGTGATGTTATTAATACATTAATTTGTCAAGCAAACAAAGATCATGCCTTCTTTCATGCTGTTGTGATTATGATCTTAAAGATTACTACTATACGTTCACGCAATATTATTTTTGATGCTGTTTTGATATTCTGTGCATTAAACTTGGGTAGTACCATTCATACAACATTATTATTTGTAAAGTGTTAAACAACTTATCTTCTCTTTTGTATTTTTTAAATATTCTGTTTATGTGTACTCTGAAAGTGTCACTTCAAAATATTCTGGTTGTAGGAATTTGTGATATTGTTTAAATGCTTCAAATTTTGGAAGTATCAGTACAATGTTATTTGTAATGTTATTGTCATGTTTATTTTAATATTTTGGGTGCTAGCTGGCTTTGAACTCAAGCGTAGTCCATACACACAACTTCCAGTAGTGATGGACTGAATTTTGCGTGTGGATTAGCTTTCCTTATTAACAGTGTCCCTCACCATCAGGTGAACACACTTCGACTTCAGAGGTACTTATAATTTACATCCCCAAGTCAAGAACGATAGGTCGACATTTTAGTCCAGTTGTAAGGTGTAGGGGTTGAACCCCTAACCTCGGCATCAGCACACAGGATGTTTAAGAACACACATTCTTATCCATTCAGCCAAGATGACCTGCTTATTATAATTTTAAATATGTATGTTAATGAAAATAAACAAATTTCAAATTTGGATTTTATGGGTGAAAAATCTGACACATTGTTAAAATATTACCCATAAAATAATCTTGTGTATTTCTATAAAGCTGAATTCTTGAATATCACAATCTCTTTCCATCATATACTCAGTAACCAGTTTCATTGACTTTGGGGATAGTGAGGCATGCAGTTTCATAATTCCCTGTTATACAGAGTTGAGGGTTCAAAATCCACCCTGGGCAGTTTGGAAGCAGATCGCTTTGTGTTGATTTCCATCTTATGAGACGCCAAACGTTCAAAAAGCAATGGCAAAGTGCTGAACTAAAATTATCTAGTAAATCACAACAGTCAATAAATGCTGGGGTAGACTGTAACCTCATATAAAGGATGCGCAACACACTGTTAACAGTTGGCAGTAACAATTTCCTGATATTTGTAAGAGTTGGACACTCCAAAGAGGTAATGTTTAACAGCCTGATAAGGATATGCACAAAGTTAACACTCTGGGGTAAGCTGGGGTGTGAGTCTGTTTAGGTGTATGTTATGTGACATATGTTTAGGTGTATCTTACCTGATATATGTTTAGGTGTATCTTATGTGATATATGTTTAGGTGTATCTTATGTGATATATGTTTAGGTATATCTTATGCAATATATGTTTAGGTGTATGTTGTGTGACATATGCTTAGGTGTATCTTACGTGACATATGTTTAGGTGTATGTTATGTGACATATGTTTAGGTATATCTTATGTGATATATGTTTAGGTGTATCTTATGTGATATATGTTTAGGTGTATCTTATGTGATATATGTTTAGGTATATCTTATGTGATATATGTTTAGGTGTATGTTGTGTGACATATGTTTAGGTATATCTTATGTGACATATGTTTAGGTGTATGTTATGTGACATATGTTTAGGTATATCTTATGTGATATATGTTTAGGTGTATCTTATGTGATATATGTTTAGGTCTATGTTGCATGACATATATTTAGGTGTATGTTGCTTTGACATATGTTTAGGTGTATCTTACGTGACATATGTTTTAGGTGCATCTTACATGACATATGTTTAGGTGTATCTTATGTGACATATGTTTAGGTGTATCTTATGTGATATATATTTAGGTGTATCTTATGTGACATGTGTTTAGGTGTATGTTATGTGATATGTTAGGTGTATCTTATGTGATATATGTTTATGTGTATCTTATGTGACATACATTTAAGTGTATCTTATGTGACATATGTTTAGGTGTATGTTACATGACATATGTTTAGGTGTATGTTAAGTGATATATGTTTAGGTGTATGTTAAGTGATATATGTTTAGGTGTATGTTAAGTGATATATGTTTAGGTGTATGTTAAGTGATATGTATATGTTTAGGTGTATGTTAAGTGATATAGATGAAGGTGTATGTTACATGATATATGTTTAAGTGTATGTTATATGATATATGTTTAAGTGTATGTTATATGATATATGTTTAAGTGTATGTTATATGATATATGTTTAAGTGTATGTTACATGATATATGTTTAAGTGTATGTTATATGATATATGTTTAAGTGTATGTTATATGATATATGTTTAAGTGTATGTTATATGATATATGTTTAAGTGTATGTTATATGATATATGTTTAAGTGTATGTTATATGATATATGTTTAAGTGTATGTTACATGATATATGTTTAAGTGTATGTTACATGATATATGTTTAAGTGTTTGTTATGTGACATATGTTTGGGTGTATGTTTCATGGCATATGTTTAGGTGTATGTTACATAGTATATGTTTAGGTGGATGTTACGTGACATATGTTGTGTTTGAAATCTGAAAATCATGTTCTGGTCCACCCTTTGTCAGATGTTATATGTTGTCTTTGCTTTTGTTATATGTGATTTACAAAAAGATAAAAAGGTAAGTTGTATTATTACATCAACCTGCTGGTATACATGAACACTTAGTAAGTACAGCTCAAGTTATCTACGACAATAATTTGTTGTATGCCTGCATAAATGTAGCCTCAAATACCTCCTAAAAAGCACAGCCTGACAATACATCGGTGGGTTGTGATACATTTAAGGTGTCTACCTGAAAATTTACACGGAATCATTATGAACATAACAATGAAACAGCAGACAGTAGATTCATCAGTAGCAAGATTCATTCCATTGAAAAAAAAACAAAAAACAAATATATTATACTGTATTTAGAATAACATTCATATTATACAAATATGACCATCTACTTTACAAATAATGATGTTTATTGGTCCACAGTCAAATGACTTTTCAAAATTTTCTTGATATGTAGGTATACAGTTGTTTCAAAGACACATTATAAGATGAGATTTTTCTATTTCTACAATTATAATGAAGTTGTGTTACCATGAGGATAGTTCTCTGATGTAGCAGTACAGCAATATGAGTTTAAACCCAGCAATCTGAGTTTAAACCCCAGTCTTGAGTAAAGCATTATAAATAGGAAGGAAGTAGTGGTGGTGCAGTGGATAGCATGCTTGCCTGCCAGCGCAGTGATAATGTGTTCATTAAAAGACGGGGATGTAAAAAAAAATTGAAACACGCTAGGTTAACTTTAAAAAAAAAATCCCCACCTAATGGGTACTCAAACACATAACCTTTGGGTTGGCAGGCAATCTGGTTTTACTTCTATAGCTCTTTTAATATTGTCCTGAAAATATGTATGGCATTTCTTTTGCCCTTTCCCTCTAAAAATCCACATGTTTCATTGCTAATTTCTTTCTTAATCAAGCATGTTGTTAGCCACTGTCCCAGCATGGAACCCAAGAATATAGTAATCAGTATTAGAAAAACAATTGTTGACTTCTGTGTAACATCGGCTCCACACTCATATACATGTTAACAAATGACATACTTAACTCTTAAAACCTGGATAGTCATAATTTGGGGTCAGTAATAGTCATCCAAATAATCATGGCAGCTAACTATCATAAGCCTTCCATTTTTTTTTTCATCGAATTATACTTATTTTGTTGTTTCCTTCCTTTCATTACATTCCTTTAGGTTTGAAACATCAAGGAAATTAACTTTTAAACTTCAACAATATGTGAAAGCTGAAAGAGACATGGTCTGCACTAAAAATAAGAAAATCTCTCATGTCCTAAAAATCATTGTCGTGTTTGGAATATGCTGTCAATAGCCAAACATAATCCATGATTTCCTTAGACTAGGAATAAAAGGACAGAACAATACCCCCAATCTCTCGCAGACCTGTTCTCTAACATACCTCTCCTCTCCCTCCACATCACCACTAGAAAATGTCATATAATCTCACTACAAATAGTCATTTCTTTCCCAGTTTTTGTGCCCGCATGCTTAAATTTCCATATTTCAATTATAATTTTTTGGCCATGTCCATTAGTGCTGCAACGAGGCATTCAAGATAATGAAATTCTAGTAACTTTACTACAAATAATTCAAAATGGAAAAACAAATCTGTTTAACGAAAATGAAAAAAAAAGAAAAAAAAACATTTTTATTTTAAAGGTGAAAGAGAAAATCAAAAGGAACAGAACTCAGTCGAAAGAACTTGGCTTGGAAAACTGCAGCTGTATCACAGACGATTTTAAACAAAGGACATGAACTATAACTGTAGGAAATAAAACTTGGAGGCATGTAAAGCTGAGAAATCTGACAAAAGCAGAAAGAACTCGGTAGCTTTTAGCATTTTTGCTACAATAGTATTTCTCTAGATGAATTTTTAGCTAGCTGTGTAGTAGTTAGTGCAATAATTTCATAAGGGATGCAGGGTTGTCAAGTGGGATGTAGGACCTTAAAATGGTATGCAGGACCTTTTGGTGGAATGCAGAGCCCTTCAGTGGGTTGCAGGGTTGTAGAATGGAATGCAGGGCCAACCTATGGGATGCAAGACCTTCCAATGGAATGCAATAATGCTGATTTGCCTGTGTCAGAGTTCACACTGAACCAAGACTCTCTTCATGTCCAGGAGGAGCATTCTGGACACACACTTGTCTAGCCAATGAAAGGAAGATCCGCCATGGTCTCTGCTGTGATTAAGTCTGCTGAAGACTACACATTTTACATCCCATGAGTCTGCAAGAGAGTCATAGTATTTCCATATGATGATGATAGACAGTCAGCACCCAAGTGTTGCATTCTCTGCTTTGAGAGCTCATGCTCAGAATGAGTGTGTTGCTTGTCTGCTGAGCTAGAACCAAGCCATTACCAGCTCTAACATATTCAAGTTGTACAAAAGTATAAAGAACTTGGAATCTCAAAACTATCATCATGAAATAGATCGCCTGGAAAAACATTGTTATCAAATTTCACTGAAAAAAAATTCTTGATCCTTCATACTTTTAAATGTTTTCTTTACAACTGTGTATTACATTACTACAGTTTAAACACAAAATATAGAAACAAAAACTAAATGTAAATTTCAACTATCTGTGTAAGCTGATAGAAACAGACACACTCTGCAAATAAGTGGGAAAATCCTATGTCCTTTAAAATGTGTATACCCTGTTAGGATTAAAATTTCAAGAACAAAAAATATTTCATGTTTTACTAAGATTAGGATGCCAGTTCTTCTGTTTCATGCATTTTAATACCCATGGTGTCTGTAATGTCCTGTGTTAATCTTAGCAATAATTATAGATTACCAAAGAAAACAGATCCGTCATTACAGAATTTGCTCAACTGTTGGTGTCTGAAAGGGTTTCCACAGCTGAGATACAAAGGTTGCTTACCGAGGCAGTAGCAAAGCAGTACATAGGTTAGGATTGTAAGGACCTGGATATACTACAATGGTTATTTGTTTTCTTGCCCAAATCCTCATTTTTAATTTAGCTCTATGTAATGGATTATTTCTTGTGCACACATATCTCCATAAGTTCTTCAGTCTCACCTCACAGATCACACCAGGAAAATCTCATTACAGCACACAAACTCTGTGGTACACACCAGGATCCTAGAAATATTTTTTTGACACAACCAACATTACCTATATCATGAAGAGTGATGAAACAGCAATATATTGTACATTATTTCATGTTGCGTCCTTCAACTTGATATGACCATATGTACTTGATAGCTTTAATTGTGAGGTATGTTATTATTGGCCACATGGCATGGACGAGACAGGAACACTGAGCTGATCCACGACACTGTTGATCGAGTGAAATGGCGAGTCATGACCGCCCACGCTTTCCGGCATGGCACATGATTGATTGATTGATTGATGTTATTATTAATTTCTCTTAAGTAAAAGAAAAGAAAACAATTCACACAAATTTATTTCCATACATTTAAGCTTCAATAATCCCCTCCTGTATATAACATGATTTACTGGCTCAATGTTGCAAGCCAAAAAATATATACAAAAAGGAAATATCGTAAATATAGTTAATATTAGTCACTCTAGGGATTTTTCACCTGGCAACATAAATACATAACTGGCCAAAATGGTTGAAAATCACGTGCTGATAAAACCAAATTAACATGGTTTTGTTAACGTAAAAATAATAAATCTTGCCCAGAAAAGAAAAAGCAACATGTCTTAGACATTAATAATGCAAAATAAGATTTCTTATACAATTTTGTTAATCACAACTTTGTTTTTAAAGTCCCTATTGAACTCACTATCATTATAATTCCAGGACAATCTTAATTTGCCATTACAGATGTTGATAATTAGCAAAATCTTCATATTTGATAATTAGCAAAATCTTCATATCATTCAAGCAAGCCATGTAACTTAAAAGATCAAATTCACCAACTGATAAATGCTGTTTGAAAAATTATGAAGATGTGCTGATTTTTTTGTTCTTGTTTTTACAAGTGAGAGAAAACATGGAAGGAAAAGAAACAATTCTGGATAAACAAAGCATTGGAATGTTGCAAAAATTCTTTATGTTACAATATCTACATTGAATTTATGTTGATGGATTTAATTGATCGTGCTAGTCTTTTCTTTACCTGTCTAAGCTGGTATCCTTCAGTTGATACTCAATGAAACTAATAATAATATTTGTTATTATTAAAGCTTACAATGTGGCATTCTTTAAAACCATTCGTTTTCTTGTTAAGTTCTGAAGGTAGAGCCTGCTGTATGTTTAAGAAGTGGTAGAATCATCACTTTTGGTAGGCCTGAGTGCACAGAAGATTAGGTGGCTAGTCTCTCCCCTCTCATAGCAGATGGTGATCTTGTCTGACTTGACATTATCAACACAATCTCCTAAAGAATCCACCAGCGTGACCGGTAAGACTATTCTATTTTATAATATTATTGTGTAACTTAAGAGATTTAAGGAAGACATGTGACCAGACGTCCTGTAAATATCCTGTATTTAATTTTTAAAAAAAATTATATGAATAGTGTATGGCATTTTAAAGATACACTGCTTAAAAATTATACTATGAATATTGTATGGAGTTGTAATGTCAAATCAAAACTTTATTTAATCATGTGAATCATATCTATCATGCAATATGTTCACCTGCTTATTACATTTGGTCAGAACATACCAAAGAAATTGAACAGTGACTATTTAAACTCTTTGCTGTCTGTTGAACAAGGGGACAGAGCACATATGGGAATGTCCTAAGTGCAGTGATGTTGGTTCTTAGCTCAACTCAACTCAACTGTGTTTTAAGTCTCTTTGAAAGTAATGCACTTGTAGGTATTTCCCCATCTTGGGTATCTGGTGTGAAATATTCTTAAAGAGTTAATTAACATTTCTGTGTGTCTTGTTAGCCAATGGAGCACTGCACTCACAGATTATAAATATATATATTTTCACAATGGATACTTTCCTCTGAAGAAAGCACCTACAAGACACTATGACTCATGTTAATATTACACTTTTCAGTACAGCATTGTTTTGTGGAGCATTTTATACTTCTTGGTGCAACTATTACCTTCAATTTCACATACTTTTAGTCTTGTTTTGCTACAGTAGTGATGTAACTACTTTAACTATGATAGTGATACAGCTATCTATAACTTATCTGTGCTCTGTTCCATTCCTGTTTTTGTGCAATATAGTCAGGTGACCTCTTCAATCTTGAGCCAAATGTTTAGTTATTGTTGTTCTTGAGTCTGTGTAGGATTTCTGTGAAACTTTTCTAGCCATCTGCTACTTGTTGTGAAGTTGAGCCTAATATCATGACACAAGTAGTGACGACTGAGACTGATTTTCATATGACCAAACTTTATTTTCAGTCTCTCTAAAAATTCTAAATGAATAAGGAAACTAAATATGCCATTGTCTATTTTACTTGTTTTGTCCAACTACTATTACCATGAAGTATTGTGGACAGGAGGTAAATTAATTTTCTGTTTCTTCTGCTAATGTCATATTTGATTTAATAGTTTCTTTTACTCCATCTAGCCAACTTTTCTAGGGTTGTCATTCGCCTTGTATCCTGATGACCACATGTGGAATGCTCTGGTCACTGGTTTATCTCATTCCATTCTAGCTAAATATCTTAACCATTTAATTCTCTACTGTTCTATAAAGTCAGCAATCAATGTTATCCCTACACCTGTTCATAGTTTCTCATTTGTCTCTCTATCTCTTCTCATGTTTCCAGCTCACTCTCATCTGATGCCATATATATATATATATAAATAATGACCGTAGACCCCGAGGTAGACCAAGAAGGCGGTGGAGAGATAATATACACACAGACCTACAAGCACTTGGAATCAACGACTGGCAAGAGAAGGTCCACCAGAGAGACGAATGGAGACAGATTGTATTTGCAGCAAAGAACCTCAATGGCTCGGAATGCTGAAGAAGAAGAAGAAGAATATATATATAATATGATTGCAGTAATTAAACTTAACACAACCAAACTTTAAACACATTTTAAAAGTCACTGCTGTTCTTTCTTAAAAAATTAAACTTTTAAAAGGACTCAATGTGCATTGGAACAAGCAAAATTGAACAGCCTTGTCTGTATATGTTGTCTATTCATTCCTCAACCCACAGTTATAACTAGAGCAGAAGGTTTATTAAAGAACCCATCACTGATTATTCTGTAAAATAAAGGTGACATTACATCAGGACTTCATTTTTGTACATTCACGACAATTCTGTGCCGAGTAATTTGATTAGCTTACGAGAGCTGACTCTCATTATTTCATGAACACATCCTGGCAGGTTCATTTCAAATCACAGCACATTTTAAATGAGATGACAGACGATTCTTCCACTCTAACAGAGAGGCATCATTTACACATCGTCCTCTTGGGCATATCCGGTGACTCTTGCACACAAGCAAAATGATATCACGATTCCGAAAACCTGAAGCGAAATGAAAGAATATAAAAAATGCTTTAATGTCAAAATGAACAGGAATAATAATTTACACAACTGAGAAGAGTATAACAGAAAAGGTTAAAAAAAAAAGAAAAGTACAGGACCCTTTCACACACCGTGAAGCACAAAGGTATACTGTGCTAGACTCATATTATTTTATAGACCAATCAAAACTCTAATATTAATATTGTTTTATAAAAACAAATGTGTTTCCCTTATGGGACATTGCAGTCAACACCAGCATTTTTCAGCTGCTGTTGATGTACAAGGCAAGTGTTACGAACAGTAATTTGCCATTGCTTTCTGAACGTACCAGCACGTTATAACGCAATGCGACACGGTCTGCTGTTTTATAGACCAATCAAAACACTCATATTGTTTTATAGACCAATCAAAACTCGAAGGTTGATGTAATCAGTATTATGCCACCAACCTTTACTTCTCAACAAATCATGGTATCCATTTTAGACTAGGTCGACCTGGGAGCCCATGTTTTTTTTTTTAAACTTTGAACTCAAGAGTAGTCCATACACACTACTGGATTGAATTTTGCTTGTGGATTAGCTTTCCCTATTAACAGTTCCCCTTGCCATCAGACAAACCCACTCCAACTTCAGAGGTACGTGTAATTTACATCAAGGATGATAGGTCAACATTGTAGTCCAACTGTGTGGTGTAGGTGTTGCGCCCCTTACCTCAGCATCAGCACACCGGATGTTTAAGAACATGCATTCTTATCCATTCAGCCATGCTGACCTAAGGAGCCCATGTTAATTTAAAAAAAAAATTTCAATGTGCCCAGCTGGGGATCAAACCCATGACCATCGGGTTGCCAGATTTTGACCACATCAGCCCTGCAGTATCAACTGGTCTGTAAAAATATGGGTCTATCACCATATGACCAAATACGCTTTAAGGCAAGGAAAGTAGTTCTTTATTTTTCTTTTACTGGCAAGCTGCCTTTGCTGCCCATAACATTTCCTTGTACCCATTTAGGCTGGGTTGATTTGGCAGTCCAGGTATATTTAAAATATCTGCCATAATGCATACTCAAACCCATGGCCACCTGGCAAGCGTGCTTGCCACTTCACTATTGTAGCTCTAAATTAATACAGGGTTTATCTTTAATGACTGTGGGGGTTTTTGAAAATATTGCTGGCCGAAATTTTGTATTTATCTTTTATGTTGTATGAGTTCACAGAGGGTTAATACAAAACTTGGAACGGCAATATTTTCAAAAACCCTACAGTCATTAAAAATACACCCTATAGTAATACAAAGTTAAATTTACAATAAATACAAAGATATCAGCAATAATATACACGTTTCCAGCTTAGCGATTATTGGTTGCTCAAGGCATTTTCCTTCCGAAACAATTTATGCATCATTATGTTGACAATTACAGATGAATTGTGGCAAAGACATAAAATGTCAGACAATTGAGGATACATTTTTATTTCACTTTTTACCTCTTAAAAATATGTATGGCTGTCTTTTTTTTTTCTTTTCTCTCCCTTTGTCCTGGACAGAAAACGTAATGATGCCAAATTGGCACCCCAGGCAGAGGTAGGAAGAAATATGGGAAAATAATAAATGAACTGGGGTTGGAAAAAAAATGGATCCAAATGTGAAATACGCATATACTGAGGGGAAAGGGGGGGGGGGGGGGGGGGGGAAGAGAAATACAAATATTTTGTAGACTTGATGTTTGTAGAAACTAAAAGTGCACAAATACAGAGAGGCTGTAAAGAACAAAGACAATTGTCATTATTTGTGTTACGGGTGTTAAAGTTTCAGCAGGTACGGCTTATAATTTGTAAAGATAAAATTGGCAGTTTTTTGGTACTATTTCTGTTCTAGATCGTTGTTATATTAAACCATATGTTTTTACACTGAGAAAACCTGATGAAATTGTCTGATTTTTGTTGTTGTTTTTTCAGTTCTAGATAAGTTTTAATAATAAACCATATGCCCTACTCATGAATTTGAATTTTTATGGAGGAGGGAAAAGAGCAGAAGTAGAGGGAGGAATAAAGAGAAGAAGGATGAAGGAAGCAGAAGAAGGTGGAGGAAGGAAAAGTATATGGAGGAAGGAAGAATACATGGAGGATGGAAGAATAAGTGGAGGAAAGAAACTCTAAGGACCACTGAGTTAACCAAAAAAGACAGTGAATTTCATGCAAGCGACAATACTGATGATATAGATATATTTCAAGGAAATGAAAAAAGTAAAGAAGAAGAAGAAGAAGAAGCAGAAGAATAAGAAGTAGGAGAAGAAGAAGAAGAAGAAGAAGAAGAAGAAGAAGAAGAAGAAGAAGAAGAAGAAGAAGAAGAAGAAGAAGAAGAAGAAGAAGAAGAAGAGGAGGAGGAGGAGGAGGAGGAGGAGGAGGAGGAGGAAGAAGATGAAGAAGAAGAAAAAGAAGAAGAAGAAGAAGAAGAAGAAGAAGAAGAAGAAGAAGAAGAAGAAGAAGAAGAAGAAGAGGAGGAGGAGGAGGAGGAGGAAGAAGATGAAGAAGAAGAAGAAGAAGAGGAAGAAGAAGAAGAAGAAGAAGAAGAAGAAGAAGAAGAAGAAGAAGAAGAAGAAGAAGAAGAAACATGGAGGAAGCAAGTAATGAGTACGAAGAAAGAGGCAGAGAAAGAAGATGTGGAGAATGTAAGAAAGGATAAAAGGATGAAGTAGACGGATGAATCAGAAAGAGGAGGATGAAGAAGTAGAGGCAGGATGAAGAAGTAGAGGCAGGATGGAGAAGTAGAGGTAGGATGAAGAAGTGGAGGTAGGATGGAGAAGTGGTGGTAGGATGGAGAAGTGGTAGGATGGAGAATTGGTGGTAGGATGGAGAATTGGTGGTAGGATGGAGAAGTGGTGGTAGGATGGAGAAGTGAAGGAAGGAAAAATAAGAAAATGGAGGAAGAAAAAGAATCACAAAAAAGAGGAGAAAGAAATGAAAAGTAAAAAAGAAGCAAAGGGTGAGGACATGAAGGAAGAAAAGAAAGAGGAATGGCAACAATAACAATAATACCTAGTTTGTAAGGCTGACAGTTAGGGATAAGTGATTTTCATGCTTTAAAAAATTCTTCCACATCCACGGACCCCAGGGGGTATCTACCATTTCATGGTTCAAGTAATTAAATTTCATACACCTCTGTCCTACACTAGCTAAAGTGCTTATGCCGAACATTCTCTAGCATATGGTACCTATGAACATCTAGCAGTCTGTTATTGTTCACAAGATCAACATAAATGCACACACCAGGAGGCGAATTGTTTTCATGACAACACATGATCTGCAAATAATCACTACTTGTCTTCCTCCAGAACAATGGCTTTTGAATTACAGGCTTCTGTTTTGCATGGAATTGTATTATGCTGGAGAACAAAAGCGATGTTGTAGTTTTTGGATGTCAGTGTCACCTGCCATGACTATGCTGCCATTATAATTTTCTTTCAGTGAATATTTCATGAATAGTATAACTTGTCCATGTTCTGTACAATCAATAATTGATTTAAGAACAAGACTAGTGAATGTAGTTAGCACTACTTTTATTTAGGGATATTTCATTCCATAAGGGAGATATGTTATACCAGGTGTTTGTAAAGTCTCACTACACTTTGTATGAAGAACAAATTTGAAAAATTCTTTCCGTTGATAACACTATTCTGTTTCGAGTGCAAAGAATTACTCCTGCAGATGACAGCCATTAGCTGCATATTGCTTCACGATGGACTGTTGAGCACATTTTTTGATGACATCATGTACTTCATTTTTCAGATTTCTTCTACATACAATGTGTAGTGAGACTTTACAAACACCCGGTATATAAGTATAGTAAGTAATGGACTATTGCATATGCCTCAAGGTATATCTCATTATGTATGGGGAGATATGTTATATATAAGTATAGTAAGTAATGGACCATTTTATACACCTCAAGGTATATCATTCTGTATGGGGAGATATGCTATATATAAGTATAGTCAGTAATGGACCATTTTATACACCTCAAGGTGTATCTCATTATGTATGGGGAGATATGTTATAAGTATAGTTGGTAATGGACCATTTCATACACTTCAAGCTGTATCAGGCATATGGTGCTAGATCTATATTTGTATAGACTATTTTGGCAGTCCGGGGGTGATGTGGTCTGTATCATGCTAGCCGCCTTTATTTCCTAAGAAATTTCTTGGTACTCATTTTAGGCTGGGTTGACCTGAAAGCCAAGGTCAATTTTATAACCCAACCTGATCTGGATGCAAACCCTTGAACACTGGGTCGGCTGGTGCAGATTCATCCACTACGTTACCTGGCTCCCTGTCTTATGTTTTATATATGTTTTGTATAGTAGCTAAACATTAGAGGGGTAGTATTTTATTCTGTAATAGGGAGATGTTAGTATAGTAACTAAACATTAGAAGGGTTATATCTTATTTTGTAAATTGGAGATGTTACATACAGCAACTAAAAATTAGAAGGGTAATATTTTATTCTGTAAAGGTTAGATGTTACATATAGTAACTAAACATTACAAGCATTTGAAAAGGGTCCTGTAGTTTGAACTTTTATACACTCAATAGAGTTGGGATGTTTTATGTAGAGGCAAATACTGTAAACACTTAAGTTAATTGGAAAATATGAGATAACAGTGAAGTATTTGATATGAAGTAATGAAGCTTTCCGGGGGAAAAAAAGAAAATATGATGGTGAGACTTTCTGGGAAACAGATGAGATAATGATGATGAGGCTTTCTCGGAAATAGACGAGATAATGATATGAGACTTTTCAGGAAACATACAAAGTAAAAGTGGTGAGGCTTTCTGGGAAACCTATCAGGTAACTCCCCAGGAAACTCATGAGGTAGTAATGATAAAATTTCACAGGAATAGGTAACAGCTGTGCACTTATCTGACCAATCACAGAAAATGGGCTACTACTCCTCCATCTCCAAGTTATTGTATACTTTCTTAGCATATGGTAACAGACATGGTATAGAATCTCTTTACTTACCAAAAACAGAGGCACAATGGCGGCTACAGCACCAACAACTGCTGAGTATGTTTCCAAGTAGTTTATTAATGCATCATAACAGCCCTGCAATCAAGTGACAGGAAAAACCAGAAACATTACCCAACAGTGGAACCAGGTATTAACTGCATCAGTCTTATTATAGGCATTTTATCTGATCTACGAGTGTCGGTCAATAAGTCATATATCTTATTTTTTATCTATGTAAATACTTTATCGATGTGCTAATTTAATTTAATTATTAATTAAAGACATTTGTGGAAACGTGTGCATGTATCTGTGTTTATTTTGTTCGTTGATATGGACATTTGTGGAAACGTGTGCATGTATCTGTGTTTGTCTTGTTCATTGATTAAAAACATTTGTGGAAATGATCACATGTATCTGCGTTTGTCTTGTTCATTGATGAAGACATTTGTGGAAATGATCACATGTATCTGTGTATGTCTTGTTCATTGATAAATACATTTGTGGAAATGATCGCATGTATCTGTGTTTGTCTTGTTCATTGATAAACACATTTGTGGAAATGATCGCATGTATCTGAGTATGTCTTCTTCTTCTTCTTCTTCTTCTGCGTTCATCCGGATGTTTTTTTTGGATGTGACTGCGTTGTGCCTGTTTACAGCAGAGCTGCGTTCTAGCGCCGTTAGGCCGACACATCCGACTTCTGCAGGCATTTGTTGACCGCGTTAACCTTCCCGGGTATGTCTTGTTCATTTATAAAGACATTTGTGGAAATGATTGCATGTATCTGTGTATGTCTTGTTCATTGATAAAGACATTTGTGGAAACATGTGAATGTATCTGTGTTTGTCATGTTCGTTGATAGGACATTTGTGGAAATGATCGCATGTATCTGTGTTTGACCTTTCGTCGCGTTTCCTAGTTATATTTTCCATTCATTTGCATTTCTCTGTATCCTCAGCAGTTATCACGTCCTTTTTTTTGTGCTCACTCGCTTTGAACTCAAGTGTAGTCCATACACACTACGTCTAGTCACTGGACTAAAATTTGCATGTGGATTAGTTTTCCCTATTGCCAGTGCCCCTTGCCATCAGGCGAACCCACTCCATCATCAGAGGACCTTGTAATTTATATCTCCAAGTCAAGGACGAGAGGTCAACATTTTAGTCTGGCTGTCTAGTGTAGTGGTTCAACCCCTTACCTCAGCATCAGCACACCGGATGTTTAAGAACGTGCATTCTTAGCCATTCGGCCATGCTGACCACATCATTTATTTACTTACTTTTCCTAGACAATATCACTTTCGATAACACAAAGAGTTACTTTAAATTGAGCTCTAGTATGTAAAAGAGTTGAATGGCTAAAACAGGAGAAATAAAACACATTCTTTACAAAACACTTGGCAACTGATTCAAATATTCAAAGACCTACTTACATCGGTATATAAATAAGGATTCTTTTTTCTTAGTTCATCTCTGTGTCCCTGAAAAAAGCGTGGAGGTCCCTGAAACTCGGTCTCTCCTATGCACAAATTGATGTCGCCTGGTGCACAGCAGCTATCTGGAACTCGTCTGTTTGGACTCTCTGTTGACAAAATAATGTGTACTGTTGACACCTTGTGCAATGTAAACCTGCATAACATCTATAAGTGTAAAAATTACAAAGTAAGTTAAACCACATCTACAATTAAATGCATTATCTACATATTACATTGCACTACATCTACAATGAAAACAACAAACAAACAGTACTATTAAAGCTGTTTGTAAATATAGATTCATACACACACGTATCCTTTCTTGCAGCATTCAAACACAGGGATACTCATTAGACTAATAATATTATATCAGAGCACAAAAAATCATTATCAAACAATGTTATGTTCAAACATAAATGTTTATGATGTCAATGATATTGTTTTGGATGATATAAATATTTATCTAGCCAAAAATAATATTTTAAAATGCAAAAATAGTTATCCTAATCAATATTATTATTTTCAAATACAGAAATGGTTATGCAACAAATTATTTTTTTAAACAAAGAAAACTTTAAATAATTAACAATATTAAATTCAAATGCAGAAACAATTATATAATTAGCAATATTATACTCAAACATATAACTAATTATCTAGCAATATTATATGAAAAAAGAAACAGCTATTTAACTATCAATAATACATTACAACATAGAAAATTTACCAGTAACTTATTTTTGACTGAAAGTAACAATCTACTCTTTGACGTAGAAATTATTGTGATTCGAAGATTTAACTTACTTTTCACTCCTGACCACTTAGTTTTTGACATGTAATACATCCAGGAATCTAATGAGGTTAAATTTCCCACCACACCACAACATTTTAGCTGTGAACAGAATAATTGCAAAATACCATAAAATATCTGTCAGAATAAAATAACATTAACTGATTAACATTATAAATAAAATAACACATACAATAAATTACTTCCATGAATCAAATGAGGTAACATTTCCCACCACCCCACAACAATTTAGCTGTGAACAGAATAATTACAAAATACCATATCTGTCAGAATAAAATAACATTAACTCATTAACATTATAAATAAAATAACACATACATCCATGAATCAAATGAGGTAACATTTCCCACCACTCCACAACATTTTAGCTGTCAATAGAATAATTGAGTGGCATCTTGCCGTCTTTACAGACAAAAGTATGTGGATTGGAATTAGGCCAGAATTCCATCGCACAATGCCTGGGCATGGATTCAGAGAACATGTGTTGCCCATGCAGCATGTTCCCTCTCTCGGCCTTGCCTTGTTATCTCCAGAGGAAAGGATAACCAGTACGTCTGGAACAAGGTAGGCTGCAGATGCTGGCGGCTCAGCATCAAACCTCCAAGAGCAGAAGGTGGGTGGCGGCCAGGCCCTCACATCCGAGGGATTTGGCTTAGAGACGTTCAGCCATTTCCTTCAGCTGTACACACCATAAAACTATCAAAATAAAATAATATGAACATCACAGGTAAAATTATATAAAAGAACAGCTTTACCACAGTTCTGCTAATTTTATTCATAACTTAACAAATACAATAACATATATATCTTGTTACTGAAAAGAAATCTGAAATGTCATTTCTAAATTGCCTGAATAATAAAATCAATTCTGGAGACAGAACATAAAGAAATTGATTGAAGTATTAATTGCCACTTGTAGAAATAGAAGAAATAAGTTGAGATTAGAGGCAATGCTAGATATCATAATTTAAAGCTATAATAACCATATCTCCAAATAACGATAATACTTCACTGCAGGAATAAGTGTTCTTCAACACAAGGCTAACGGCATCCCCCCCAAAAATGTATTACCATTAACCAGGTCTAACACACACCTGAACCTACAACTATGAAATATGGGCAGAACTTATATGCAACCATTGAAATAGCACCATAATTCTCAGAATTTGTATATAAACCCAGCATAGGTCAAATAACAACCACACATCAGTGTCCAGTATATTATGAACATTGAAATGAAGAGACATGATTGGTTGCTTTTTATGAGGTAAATATTAATACACAGAAATTTGAGAAAGGCTTAATGTTTATATGCTGATGTAGTTATTTAGCCAAAATGTCTATTTTGTCACTTGTAACTGTGGTCTTTTAAAGCTTACTGATTGTACTTTTTGTGTTCGTTGGTTTATACGAAATATAAATTATTGGTAAGACTTGAGACAGCACATATGAAAATTCACAAGCACTGATTGGCCCTCAAAGATGTAGAAGAAAGAATGAGATGATTTACACATAAATATAAGCGAATGGGGACGCTTGATACAGCACATAAGTAAATTCACAAGTACTGATTGCCACTCACGGAAGTAGAAGAAAGAAGTAGAGATTAGAGTGACAAAACTAAGGTAATCCTATAAATAAAATTGCTAGAAAATAAGTCACCTGTCTTTGCATAGCATCCCAAGCCTCTGTAATCCGTCTGTTTTCGGAATTGGTGCGAATTTCATAACCATAATTTACAGACAATGTATCTCGCATGCGGTGTTGGATTTTTGACGCAAGCTGCAAGAAAAGGGTTACATTGTATTATTATTTCTGATTTTACAGTATGGACTAGATATTTTTCTATCAAAGAACTAAACTGTGTTGAAGGTCGGAAGCCTATGGTCAGTTTAAAATAATCCCTGCCTCGTTGAGGATTCAAACAAATACCATGCTAATCCCATGGCAAGCCTGCTAGCCAGTGCATGCAGCCTAAATCAGTGGTTCTCAACCTTATTTGGCCCATGCCCCCCCCCCCCTTTATCATATGTTCAGAACGTCACCCCCCCCCCCCTTTTCGAATTTCCTCCCTATAAATTCCCCACCCCCCCCCCCCCCCCCCCCCCCCCCCCCCACCCTTACACAGTATACATAAAATGGAAGCTAAATTTATTAACACATACTAGAACGAGTCCAGACATGTACATAAAACGTGATTTGCGGGTCTACTTACGTTATAAATGAATTTCATTAGGGCGAGAAGTACAGAACCGTAAACTTTAGAGGTAAAAACGATATCAAGTAACTGGTTCTTGTATTAATGCGATCTTGAAATAATCTTAATGCCCCCGGAAACCCTAAAATTTCCCCTGGCCTAAATGAACCATCTTGCATTTCATTTGCGATCATACCTCCAAACACCAGATTGATTTTCTAGGGAATTTTACATTCAGCAGTTTCCCATTGCTTTCTTCGTGAGAATAACCCACACTGAAGGGAAAAACGAAAGAGAGGTTAGCAATAGGTAGAGTCCATTTTAAAATGTTTAGTATATGCGCCTTCTTTGGTTGCTGCTGAATTGCAGTCATAAGGATGTTTGCCCACTGACCTGGTAGTCATAGTTTGAATCCCCAATGAGGCGTGGTTTGTTAAAAAAAAACACTGCCCTGGCTTTCAAGTCACTCCGCCTAAAAATGGGTGCCAGGATAGTTTGTTAGTCACTTAGTCAGTTGCGGTTCCAACTTCACGGCAAAGGGTCACCTCATAATGCTCCGTTCCTGTGCCAGTGAATACCACACAAAATGTCTTGGAAGTAAAATTAACCGGCTTGATATTAATCATATCACATAATGAGTGGCGACTGGTATAAAAGTGAAGAGGCTTGTATCGTATACCCAACACGCCTCAAGGATTGGAAACGGGTTCTTAACCTTTTACATTTTAATATAAATGTGTGTTTACATCTGTTCGTCCATATCATTATGCAGCTAGTCGTTGACAGAACGGCGCTATCATCATGGCGTGTCAACAAGACTCTCTATCTCTTGCCGTCTCTCATGCACCATCATGCCCAAGGTATCTACAGGATCATGTGTTGACCTTCCCGCTGGTCGACCCTGAGTCGTCTTCCATCAACCACGTCTTCATTCAACCACGTCTTCCATCAACCACGTCTTCCATCAACCACGTCTTCCATCAACCACGTCTTCCATCAACCACGTCTTCATTCAACCACGTCTTCCATCAACCACGTCTTCCATCAACCACGTCTTCCATCAACCACGTCTTCCATCAACCACGTCTTCATTCAACCACGTCTTCCATCAACCACGTCTTCCATCAACCAAGTCTTCCATCAACCACGTCTTCATTCAACCACGTCTTCCATCAACTACGTCTTCCATCAACCACGTCTTCCATCAACCACGTCTTCCATCAACCACGTCTTCCATCAACCACGTCTTCCATCAACCACGTCTTCCATCAACCACGTCTTCCATCAACCACGTCTTCATTCAACCACGTCTTCCACCAACCACATCTTCCATCAACCACATATTCCATCACTTTTTGTTTAAAACCATTGTGGTGTTGAACATGGCCAAAATATATCAGTTTCTGAGACATGAAACTGTAAACATTATAAGCCAGTTTTCTTCCATCTTCAGATCTGGTAGAATTTCATTATTTTTCTCCTTCTTGGTCCACGGTATTCCAAGAACTTTCTGTAGCACTTGAGCTCAAAAGCCCGTTTTCTTCTTCAGTGATTGCAAAATAAATCATGACTGACATCCATATGTTACCATAGGAAAAGGCATGTCCTGATATTTCAACTTGTTTGATGATGAGCTGGCCACACAAGAGAAAGACATCTTATCTCATCCATATATTGGATACTATTAATCTGTTTTCAACTCTCTTTCTCTCACCCATTCACTACTCTCTCTCTCTCTCTCTCTCTCTCTCTCTCTCTCTCTCTCTCTCTCTCTCTCTTCCCGCTCTCTCTCTCTCAGTCTCTCTCTCTCTCCCTCCTCTCTCTCTCTCTCTCTCTCTCTCTCTCTCTCTCTCTCTATGTATGTATGTGGTTATGTATGTTTGCTGTCTGTGTGTCTGTGTCTGCTGTCTGTTGTCTGTGTGTCTGCGTGCATGGGTGCGTGCGTGCGTGTGTGAAAACACTAGTATTTTTCATGCTCTGCCCACCGACTAAGTCTAAATTTAACCATCATTGTTTCTGAAACCATTCAAAATTCATTCGATGTCAGTGTTATAATGCGAAAAACATGTGGACATCATGTTCACAAAGTCACAGCTTATGATATATGCTGCCCAGCTAATGTCCTCAGTACATACAGTTTCCCTTCTCTAAGCTACAGAAAACTGATGATTATTTTCTGATTCAGTGCATGGAGGTATTTCTTGACTCCACCACAGACTCACAGCAAGAAAACCCCCATCCTCTAGGGCATCAGTGGTCTCAAACCGGTGGGGAATTCACTTACCCCCCCCCCGCCCCCCCATTTAGGGTTTCCGGGGGGAGGGGGGAAATGAAGACCATTTCAAGATCGCGTAATACCAGAACCGATTACTTGATATTGTTGTTTCCCTTCATACTTTACAGTTAAGTACGTCTCATCCTTCTAAAATTCATTTATAAAGTCAGTAGACCCACAAATCATGTTTTATGTGGATGTCTAGACGTGATCAGTTTAGGGGTGGGGGTTTTTTAAGATAGGAAATATGAAAAGGGGGGGGGTGAATGACGTTCTGAAAATATGGTGTGAGGGGGCACGGGCCAAAACATGTTAAGAAACACTGCTCTAGGGGATTCGTTATACTAAACAACAGTGGATTTATGATACTAAACTACAGTTTACGAGGTGCGGTACCAAGATTATTTCGTTGCCACCTCTTCTCTCCTTGACACCAAGAACAGTATGGGCTATTTATGGTTTGGCCCATGAGATAATTCCTTAATTTGGTTTGCAATTCCAAACTTGGACACACAGGAACGAAAATCAAATCCCGTATCAGCTCTGTTGCTTAGTCGCTCTTCTGTAATATAGGCTTTTATATTATTCAGAATGGGTTGTCACATGAAGAGTGGAAAATAACTCTTAAAGAAAGAAGTGGCAAAAATCATCATCAAGTGCTGCACTGAATGGCATGGATGATCATGCTCCCCCTCATCTTGCGAACTGCAAATTTTGTCATGTCACAGAAAGATGTTAACACACGATCTGATACGTTTTGCTGGAAATCGTTAGGTGTAGAAAACCACGATCGGCCGCGCCATTCAGCAAGGAACTCGATAATGATGATGCCTGCAGTAGTTGCTTTTTTATATTATAAAATATTGGGTTTTTTTTTTTTTTTTAAATTTGTGGTAAGGTTGTGGCATTTAATTAACACGTTATTAGACTTCTTGAACGGAAAAACACATCATAAAGATGATATATGTAAGACAGTATGTAAGACAAATGTAAGACGGGCCTACTTGCCCAATTTGTAATCATTTAGATTTGTTCGTTCGAGATACGAGCAGATAGACTTACCTCACCCCTAAAGAAAAACGCCAGTCCACATGCTGCCACAAGAACAATGAGAACAATTGCTAAAGTTGTTCCATACTGTGGACAAGAATGAACAGTTTTTCAATTAATACGAACTATATACTTCATCTGAATATTTTTGGACTTGGCACGAGTAATTAATACTACAATCAATGCAACGAGGATGTTTTCCAATGAACAAGAATGGGGTTTAATGTTAGTCATTCATTTGATCAGTCAGTCCAAAGACTGGTGTCGAAGTCATCTGATTTGTTCCCCCCACCTTTACTATTAGCGGGCTCTGTGGCGAAGGGGTTTGGAACACAATTCACAATTCCGCATTCGAAACACCGATTTGGAAGCAGACTGCCTTGTACTAGTTTTCATACAATGGTATAACTGCTGGTCGTTCAGAAAGCAATAGCAAACTACTGAACGTAAACTTGCCATGAAATCACAAATAACTAAAAATGCTGGGATTGACTGCGACGTCTTGTAAAGGATGTGCAACTAACTTAACCTGTCTCCCATTATCAGCCATCTCTTCAGCTCAGCATAAATCTGTGTCCCAACATCCTTGCATGGTAGAGTGTTCGGATTTTCCTAGGACAACCTCTTTTTCTCTTGCCCGTCAGTATTTCAGTAACAAACCCTCATGTCTGTGGCCAAACAAGGGTAGCCTTCTTTTTGCTTTGTGCATGATTTGAATAGTTGTCTATTTTCTACAAAGTCTTTTTAAGAATTTCTTCATTTGATCTTCTTCATTCTTGCCAAGCTTATTCTCTCTCTCTCTCTCTCTCTCTCTCTCTCTCTCTCTCTCTCTCTCTCTCTCTCTCTCTCTCTCTCTCTCTCTCTCTCTCTCTCTCTTTTCTTTCTACCCCCACCCCCCCCCCCCCTACAATAGCACCACATCTCAATATCGTCCACGTTATTTCATTCAAGAAACACATTAAACAAGCAAAGAAATTCTGTCAGACAGTTTCATAGAACTGTAAAGTGACGTGATTTCACATCATGGTAGTATGAGGTAAGGTGACTATGTCTCTTCCTCACTGCCCTGTCAGTTTGAGAGAATCTCTTGCTAGGCAGTCACCTCTTCGTCTTTGACACACAGTTATGCATCTCACAGGTCAGCATTTGAGCTTAGGCGGTTAGGGTTCGCCACCTCTCAGTCACCAGAGCCTGGGATTTGGCCTGTCTTCTTGTTCCGATTATACCATGCGGCTAATACATCTAGGTATTTACCTCTCTGCCTTCCCCTTGCTCTTATCCTCATCAATATTGCCAGTTGATACCAAATTTTCCAATTTATTTCTCTTCATAAAGTGACCCAAAATATCTTGGCTATGTACGTTTTCTTGGGTAGCAAACTACTAAACGTAAATTTTTATAGAACATTACCAACAGCCAATAAATGATAGGATAGACTGCGACGTCCCGTTTAAGGGATATGTAACGAATTAACTCATAGTGGCGATTATACCGATGATTATGATGATGATGGTGTTGACGACGTACACAACTTGTACAAAGGATGACAACGATAATTATCAAATACAAAATAACACTACTTGTACACACAAATAATAATGGTAATTTACAAAATGACACAAGACCCGTACTCACAAAGGATGATGATGATGTATAAAGTGATAAAACATTTACTCACACAGAATAATGGTAATGTACAAAATAACACAACACCTGTATTCACAATGGATGAAGATGATGATGTACGCAATGATTACACTTATACTCTCAAAGTATGATTTACAAAATGAATTATACTTGTACTCACAAAGAATGACAACCACAATATTATACTTGCACTCACAAAGGATACCAACGATAATGATGATGTAGAAAATGACTAAACTCGTACTAACAAAGCATCATGATGATAAACACAACGACCATACTTATACTCACAAAGCACGATGATGATGATGATGATAATGATGATGATGATGATGATGATGATGATGATGGACAAAACGACCACACTTGTACTCACAAAGGAAAGTACGCATTTGTCCTCACGTATAGTCCCGCAACAGCCACAGAAGGCCAGCAGAGCCACAGCTCCCCCACCGGCTATCAACAGATAAGTGGTGACCTCGTACAGCTGATTGCCGACAATCGGGGTCACCTTTCTGGCCCCGAAGTCCGTCACCAGAAGCCATATACCTATACCTAATGCTGCACATCCGACTAACTGAAACAGGAAAACAAGAGACTTTTATTTGGGCGGGTGGATGGGTGTGTTGTATGAACATGGAGTAAAATATGAGTTAAGTTGAGCTAAGAATTGACATTACTGAAATCAGGACATTCCCATAAGCGCTCCATCAACCGCCAGCGAATAGTCACACTACTAATCGTTCTCACCGCTATCTGACTGAAAGCTCTCTTGGTCTTCTCTCTCAGTTTTGAGATTCTTCCAGAACCCCTGCTGATTCCCCCGCAATCTCATTCTTTCAACATATGGGTTCTCAATCTGTCACCCCACCTTTTCCACCTGGTTCCACAGGCGCACGACAACCTTGCCCTTGCCCATAAGTAATTTACCACCTAGAGGTGCATTCCCTACCAGCCTATCAGCCGGTTCATTCCCTCCGCACTCCCGCACGACCAGGGTAGAAAATCCATACAGATCTCACAATCTGTGACCTCTGAAGCGGAGAAAGCCATACTACACGAAACGTTCCGTTCTCCACCTTACTAAGCACACTCCGTGAGTCCGTAATGAATACAATGTGTTATGAGCACAGGTCCGACGCCTGGGCTCTTGGCTTGGCAGTGAGGGAAAGACCGACTTCCTTTTTATGGAAGGAAAAACAATATAAAGTAATCGGTTCTTGCATTAACGCGATCTTGAAATAATCTTAATCCCCCCTCCCTTGGAAACCGTAAAATCCCCCCACCCCCGTGGTGGTGGTTGGGGGGGGGGGGTGGGGAATTTCCCACCGGTTGAGAACCTCGCATCCTGGCCCGGTGATGATGGGTTCGATCAGCACGGGGGAGGATTTAATGTTTTAAATTGAACTCCCATGTCGATCCAGTCTAAAACAGGTCCCAAGAAATGTCTTGGGAAATAATAGTGTCCAGCTTGCATTGACCACATCACCCACGGAGTGCCATTTGGACTATAAAATACGGGTCTAACCATCGTATGTCTGATGCGTCTTAAAGCCTGTTAAAAGGTTCCTTATTTTACTTACACACAGAAGTCATGATATGTGCGCATGTGTTTGAAACAGCTTGGCTTCAATGCATAAGTAAACTGCTCAAAGCTGACATACATTTATGTTCAGAGATACATGGAAAGAGCGACACACAATCGTCTTTGTCAAAATATATCAGTACAATAATAGGTTAGTGATGACAGGAGAGACAATTATATAGGAAATTAGTGTAAATACATAAGACAAAATGCTTTGGAGAATACTTAACATTCTACGCCGTGAGATATTATTTATTCGTAAACTGAAGAGGTAAAAGAAGTTGCAGTGGAGAAGAAGTGGAAGGAGAAGAAGAAGGAAAAGAAGAAGAAGAAGTGGAAGAAGAAGGAAAAGAAGAAGAAGAAGAAGAAGAAGAAGAAAAGACAGAAGAAGAAAAGGAAGGGGAAGAAGAGGAAGCAGAAATACTTGCTTAATGTGTCCTAGCTCTCAGTGCACACGATAAAATGGAGACTTTTGAGATAACGACAACAACAAAATTAGTAATTCTTCAGTGAGATTCTCTCAACGCACCCCTCCCCTCACCCTTATTTTGTCAATCTCATCCTGGGGTAATCATTTTGCTATTTTGGTGTCATCTGGTCACCAGAGAGGCGCCACGAACAAAGACTGGCGGTGAATAAATAGTAACAAAGCCGCACATTGAACACAAGCCGGTCCTGGTTTTTGACTTTCCACTTTTGACTAACAAAATTCTCAAAGGAAGCTTTGATGTTCACCTCCGTGATCGTTGTTATGAATTATTTACACGAAACGTGCACGTTTTTCACGTTAAAAATCTATCAGGTCTTGCAACTAACTAGAAGTTGGATGTAATATAAAGTAGTAAAGAAAACGTATAAGCGGGCATCCTGGCAAAAAAAATTCATACGGCAACATATGCCAAAATATCATTTATGGTATGATGGTTCTAGGCTATGATCTGTAGAATGCCATGAAATCTGTCGACCCAGTATCTGGGTATCATCTCCACGGGGGATGAGTTGCCGAGTTCTGCTTCCCCGTTCCAGGCTAAGAAATCAGCGGGGAGTGTAAAACCGGTACTGAAACTTCACATCTGCCGAGTGGCATATTAGGAAATAACAAGGTCAAGATTCAGACGGGTACCTGCAGGATGGTTATGATTAGATTTATATTTGACGTATTCCATCGTCAACAGACTGCAGCACAACACCCAGAAGGATACCTACCAGTATAAATACATTGTAGCAGTGTAATGTTCCTCTCAAGCAGGTCACACAGCCATCTTCATTCTGCCGCCGCCGAGCAGACGATGTACTGCTTCGAGCTGATCTGTTGCTTCTCTGCCGCTTGAGCGGCTGAAAAGAGAAAAAGATAATGTTGTGTAAGAGAATGACAAGCATGACAGTGTTCTTTAAGTTATTGCTTTGTTATTGTTTTGTTATTGTTACTGTTATTGCTGCTGAAGAATCCCGTCAATGGGGGGTGTTAACTTGTGTACAACTTGAAGAGGTGTAGAAAGTAAAAATGTTTTTGGGCACCCTGTGAGGAGGAAAAAAATATTGAAAACGTGTTGGTAACTGGCAAAACTGACGGGACAAGAGCAAACGGAAGGCAAAGATAAAGACCCGGATGGCTTTGTCGCATGGTATGCATCAGACAAGAACATAGACCTGGCCCAATCGTGTAAGATGACAAACAATGATCACCCACTTATCTGGAGGGAATATCGCGATGATGATTATGAAATATTAGGAAGTGACGATGATTACATTCCGGTATGCAAGATACACACTCATACGCATATTCGTGAACTCTCACATCGGTGAATGCAAGACGTGAGTGCTGAGTGACTGTCATTATCAACAGGAATGGCTTTGAATCTATCACAATCTAGTAGCTTGCAAGGCTTGAGTTCTCAGTAGGATTAATCACTGTGGAGACTTTAGTCGCTCTTCGCTTCGGTAGACAGCTTTGTCTGTCCAGGAGTTTCATGTGGAGAGTAGACGTTTTGGTTAGAGCAGGCTCGGAATAGGAACATCAGCCGTGATCTTGGTAGAAACGGAGACCTGAAGCTTTAGAGCCACAACAGGGCATTGTAGACTCAGAGCACCCCTCCCCCTTCCCCCACAGAATGGGTCTCACCGACTCTGTCGCGTGCAAATATGGAGCAGTAAACCACACTGCAACAATCTGTCTTACAATACTGTCCAGCCTCCACCTAACAGAGACAGGACATCTGACCTACAGGAATGACCTTCGAGACAATCTCTGGGAGACAGTTAAGACAAGCGAACCATCCTGTTTGTCATTCACGCCGGAACGGATGCATAGGTAAATGTTGATCGCAGCAGCAGCAGCAGTAGCAGCCACCGCCGCAGCAGAAGAAGAAGAAGAAGAAGAAGAAGAAGAAGAAGAAGAAGAAGAAGAAAAGGAAGAAGAAGAAGAAGAAAAGGAAAGAAGAAGAAGAAGAAAAGGAAAGAAGAAGAAGAAGAAAAGGAAGAAGAAGAAGAAGAAGAAGAAGAAGAAGAAGAAGAAGAAGAAGAAGAAGAAGAAGAAGAAGAAGAAGAAGAAAAGGAGGAAGAAGAAGAAGAAGAAGAAGAAGAAGAAGAAGAAGAAGATTGAGAAAGAAGATTTCTGATAACCCTTATCCTTTTCAGTGGCTAGACAAAAATAAGGAACAATGAGAAAGTTTTACAAGAGCGAAAACATTTTAACGACATAATTAATGGTATTTCATTAGGAAATAGATTCTTCTCCTGCCCTTTATCACCCAGTGGGACATAGGCTGTCAACCAGGAGCTCATTCCATCTCCTTCCATATTATCCATCTCAATCCATATTATCCATCTCTGTCTCCTAACTCTTGCTCCGGATGATTTTTGGTCTCCTTATCTGTCGTTGGCCTTGTAGTTTACCTTACAGTGCAATGACATGTTTTATTTTAATGTATGCATGTATGCTGTTTTATTTGTTGGTTCTAGAGAACGGGATTTTTAGTTCTACGATTATCAGGTGCTCTCAATATTCAGCACCAGCTTAATCTCCGCACCTCTCGATTCGCAGGAAGCTAGGGAAATGTATATGAAACAGGAACACCCCGGGGTAATAAGTCATCAAGATAAATTAATTAACGGATGTTTATTAGAGCAGGCGGCGTCATGAGCCATGGTTGCAGAGGTTATTGCACTGATTCATCAAAACAGTTGTTTGCGGATGGAAGTACAGTAAGTGGCAGGAATTCTGTTCCCACATCGAGATGAAAACACAACAATAATAATCATAATTATGATAACGATGATGTTGTGTGGTTCTTTACATGCCTCCTTTTCCATACACTGAAATAAGATGCACGACAAATTACACACAACTGATGGTCGGTCACAACAACTGGGTCTAAAAAGGGATAGGGGAAAGACAAAGATAGTGGTTACACATAAAACAAATGGTAACCCGATCCACACTTGGCGAAACCACTACTCCAAGTTGAGTTGAGTTGAGTTAAGAACCGACATCACTGCACTCAGGACATTCCCATACGTGCTCCGTCCCCTTGTTCAACAACCAGCGAAGAGTCATACTACTAATCGTTCCCACCGCTATCTGATTAAAAGTTCTCCTGGATTTCTCCTCTCAGTTTTGAGATTCTTCCAGAACCCCTGCCGATCCCCGCAATCTCATTCTTTCCACATACTGGGTTCTCAATCTGTTCCTCCGCCTTCTCCACCTGGTCCCACAAGCGCACGACCACCTTCCCCCTGTCCATAGGCAAAATTCCACCAAGAGGTGCATTCCCTGCTAGCCTACCAGCCTGTTCATTCCCCCGTACACCCGCATGGCCAGGGCAAAATATCCATACAATTCTCACGATCTGTGACCTCTGAAGCGACGAGAGCCACCCCACACGAAACATTCCTTTCTCCATCTTGCTAAGCATATTCTTTGAATCCGTAATGAATACAACCACACTCCAATACGTTCAACTATACATTTAGGTATAATATATACCCTGTCGACTTTTAAGCGACTTTAATATATTTAGGTAGCAGTGCAGACAACGATGGCGAACCATATAGAGATTTACTTCGTCTTCTTTTTCTTTCGTCTTTTGGGCATACAATGCGTTGTGCCTATTTACAGCATAGCTGAGATATTTGCGTATTTCGGTCGACATATTACACTTCTTGGGGCTTTTCTTGATCGGGTTAACGTTCCCGGGTAGATAGATATTACAGTTAGAATACAACAGGTAAAATGAGTTTTCATAGCACTAGGGGAATTATGGAAGTCAAAAACAAATACGCTACCAATGCCAAACCTGGACAATGACAGAAAAAGAGAAAAGAAAAATCACAACAACAGAAATGAGATTCCTGAGAAGAATACTCAACATATCAAGAAGAGATAAGATCAGAAATGAAGAAATCAGGAAAGTTGGTACTATAGAAGCACTAGATGTTATTAGAAAACAGCAAGTCAAATGGTTTGGCCATGCAAGTAGGTTACCACTCAACAGCATACCACAACAAGCAATGATGTACAGACGGGATTGAAACAGAGGAAGAGGCCGACCACGTCAAACGCTGGGCGGAGGGAATAGCAGAGTCCATGGGAATATCGATACATGAAGCCCATAACCGGGCACTCTCCCGCTGTTTATACTTCACCTCGACACCGCAAGGTACAAGAGGAACATGATGAGATGAGATGAGATAAAAACAAATACACATAGTAAAACACTGAAAATATATAACCCCAAGGCCAAATCTGTACAACTGTATGGAGGATCAACACGACAAACAAACTAGTACATTTACTAATGAAATACAAACATTCATTCAATGGCGCCTATAGAGAGTATGGACTAAAATAGTAGGACAGAATCATTAATGTGTAGCTCGGGGCTAGAACTAAACAAACTCCTCGGGCACTCTATAATTGTGTATCAGTACTGGTGAGTCTACTTCGAAAAACGTTTTGTGCAATAAGTAATTGTCCTTGAAAGTTGGAAAACGAGTTCTTGTATGTTACATAGAACCAGTTTAAACATACGGCTGGGAATCCTGGACAATTAGTAAACTGGCTAAAAAAATCCATGGACAACTTGGAGATGTGGTTTTATAGAAGAATACTGAAAATTAATTGGACAGCTATGAGCAATCTGGACATTTTGATAGAAGCCGAATCGCAAAGACAACTTATCACAAACATCAGAAAGAGGCAGTCATCGTTGTTTGGCCAAGTTATGAGAAGACAAAAACTGGAACATGTTGTGACAACCGGAAATATTTGCAGACAGAGAGATAGAAGAAGACAGTGTGAGAAGATTCTTGACAGTCTAGTGTCATGGCACGGAAGGGAGTCAAGACACAAATTGATCCATGACGTCGAAAATCGCAATTTGTGGAGAGGCATGATCACCCACGCCAGCCGACAAAGTACTGGTTGATGATGATGTTGATGATAATGAATCGATTTCTCACTATTCTCTGTTCGGTAAACGAAAACAGTACTTGAGTGTGAGCACGTGTGTGTGGGAGCGCATGTGTATATTTGTGAGCTCATGTACGTGCGCGTGCGAGATTGTGCCAAAGGAAACCAGGAACCTGTTCTTCTACACCTGAGGCTAAAAATGAAAAGATTATGAATGATGATGTTAACTATGAACGTTTCAAATTACAGCATTATGTCCACACTGTCTTAAAGACGAACATATGCCAATGCGCGCACCTCGTTTCCCATTGGGTAGTTCAGGCGCGTGACACACCAACAGACACTGAATAAAGAACACATTGTTTTCAGAATCAATGTCGTTTGCTCCACACGGATGTTCTGTCTACAAGACACAGCCACTAGGTGTTGTCTAAATAAAAACACATTGTTTTGTGTGACAGTCATAAGTTAATGGACAACTCAGTCATGTTTTTCATCTTCTTGGTGTCGGATATCGCGACGTGTTTGTTGAGCAAAGAATTTCATTAGACAGTTACCCACATCGGAACCCATTCTGCTCCCCTAGAGAGCATGTATGGAAATAATCAAGTGAACTATATAGTGTGCGGCTCTTCTACTTTGTTCTTCAAAACCACCGCCCACACTGATCGAGATCAGTTTAGACGTTACACAGAAGTGGACAGTCTAGGCAACAGCTGCATTAAACATCTTCCTTCTTCAAAGCAATGAATTAAGTAGAAAATAGCCAGTTATGCTAACACTCCTGGCTCCAAAGCCATAATCCAATCACCGAATCAACTAGAACATAAAACACACAGAAGATGTTTGTCTTCTACAACTTTGTTCTATTAAGATTAAAGTTTGTCTTAACAGAACATTGCAATCCATAGAGCGAAGTCAATATTACAGTATGTCTTAGTAGAACAACTCTCATCCACAACATGAAGTCAAGATTAAAAGTTATCTTATTAGAATATTGTCACCCACAGAGCAAATTCAAGATTAGTTTATCTTTGGCAATACAATCTATAAAGAGAAAGTTAAGCCTACATTGTGTTGTAGTAGAACATTGCCATCCAAAGAGCGAAGACAAGAATCAACACTACTGCTCAAAATAATTCACACGGTCACATTTGACACCTGCAGTCAACACTGCTGTAAGCGGACTATATAAATTACACCTGGTTTACTTAATTTGCACACCGAAATCTCCAGAAGTGCTCCAGTCTCCCTCACATCACACTAAATCAGCACAATGAAAGAACTTCGTATTTCCAACGAGTTTTCGTTTAGTGAATATCCGCGCCAGAGAGTTATAATCCTACGAAGTGTCAGCAAGTGTACAGTCTACAACCAACTTATCTCTTTAAAGCATCCAAACTATCCCCTTACAAAACTACATAACTTAGAATGATCCAGATATGCCCGGATACCCACTACTCTTCAAAGATTACACACACCAAGCGAAATATCCAACAGAGCTGGAACAATTTTTAGTCTCGTTTTCAACAAATTCTTCATGAAATGAACACGACCGTTAGGATGTCGGCAATGGCTCTTGATGCACCACGATCTCCGCTGAACGACAGAAAATCAGCTGCACTTAAAGCAACAAGTGACAGCCTATTCCCAAGGAAGCAATTAACCCGGGTTTTTGCTCTATTACAATTTCAGTGGTCCACTTGAGAAGCTACACCAGCGGTGATGTTTTAAGGTCCCTGTTGAAAAATGTCTAAAATGCGAAACGCGCCCAACTTTGCATAATCTTCACAATTAGCTGTCTTCATAATTCGGGCCTTGGGTGAATATGCTCAAGAAATATTCCACGATTATCAATCATATCGACTCGATCACGTTGGCGCTGTTCACCATAATTTCATCTATGAACGTAGCATATGTAAGGCAGTCTACATGGAGACTTCTTGTCTTAACAAATGGGGGGATACGATGAGGTAATTTTGAGGTATTGATTAGCGATCACATAGGGAAATAGAAAACGTGAATGGAAGAATGGACAGACAGCAACAGATATGTTACATAACAGAAACAGATGAAAGATACAGGCGCCTTGGATTCGAACGCTTCCCCACAATATGATCGTCTTGTCTCGTATTGAAAATAAGTGTACTTCGAAGCCGTAGCAACATCAGCATCAGCAGCAGTGGTAGTGGCGCGGCTGTGGCGGCAAGAACAACAACATCAGATGCAGCAGCGGTGGCCTCGAAGGCAGCAGCAGCAAGTAACTACAACAACAATCTATAACAACTACAACTAGTACTACTGCTGTCTCTGCTTTTACTATAACTACGAATACTCCTACATCACAATCATCACTGCCAACATCAACACAATAAAACTGGGTGTTAATATTTCAGCTTAACCCACTAATTACATACAACAATCCGACAATCCACGACATACTCATAAATAAAATATGTGAATATATGTTTTCCAATACTCTGTACTAGAATGTGAAGGTCTTTCATTCTCCACACTAGAATAATAGTTGTCCAACACTAGAACTTTTGATTCCACGGAATCCATGAAATAATAGAGAAATAGACGAAATAAGTGGTAATGTAGTAGTAGTATCAGTAGTAGTAGTAGTAGTAGTAGTAGTAGTAGTAGTAGTAGTAGTAGTAGTAGCAGCAGCAGCAGTAGTAGTAATAGTAGAAGTAGTAGTAGTAGTAGCAGCAGCAGCAGCAGCAGCAGCAGTAGTAGTAGTAGTAGTAGTAGTAGTAGTAGTAGTAGTAGTAGTAGTAGTAGTAGTAGTAGTAGTAGTAGTAGTAGTTACTAGTATCAACAGCAGCAGTAGAAACAGTAATAGTAGTAGTAGCAGCAGTAGCAGCAGCAGTAGCAGCAGCAGCAGAAGAAGAAGAAGAAGTAGTAGTAGTAGTAGTAGTAGTAGTAGTAGTAGTAGTAGTAGTAGTAGTAGTAGTAGTAGTAGTAGTAGTAGTAGTTAGTAGTAGCAACAGCAGCAGTAGAAACAGTAATAGTAGTAGTAGCAGCAGCAGCAGCAGCATCAGAAGAAGTAGTAGTAGTAGTAGCAGCAGCTGTAGTAGTAGTAGTTAGTAGTAGTAGTAGCATCAGTAGCAGTAGCAGCAGCTGTAGTAGTAGTAGTAGTAGTAGTAGTAGTAGTAGTAGTAGTAGTAGTAGTAGTAGTAGTAGTAGTAGTAGTAGTAGTAGTATACAAGTTGGCAATGGCAAACTACTAAATGTAGAATTTCCCCGTAAATCAACATGGGCTTGGAGTTGGTGGCAACGTCATGTACAGGACATGCACAAATAGAGTGATATAATTTAAGAACTTCAGATAACCCCCGTAGACCCCGAGGCAGACCAAGAAGGCGGTGGAGAGATAATATATATACAGACCTACAAGCACTTGGAATCAACGACTGGCAAGAGAAGGTCAACCAGAGAGACGAATGGAGACGGATTGTATCTGCAGCAAAGAACCTCAATGGCTCGGAACGCTGAAGAAGAAGAAGAAGAAGATAACCCACACTGGATGCCTCAGTTGTAGAATCTGTTACTGCACCCTATTACCACTCTATAAAACAACTAATTAATTTTAGATTGTTATTGCATACACTTCCCACTTAATAAAACATTTAATTAATGTTAGATTGTTATTGTACTCCCTTCCCACTCAATAAAACAATTAATCAATTTTAGACTGTTATTGCACTCCCTTTCCACTCAATAAAACAATTATAGAACCTTTGAATTACCAAAATGACATGCCATAAAATTGGAAAGAAAATATGTTTCTTCACTCTATGAGTCTTTGATTGTCTCTCAAAACTATATTTTGAGAAGCTTAATTCTGGACGCCCAATGCAACAATCTAAGAACCTGTTATTCTCTAGATTCGAGGCAACAATCTGAGAATGTCCGACTCACCATCAATCATGGAGGACTAACAATCTGTTTACCAGCCTCAGGGCTTTACAACACGGCAGACGTCATAACCCGCCTATTATAGTCTGGAATTTCTGATAACACCGCATTAACACGTAATTTCAGCCAGCAGATGGCGCTAGGAAATAATGTCATAGTTTCTAAGTAAATTTAAAACGGGCACATTCTCTATAAACATTTCCAAAATAAACACACGGGCGAGGGGAATAACAATCATATTATTTATTTGTTCTTCGTATACCAATTTTCCTTCAGGCAGATGAGACAATGAAATATTTAACCTATGAAGATATTAATACTACTTTATTCTACTTCAACGAGCGCGAATCAATACGTGCGAATGTGTTTATATTCTGTCTCAAGGGTCTCAGTTCACCAACAATTGATATTTCCAGGAGACATTACCAGTTTCGGCCAAACCTGTACAAACCTATATACATCCTGTGTGTGTGTAGTGCTGTGCTTTCTCTCTTCTGTAATATATTCCGCCCAGTCCTTTGGCTAGGATCAGATGCATTTGTTGCTTCCCCCCAGTAGTGTACCTGGTCTGGTCGGGGGCCGGGATGATCAAACCACTTCACATAACTTCACACTAAATGTGGGCCTGGTGGACCTTTGTGGGCAATGGTTTATAGTGAGACTAAGAGTACACGCAAAAAAAGGGGGAGGCGGGGGAACCAGCTTGTCTCGGGAACCCACCAAACCCCCAACCCCACCCCCCCCCCCCCTTAAAAAAACATTACTCCATATGGACAACAATCACCTTCGGATTAATAAGCCTGTGAGGGTAAAACCATGGGCAGCCGCTTTTGCGGCCGACTCAATCACAGGACTATCATTCTTTGCCGGTGATGGACCTTTACTATAACTTCTCCTTGAAGTTAAATGGGGTTAGGGGTTAGGGGTTAGGGGTTCAGGTGAAAACGAATCTCTCTTGTACGCTAGCTTTGAACTCAAGCGTAGTCCATATACGTGCTACTACTCCTAATTTACTGGACTAATTTTTGCGTGTGGATCAGCTTTCCATATTACTAGTGTCCCTCGCCATCAGGCGAATCCACTCCGACGTCAGAAGTACTTGTAATTTACGTTCCCAAGTCAAGAACGAGAAGTCAACATTTTAGTCCAACTGACAGGTTTAGGGGTTGGACCAGCTGCCTCGGCATCAGCACACCGGATGTGTAAGAACGCGTGCTCTTATTCATTCGGCCATATTGACCATCATATATGCCATGTAGCACTTCAGAATGAGACACAGAATTTAAAAGTGAAAAAGAACCCGAAGGGTTAAACTCGAAGCAGCAGACAGCAAGGGTTGCAAAGCGACGTCACTATGTGAAAAACGTCACTGCGTAATATGTCACCAACCGATTAATTAGGTCTCGGGCTGATAGCAATAAGGCGGCATAAAATTGTCAGAGGCGAATTATTATCGTGAATCCTTTCAGCAGGTGTAAATGGAAGACGTAAACAACCATTTGTGTAAGATAGATGATCAAGGCACACTCTAAAGTCAGGACTGAAGGTTGGCCATGAATATTAGACCAACATTCGAGAGAATGGCTCAGTGTTAGCAAGTTGTCAACAAACATGGTTTTCTTGTAAGTAGTTACTGTTATAATGAGCGGCAAGGATGCAATCTAAATAACGATAGGCGGTTAAGCATTATCTTGACATTCGATTAATTAAATGTATATATGATCAGTATTGTGCGTATGCTTATTAACATGGCACCGACCCTCCCATCAACATGGGAACGGTGACTTTATTGTTTACTGACGTCAGAAGCTATTCTATGCACAAACAAATCTCATTACAAGAAATGTCAGCCTGCCTCAAGTCGTTTGATATTTATTAAAGTTGCTCCTGTTATACTGTTGGACTGTTTAGTTGTACTGGCGAAGCTGAGAATAATGCAAAATAATATTCTAGGCAATATATGTATAATAAAACTACTGTTTCCTTATTATGGGCTTTGACACGTGTGCGGTCGAGTAGCCCGGGTATGGTTATTGGGGACCTGGGATGTTCCATCCTCATACATATGGATACCGAGTAATTTCCAGAATGTCATCCACTGCACCTGTATTCGTCTCAAGTTGTCTTGATTTGTCTTGCCACTGGACTCAGATGGACTCAGGCGAGAGCGTTGTGCAACTCTTCCTCACTTTAATCCAATTCATCGCGCAAGTCATTCTTCATCCACCGTCGTGCAGTCACGTGTGAGGCGACCAGGACTGCAAGAGCTGTGAAGAAAAGGCAGGACAGAAAAACCGCTGCAGGAAATCCTCCAGTAACGTCAAGCATTCTTTGTCCACATTGTCAAAGAACATTTCGAGCCAAAATAGGTCTTATCAGCCATCTTAGAACTCACGGCTCCATACTTTCAACCCCACTGGATGAAATGAATGGTCATCATCATTCTTGATGGACAAACAACAGACAGATAGAATTTCCAGAATACTCTGGGAATTGTCCGGAAAGGAAAGACGACGAGGAAGCTAACTGGGCCTCAACAACTCATATTTGATGGCTTAGAATATGCGAAAGGCTAACACCTCGTTGGCAAGGGGTTACGAACGCACTTCGTAATCCCGGATACCAGCGTTCGAAACACAGCTGTGGGCGATTTGGCAGCAGACCGCCTTACGTTGTTTTTTTTTTTTAAAGACATGTATGGGTGCCGGTCGTTCAGAAAGTAATGGGAAACTACTGAATATAAACTTGCCCGGGATTCACGAAAAGCCAAAAAAAAAAAAAAAAAAAAATGCTGGGCTGACTTCTACGCCCTGTAAAGGAAATGCAATTAAGTTTTTAACAACTCACAACCCAACTGTAACAATCTGCTTGCTAAGTTAGTTGCATATCCTTAACAGGTCATCGCAGTCAACCCCAGCATTTTTTGGCTGGAGCTACACATACCTAACTGTATGTATTTACTTACATTAAATAATTTATTATTGCTTTTTTGCACGACCGACGCTCATATCGCCACAGACCCTGGTTCATAAATGCATTATATGCCTCAAAAGTAAAGACATGATAAAAGGCAACCCCACCGAACCTCTAAAACGAAACACCACTGTGCATATTCAATGCGGCTGTTACCCCAGAGAGAATCTATGCAACCATTCTCTGCATTTGTAACGACATTAAAATGTCCATATCATACACACACATTAGATGCGAATTGTAATCTTAACTATCCTTATCAGGGCTGATAATGCAGACATGCGGTTAAACAACAGATTACAGAGTGCTCCTCTAAGAACATCAACTCGGACCATGCCTTGGGATGCATGAAAACTGTGTTAATTAACTCTTAATTTGTAAACAGCGTACGGGATTAAATACATTTACCGCTTGAAATGCGTCTAGTTTCAACTTTCACATACTTTTAAAGTGCATGAGAGTTTGTTGTTTGGCACATTTTAAAATCAAATTACATTGATTGTTTCTGAAAATAACACAATGAGGGGTTCCATGTTTGGTTGAAGTCTATTATGGTTTCCTTATTTTGTGTGAAATATTTATTTTCACGGAGGATTCTTAAGAATCTGAGAACGAGAGTAGGAAATTTCACGATCAGTTGCTGCATTTGAAATGCTTGTTGTGATTGCTTAGTTTAACATAGTCTCTACATGTGCACTTACTGGATGTTTAACACGATTACACATACACACACGCACACGCACGCACGCACGCATGCACGCACGCACGCACACACACACACACACACACACACACACACACACACACACATATATATATATATGGTCAATTTTATTTCCAACGATGATTATTTTGGGAAAATACAGCGGTGGTTTCCCCTTACCTTCCGCTGGTTTGTGTATGGTTGACCCCACTAGTATTTGTCTAAGGAGACAGACCCTGCAAGGCAGCTGGGGGTGGGGGTGGGTGGGGGGAGGTGGGCTGGGGGTGGGGGAGAAGCGGTTACATATGGCGCCACTTACCCGCCGATGGCCAGGTCATAGAGTTTTGAGATATTAAGATAGCGGAAGACAGCGTGAGAAGATTCTTGACAGTCTTGTGTCATGGCACGGAAGGGAGTCAACACTCGAATTGATCCATGACGTCGGATATCGTAATTTGTGCAGAGGTATGATCGCCCACTGAATGTGAGTGTATATATATATATGTGTGTGTGTGTGTGTGTGTGTGTGTGTGCGTGCGTGCGCCGTGTGTGTGTGTGTGTGTGTGTGTGTGTGAATACCTCTGTGAATGTTGGTCGTTGACAAAGCAATGGTAAACAACTGGATGTAAATATTTCCTAGTAAATCACAGTCGGCCGGACTCCCTGGTCTAGAGGTTACACGGCTTTCTCCGTAATCTCGTATACTATCTTAAGTAACGTGACGTTGCACGAGAATCGGTAGCGGTTCTCTCCGCGTCGGTAACTTACGGGGTATGTGAGCCGGTCGCTCAGAAAGCAATGGCAAACTAATGAGCGTAATCTTGCCAAGAAATAAACAATCAGCTGAAAGATGTTGATGTTGACAGTGATGTCATGTAAAGGATATGTGAACCAAAAAAAAAAAAAAAAAATCACAATCGAAAAATGCCGGGGTTGATTGTGACGTCCTGTGAAAGTCTTGCAACTTACGCTCAGTAGTTTGCCATTGCTTTCAGAGCGACAGGATCACATACCCCCGTAAGTAACCAGCGCGACGCCATCCGCTATCGAATCTCGCGCAGCTGCGTTACCCTACCTGGATATACAGGATTACGGAGAAAGTCGTTAATTCCTTAGCCAGGGAGACCGGCTCTGACAAGAATGCTGGTAAAGATATAAGACCTCGTTTTCATGCCATTGTGCCGTATTGGGAACCTGGTTCACGCCCTTGTATTCTAAACGGCGCCCCATATATGACGTGTTCTATAACGCCGACCGAGTTAAGGAAGCTTTCTGATATTCATGTTTTGTATGATCAGAACACCGAATAAGACTAGCCCAGATTTAGCATCATGCCTGCCAAACTAATACACTTAAGATATGTTAAATGTCACAATGCTTTAGATGTCGCTAAGAAGAAAATCCTGGCTTTTGAACTTATCTGCGACAGAAAAGTTCTTAGAATATCATGAACAAAGAAGAAGAAACATAATGATATCCTTGAATATTTGAAGAGAACTAATTTTTATACAGAAAATGAAATACTTTGGCTATATTAAATGTCAGTGGTTCGGAAAGATCGGTCATGGAGTATGTGATTCATGGAGGAAAAGACAGGGATCGAACAGCGTAGAGATGGAGACATTGGCTTGTAGAAAACTTGGGCCTGTGGGTGCATGAGACAGGGATCAAACAGCGTGGAGAAAGAGACACTGGTGTGAAGAAAACTTCGGCATATGGGTGCATTAGGCAGGGTTCGAACAGTGTAGAGATGGAGACACTGACTTGTAGAAAACTTGGGGCTGTGGGTGCATGAGACAGGGATCGACCAGCGTGGAGATGATACACTGGCTTGTAGAAAACTTGGGCATGTGGGTATATGAGACAGGAGAACTGGCCATATATCGAGAAACTTGTCGCCGGGCTACGTTCTGAAAGGACGTGATATAAATATGATTGGTGTTTATTAAATAACTGTAATGGAAAGCATGGTTCATGGACAACCTGGCAGGTGGCGACAAGTACCATAATTTACACAGAACCTTAAAGATATCATGGGTACAAACATGCTTGGAGCAGGATAGCTGACCAGGAATCGAGTCTTTCTGGTGGGATGCGATGAGAGCGATGTTCTGTAAAGGATTTGCTGTTCCAGATTATCGAGAAAGGTGATTTGTGGAATCGGACAAAAGTCGTTATTTTGACTAGATAAACTTGGGGATAAATTATATGAATTTTCCGCATTCGGGTTTTGAAATGAATTGAGTCAAGAACCGACATCACATCACTAAGGACATTCCTATACCTGCTCTACCCTCATCTTTAACAGCCAGGGAAGAACTCCAGTACTAATGGTATCAGTTACAGACTGATTATGTGTCCTGTTTGGCCTGCACTGTCGGCCAGGACCTCTGGTCACTCCCTGCCGTACCATTCTCTGTTCGCCATCAGGATCTATCTGCTCTTCTACACTATACACATGATCCCAATGAGTCTTGACCACGTCCGCCCTATCGTGCACCAATACCAATACCCCACCCAATATATTTCGTGTGTTTTCTGAGACTCGTTGACAAACGTTGGTTACTTATTTTCGTCCGCTTTGATTTCGTGTCGGATTAGTCTTGAATACAACTATGGCTTCTTTATGATACTGGTCGATGGTTCTCACATCTGCTGGTTGTTTTATTTCTATCGTTGATATCTTGAGTTTAATTGCATTTCCTTTCTGCGGATTTCCGATGCTGTTCGGTGCTGTTCGTTCTTTCTGTTTGTGAGGCTTATGCTTGCAGTCTTGAGAAGGATTAGTTCTCAGAAGTACTCCCCAATCGCTGCTCCTGTCAGGACAATTTCACAAATCTCTCCTATATCTGAGCTTATGCTTGAGTCTTTTGTACCGTTGTCTCTGTGATTTGATGGCAAGGAGCCGTATCTTCTCTTCCTGTTTCCCATTGTGTCTTGCTTGCCTTCCGAACTGTCTCGTTCTCAATCTTCTTCTATTCGTTGGTTTCTGTTTGTATGCTCTTGGCGTCCTTGGTTTAGAATGCAGTTAGCTGATTCTTGTTCTCCCTCCCTATCTCTCACATACACTTTCTCTCGCACACGCCTTCTCTCTTACACACACACACACACACACACACACACACACACACTCTCTCTCTCAAACACACTTTCTCTCTCTCACACACTCTCTCTCTCACACACTCTCTTTCACATACACGCATTCTCTAACACACACACACACACACACACTATCTCTCTCTCTCTCACACACAATCTCTCTCACACACATTCTCTCTCATTCACACACTCCCTTACTCTCTCTAAAACAGCAGCTCAGCTTGCGTTTTTTCTTCTCGAATTTTCTTCAACTGATTTCCACCGTGTGTGTGACACATCTCTGATGATGAGATGACGATAATGAAATGACGACGAGATGAGATGGTCTCCACCTCAACTTTAATTTCAGCCACGTGAGGGGAGTTAACAAATACACATCTAGATAGCAGGTTAGTACACTAACCACCACGCCACCTTGGCTTGTGACAAGAATAGAAACAGCAACACTTAGAACCCAACCTATCACCGTTCACTATAAAACTGGCCAATCACCGTTAACTTTATAAAGAAGTCCGTCTCAATTAACCACGCAACAAATAGAAAGCAATGAAAACCACGACAACAATAAGCTACGCCTTGTGCGGGAGACACAACCACTAATCACGTTATTGGGCCCCTTTGTTCTCTTGTCCACTTTCAGATCAGTGCTCGGATACGTCTCTTTAATATCCAGGTTACGCCTGCCAATCCAATAAATGACCCGGCATGCTCTGCTGACAATCCGGGATATAACGAGCCGACAACGGATTCACTCGGCGGAACATATCAGCTTTTTGTTATCATTCGGCGGAAAATATCAGCTTTTTGTTATTATTCGGTTGTTAGAAATATGAGATTCAGCATGGCGTTTAGCGAACGACAGAAGAAGAAGCATGGCGTTTCTTTATCCTCAGCCCTGCTTGTAATAGCATTTCATCCTTAATCAGGGGTCTTAAAACTGTGTATGACAAGCTCCGAGAAGGTTTTATATGTCGGAAGGTAAACAATATAAAATAGCACAGAGTAATGCAGCTTTCATTCATTCATTCAGTAGCATGCCCTTTGCACAACCTCGCTCCTATAACAACCTTCCAGAAAACCTATCGATCAAGCAAGATGTCCCGCGTCCGATACATCCATCTGGAGTTCATCCACAACATCCTGCACCCATCTTTCTTTAGCCTTCCTCTTCCTCTCTTTCCAGGCATGTCTACCCCTCCCCCTTCCGCATATCCTATTACAGGACATCGCTGTCAATGCCATCATTTTACCACTGTTGTTGATTCCTTGGCAAGATTACGCTCAGCAGTTTGCCATTGCTTTCTTGGCAAGATTACGCTCAGCAGTTTGCTATTGCTTTCTGAGCGGCCGGCTCACATATCCCGTAAGTAACGGGCGCGGCGAGAACCACTACTGATTCTCGCGCAGCCGCGTTTGCTCACGTGGATAAACGGGATTACGGAGAAAGTCGCTAACGCCTAGGCCAGGGAGACCGGCTCCCGGGCATATACCCCTCCATTAATGTTCTCTCCAAACTTTCGTGGCGTTTCAAGTGACCAAAATATTTCAATTTTATTTGTTTTATTGTCTTTAATAGCCAACCTTCTTAAATATTCAGCTCTTGAAGTATGGATGCATTTATTCTTTTCTTTACCCAAGATATTATTAGAACCCGTCTATAACATTTATATTCAAAGGCATTTATGCGCTGTTCAGCTTGTTTAGTAAGTGTCCAGGTCTCACAGGCGTATGTTGCAATGGGAAAGATGCATGCTCTTAAAAATCTAATTTGTGTAGTTCAATCTGTCCCTCTCCATAATTTATTTAGTTGTTTTAGTAATGCAGCTTTACAAAACAGAATTATGAACAATACGTTGCGACGACTAGCCTTCATCAGCAGAAAAATACATACACAAAACACAACATTTAATTAAGAAGACGACCTTCCATTGACTACATTAAACCACAAGAACGGGATGAGAAGAATGTACAGATGAAAAAAACAAAATGAGAACAACGAAGAGAAAATTAAAATGTGAAAAAAAATCCTGTTGGGATTCTGAGATACGTCTTTAGACACGTCTTTACTAGGCCAGGCGATGTTCTTTACTGTTGAAAGGCAGAACCAAAGAAAGAAAGCAAGAAATAAAGAAAACAAAAGAAAGAAAGAAAGAAAGAAAGAAACACGGGCAGTTCACACAGGATGTAGTATGAACGAGCCGAGAATAGAACACAATGCAAATAAACTGGACCAAGACCAAGTAAAGACAGAAGCAGGACACCCGGTGAGAACAAACAAAGAGAACAAACAAATGCTGGAACGGACAAACATGTCTATTTACTGAAGACCGGTAGTGATAGCAGTAGTACGCATGCGTCAGAATGGCATTTGTATAAAGGATGTGACGTGATAGTAGCGGTCACAATAGTGTAGTATTACAAAATGTTGTCTTCGCACGATTCCAACTTCATAGCAACGGATCGCCGCATAATTGCTCCATTCCCGTGCCAGTGAATACCACACGGAACGCTCATCATTTCCCATGTGAACTTAGCGGGGTAAATAGCGGCCTCGACAAGATCAAATCGACAGAGCACTGACAACAAGACGCCGTCCTTCATGTGGTTCATTGTCGACTGAAGACAGTGGATTAAGCACACACAAGCACAAGTATCATCGCATAAGACAGCCGCCGTGATGCAGGCATTAAACTGTCTGTCATTTTCTGAATCTGCATTTCGATACAATACAATATGACAATATGTCGTAGTGTAGCTGAGATAGTGTGCATAAAGACTTGCAAGCACACTTACTGGAGGTCAATCTTTCTCTATTACCAGTGTCCCTCAGGCGAACCCACACCGACTTCAGAGGTACTTGTAATTTACGTCCAAAAGTCAAGGACCGGATGTTTAAGAGCATGCGTTTTATCCATTCGGCCATACGGACCTCTCATTAGGATATTAAGTGAGATATATGGCTCACACTCAATTGCAATACCCAGGTATAATGAGGTAAATTGGTTATGTATAGACCCGTTGCAGGCCAATAAGCTCAACCATCAGCAATTTGCTTTATAATAAAATTATTGGTTGGCGTGACAGAGAGGGTTAACTAGCTTACGCTTTCTCTTATGACCGCTGGGTAGTGGGTTCGTTCATCACATCGGTCAGTTGGAATGTTGACTTCGCTTCCTTGACTACAGGACGTAAACTACAAGTACCTCAGAAGTTGGAGTGGGTTCGCCTGATGGTAATCGGGAAAGCTAACCCAGACGGTAAAATAAGTTCAGTGCACTCACTAGTGGTTGCAACAACTAGTAGTAGTTGTACGTTTGTTGAATACGCTTGAGTTCAAAGCGAGCGAACGCAAAAAAAAAAAAAAAAACACACACACACACAAGCACAAAAGGCCAGGTGGATAGCAATCAGTAAAAAAAAAACGTGTTTGTGTTTACTCTCTCTCTCTCTCTCTCTCTCTCTCTCTCTCTCTCTCTCTCTCTCTCTCTCTCTCTCTCTCCCTGTATCTCTATCTCTCTGTTTACACCCCTCTCTGTCTCCCCCTAACCCCCCCCCCCCATCCCCACCCACACCCCACGATCTATACACATTGATCTGTTTCATTTTAAATTGTAATATCTAACAGCAATCGTGATTTCCCTGATCTGTTATAATTCCAGTATTTATCCAAGTCACGTCTGGTAATCTGCTGCCACGCGATGGCATTAATCTGCTGACACGTGATGCCATGTTCAGATATAGATTGATCTGAAGCAATGGACTTCATCGATTACTAGTCCCACCCAATCTGGGCCCCAAGGAACGTTGACTATGGCGAAACAGTTTGCAACCAAGCTGCAATATTTGCGCAATTCGGCCGGCTAATCTGACTCTTTTGAAGTTAGTCGCATGTCGTTTACAGTACGATGCAAGCAATTGCAACAACTAACATGTCTATATTGCTAAATATTTTAATGCTATTTAGTTGTGATTAGTCGTTTTTTGCGCCAACTAAAATAATTATATGGCTAAACGTCTTAATTCTATTTCGCTATTACTAGTCCTTTCAAATGTCACAATATTGTATTAGTAGTTAGTTGTTACTAGTCGTTTCACGCGGCAACTAAAATGTCTACATTGCTAAACATCTTAATGCTATTTAATTGCTACTGGCCGTTTCATGCGTCAACTAAAATGTTTACATTAACCATCATCAAGCGCCATGCCGAGTGAGCAGTCATGTTTCGCCATCTCACTCGATCACCAAAGTCGTGGTTCAACTCTGCGTTCTTGTCTCGACCATACCATGTGGCCAAGCCCTCCAGGTACATTTGGTACATTGCTAATCATCTAAATATTATTTAGCTATTACTAGTTTTTTCATAGTCACAACATTGTATATATTTATAATATACTGTATGTATGTCAACTGGCTGTTTCTGTTTTTTTTTTGGGGGGGGGGGGGGGAGAGGGGGGGGGGGGGCAATTTAAAGTTCATTGTTTGCCATTGCTTTCTGGATGGCCGACGCTAATACCATCGAAGAAGCAAAATGATCTGATCCCAAACCACCTGCGGCTAATTTTGAACCCTCGACAGGCTATGTCGGGCAGTCATGAGCCTGCGTTCACTAACCCTTAATTCCCAGACGCCCCACTTAAGGCATATTTTCAGACCGAACCCCCCGCCCCCTCCAACCTCGATATGTACTCTCTCGACTGGGCAGAAATGTCACTTGATACGTCAGCGGTCAACACTGGTTCGCTAACCCTAACGCAAGATGTCAGTGAAGACTTAAATAAGTGACTGCACTAACCTCTTCAGCCTGGTCGACGTCGGCAAACAAGATAACAGAAATGTGTCAAAACTTGCCAGATTGTCTCGGGTTTTTGTTGCATTGTGAGAGGGAGAGAGGTGGCGTGGGGGGAAAAGGTGAGGGAATCTTGAAATGTAGGTAAATATAATGTCAAAAACCCGACGCATAGTTCTTTCCTTGAGTCAAACACTCGAACGGAACCCAAGCCTCGTTCTAAATTTGGTCCAGTAAAATCCGCCAGATAAATGTGCCACATATAACATACACATCTCCCCAAATCTGCTTCTAGAACATTCTGCTGACGCGACGGCGTGGCAAATGATATACCTGTTATTACAAGTAAGGAGATCCAGACGAGCATGGACAGCGAGGCACATCTGCTACGGCGACTGTGCAGATGCGACATGAAATAATCGATGATTTGTGAGCAGAAGTCTACACATGATTTATTGCCCTTTACTTAAATAGCCGCAGATTTATTGCCCTTTACAGAAATAGTTGCTTTTAGATCCCCCAGGGATACAAACAAGATTCCAATCAAAGCGTAAACAATGTGCAATGTTGTTCTTAGTATAAGCTGCTCGGACATGGACAGAAGCATTTCCAATCGATACAAAATGCTCAGTTTTATTAATTTTCATTCTTCATACAAAATCATTGTATCGACACATTTTTACAGAGCGGTTTTTTCACTGTTATTTTGACTTTAACATTTAGCAGCCATTACCCTCTTTGAACAAAGCCGCCTTCATCGCTACTCGGCCTGTTGGCTAAGATGATCGAATGTTTCCGGCTTGAGAAAATGGGACGAGTTATTCGCTCTCAGGGAAAGGGACCTAGGTCTGCCTTCAAAGCCCACACAAAGAACAGGAAGGGCAAGGCAGCTCTTTGAGCTGTAGACTATGCTGAGAGGCATGACTACATTAAGGGAGTCATTCGTAACATTGTGCATGATCCTGCTCGTGGAGCTCCTCTGGCCAGAGTGCAATCCGTACAAGTGTCGCATTCTGAAGGAGACGGTCCATGCCGTTGAGGGTATGCACACTGGAAAGCTCATTTACTGCGGCAAAAAAGCAAATCTGTAAATTGGTAACATTCTACCCAATGGCATGAAGGTACCATTGTGTGTTGCATGCAGGAGAATAATGGAGACAGGGGCAAAATGGCACGTACATCAGACAACTATGCAACTGCGATATCCCACAACCCTGAGAATAAGAAGTCATGAGTAAAAACTACCATCTGAAACCAAGAAAGGGTGTCCAAACCAACTAACTGTTTCCGAGCTGTGTAAAAAGGCCGTTAGTGGTTTATGGTTAATACATATATAAAGCTATTAAAATTGGTATGAAAAAAAGTTGAAACAGACTTAATGGACATAAATATAAAGGAAATATTGGAAATATATCAATTAGCCAAAAAGGAAGTAGAAACACAATCATATAACCGTATGGGAAATTTGGCTAGAAGACAACACACAGGGGAATGAATTACTGGCTGAAGGAACAGCAGTTACACAACTTAGGCAGCAGTCTAATTACAATACAAGGCTCGAATTACAATAAAAAGTTCATAGCACTATAATAGATTTATAGAAGGAAGATATATGCATTGGTTAACTGTTTTGTGCCATCTGCCAACCGAGCCATGATTGGAATTGTTGCTGGAGGTGGGCGTGTTGACAAGCCTAACTTTGAAGGCAGGACGTGCCTATCACAAATACAAGGCCAAGAGAAACTGCTGGTCTAAAGTCAGAGGTGTTGCCATGAACCCTGTTGAGCATCCTCATGGTGGTGGATAATCACCAGCACATTGGTAAGGCATCCACAGTCAGGAGAGATGTATTTGCTGGCAGAAAGGTTGGTCTCATTGCTGCTCGCTGTACTGGTCGTCTCAGAGGGTACCAATCAGGTTACATCCAAGGAAAAAGAATAAATGTCACTGTTGGCATTTCACTGGAATAAATCAGTTTGGGAAGAAGAAAAAAAAATTAGATGATCGAATGACACACAGGGACGTGGGAGACATAATGGGGCCAGCTCTAGCGCACCTGGGGTAACCGCGAGCCCTTTATAAAAAATAAAACAACAATATCCTTTTTGTGGCGGACTCAGTCAAAATGTATTAATCTAAGCCACGAATGGACCCTAATATAATTTCTCTTTGAGGTTGAGCGGGGCAGGAGTAATGGTGAAATCGAAAGCATTTGGTCTAAGATACGCTCTTCAGTATCCATATGGTCGTCAATTCTTTTCAGATTAATTCCTTTCAGATTAGTAACCGATTTGTGTTTGATTAGTCACAGGATTAATCTGAAGCGGGGTGGGTCCTAATTATAGCTTTTCTGAGATTTGAGGGGAATGAGGGAGCTGATAAACTTGCTGGCTCTGCATCCAGCACATGGATCGTGTCGATGTTATTAATGCCCATAGAGATATGTCGAGTGCGGAGGACCTTGACGCCTGTTGTCTAGAAAGAGAGACTTAGGAGCAAGAACTGGCACACGAGAGACACATCGGCCAATGAGGGACCCCGTCAACCAACACAGAGATGGCACTATTAGCCACCGGACGCTGATGCATATGTTAGGGGCTGGGGTGGGGAAAGGGGTCTGCGCACCTATAAAGCACATCCGGAGTGCAAGAATAATATCAAACAGTAGGAACTAATTATAGTTGTTCTACTGAGGTTGAACGGGGCAGATGCAATGAAAGACAACATTTTGTCTTTAGATAGATTCGTGTTTTTAACTTTCCATTCTCTTGTTGTCTCTCTCGTTCCCAAGCCACACACTACGTGTGATCAGCCATTGAACATATGTACCCAGCAACGCATTGTGCGTTACTGTTCGTTCTCTTCTTTAATCCTCTTTCCAGGGGAGTACGTCACACGTAGCCACTCAAAAGTCGGTGTATCCGATTTCAGCATTCATAAGTGTCAGCTTTACGTCCTCCAGAAATATTCCATCCAAGGTAACGGACTCTCATCTACCCATGGCAAGATTGGTTTTTCCTAACAATTTTGCCAGAGCAGCCTATTCTTTCCAATCCCCAACGACTGTGGCATTTTAAACTCGCACACGGACCTCTGATTGCTTGCTTGCTTGTGTTCGTTGGCTTGAGCTCCAACGCGAAGTCCTGTATGTCGGATTAAGGCATCCTGTTGTCCAACATCATGTGATGTCATACAGGACCTGAGGTTTGCGTGAGTATCGTTGTCCCATGTCTGGCTTATTGGTGTGCAGACTGGTGTCCTCGCCGCACAGGCAGACACTCTCCGACTTCGGAGTAATTGCGATCCTACTGACTTTAGCCAGGACCCGAAGGGACCTGTTGCCCAGGACGCTCGACGAGGACGCGTCAATAGGTCTTGGCCAGTATATAACCCGGCCTGGATGCCTTAGAAGAAAAAGAAACTCGCAAACGGGACCTCGGATTTTTCGCCCTTATCCGATAAGGAAATGTATCTGATGTTGCTACCTAGAGACCTGGGGATGCGTGTGATATCGTTAGATACCAATAGTCCTGGTAAAAATCCCCTAACCCTATGCAGGAATCGAACCCGGTAACTTCTGAGCCTGTGGCAGACAACCTAGGTTTGTTTTTCCTAACAATTTTGGCTGGGCAGCGACACTACTACCTACTCATTGCGATTTCCACTGCCCCGCGTCTCAGCCGTGGCTCCCTCTATTGTATCTTTAATATTTGGTCTGAACAAACAAACAAAATCTGGTTAAGTATACGGACCAGTAGTTGAAAGATTACTATGTCCACCAAAGGGCACGGGGATTTCAACTTATGTTCCTTCTAATTTTTTTCATACAGTGTTAAAGATTAAGGGTTTTGAACCCGTTTCCGCCAAAACTCTGGTACACATGAGTATCAAAGAAATATTTCCAAATGGCAAATTCAATCCATCACTACTATATGTAGTGTGTATGGACTACGCTTGAGTTCAAAGCGAGCGAGAGCATAAAAAAAAAGTGTTGTTAAAGTTTTAAGAAAATGTGCGTCTTCTGCAAGACGTTGCGTTCAACCCCAGATTGATTTTCTAAGCAATTTAAAATTTAGTAGTTTGCCCTTGCTTTCTGAAGGAGTTGTCAATGTTAAAGTCCCACTGACCAGACGTGGAATGAACCCATTAACCCGCAGTCAGCGAGCAGAAAGTTTAAGCGTCAGCGCCTTAAATCTATTTGGCACAGATGAAGACTTTGGCCGAAATGTTTTCTCGCATCTGTGTATGTTAATCCGTTACGTACAGCTTTCTAGCTGGCTTACTCCAAACTCAGCCATCTCTCAGCAGCTACTAACTCGCGGCCCTAAAGTTAACAAAGCAAATGCGTATTACATATTTTATTCGACGAATAACAAATATCCAATTTTGTGCAGACCGAAAGACTTCGCTTCAACTTTCCAATTTTCGCGGGGACAATAAATATTCCACATTCAAACAATATCAGTGATTGTGTTTTAAGTATTTCAGCTAAAGTGTAATTCATGTATTCACTTTAATGATATATAACTCTTTAGTGTGTACCTGACGAGATTCAGCGAAATATTCCAGTCAATACATTGTACAACTTATTATTGGTGGACCTGTGAACGGGACCTGCAACATTTAGTAGATGCGGTTGTTGCACACAGTGAACAATTAGGGTTAGAATTTAATTGTGATAAGACACAGATTATGGTCATCACTGGGAAGAAGGAAATACCACAATGTAATATACAAGTAAATGGGCATATTCTTAAACAAGTGAATCGGCAATTTCTCTAAACAGTCATAACATCTGATGGGAGATGCATTGAAGCGATTAGAACAAGAATTGCCATTGCGAAGGTAGCCGTTTGCAAGATGAAAAACATACTGACCAATAAAATGATATTAACTGAATCAAGAAAAAGAGTGTTGAAGTGCTACATAGAACCTGTAATTTTGTATGGACGTGAAGCGTGGACAATGAGCAGACAAGCTGAAAAACATCTGATGGCAGTGGAAATATGGTTTCTGAGGAACATGCAAAGAATACCATAACCAATGAACAAGTCTTTCAAGAAGCAAATGAAGATTGTAAACTGATTAGAAACATTAGACGTAGACACTCAATATATTTTGGGCATGTTATGAGAAGAAATTAACTGGAGACCTTGGTGACAACTGACAAGATTGAAGAGAAAGGGAAGAGACCAAGAGGAAGACCGAGAAGTAAATACCTGGATTGCTTGGCCACGTGGCATGGTCGAGACAGAAACACGGAGCTGATCCACGACTCTGGTGATCGAGAGAGATGGCAAAACATGACCGCCCACAATTATCGGCATGGTACACGATGGATGGGTGCATTATTTGTGGCTCCTGTGTTTAAATTCACTAAGGGAATAAATAAACTGCTTTGAACTTTATAGTTATATTTTGTGCTCATCCGTTTTTCTGTATGAGCTGGATTTTAATCACTCATAATTTAGACATCTCAGAGAAAGAAGCATAAACCAGGTGTCAACCCCTTGACAGCTGAATTAAGAAGAGGAAGCTGATATTGCACAGAGATCTTCATCTGATAGGTCTTGCTAATCCGATATCCTCTTCTCCACAGACAGCTTTTCATACGTCATATTATTCCCGCTAATCCGTTATCCGTTTCTAAGCAGACAGCTTTTCATATGTCATTATATTTTGTATATGTCTACGCGCATGATTACTATTCAGCTATTACTAGCCTTTCCACACGTCAACGAAAATGTTTATATTTCTAAACATCTTAATGCTATCTGATTATTACCTGTCGTTTCATGCGTCATACCATTGTGTATATGTATAGACACATTTTTGGTTTAGTTCTTACTGGTATTTCCACGCGTCAACTAGAATGTCTATATTTCTAAACATCTTAATACTATTTAGTCATTACTAGTAATTTCATCGATTTGGCAGCAGACCGTCTTGCGTTGATTTTTACGAAATGGTATGGTTGTCGGTCGTTCAGAAAGCAATAGCAAACTACTGAACGTAAACTTGCCAAGATATTACAACAGCGAAAAATGCGTGTGTCGACTGCGACGTCCTGTAAAGGATATGCAACTAACTTTTAAAGTCGTTTCATACGTCACAAAATTGTATATATGTCTAAACACATTCCTATATAGCTGTTACTATCCGATTCATGCGTCAGTTAAAATGTTTACATTACCAAACATCTCAATTCTATATAATTATTACCAGTCGTTCTATACATCACAAAGGCAATGAATGAATCACCAGAAAACGAGAAGTAGATTGTGAGTTTTACTAGAAAGCGATTACAGATAACAAAATGGACGTTGCGGCTAAAGCCTTCTTCAGCACAGAATAAACAAACACAAATTGACACAACTACGTCATAAAAATCGCCTAAATATATATTGTTACATAGAATTGACATATTCGTTTTGTCAAAGTATGTGGTTTTTAAACATCAATGTTCTAGTCTTCTCCACCGCGTACATCTCAGTAACTCAATATTCTCACACAGTTTTATCTCCACTAGTTTTACACTTCAGAAGAATCTTTCTATTTCCAAACATCCGAACCACACCGAGATTCAACAATTGTATATTATCTACCCATGCGGTTTTCAAACATCAATATAGCACAGAAGTCGCTTTCATACGGGCTATAATAACCTGGTATTCTTATGAAGGTGTATCACTAATCGCTGTGTTTGTTTTTAATTTTTTGGTTTTTAATTTTTACACCTGACTGGCACCTGATCGTCTTCACAGACGATAGTGTATAAATTGAAGTTATACTTCTCCATAACACAAAGCCTGGGCTGAGGGTAGAGATTATATGTTGCCCATGCAGAATGATCCCACTCTCGACCTGCCCAGTTTTACTCCAGAGGAAAGGTTACACCAATGCGTCTGGAACAAGACAAGCTGCAAAAGATGCCGGATCAGCAGAGAAATACTCTAACTGTCCGCCTGTCGGCGCTTCCATCCTAGAACAGCTGCCGACGAAGGCTTAGAGCCAGGTCTGCCCTGCCACGACATTTAGTCTTTATGTGGCATTCCCTCGCACTATGGTTTTGACTGGACTAATCAAGTCGAGTCAGGTTATGCACAGATACAGCTAAAACACGCTCGACATTCACTTCTTCTGTTCCTTATGTTCCATTGGAGCATAGTCACTCAGCATATATGCCGTGACAAAATATTATTTAACGTGGCGGAAGTGAATGAGTTAAAGTACGAATGTTCACAAATGCTCTGCTTGTTTCATTGTACTGTATAAAAAAAAAAATACTTGCCCATATATACGTATTTGAGTATGTTGAGAAATTCAGAGTATGTTGGTAATGTTACAGTCTAGATTACATATCATTTACTTGATATAAGATCTGTGAATGTTTAACAATAGACAGGAGACATCATCTACACAAGAGGTTAGCCATTAGACCCCAACTAAAAGTTAACGAGCAGAACATGCGAAGAGATGACACCCGCTGGCAGGTTAGAATTGGATGTTAGTACGCCGTGGGCAAAAGTCCAGACGTATTCGTCTCACGCATGTATGCAATGAACTTGATTTGCTGTTGTGAAAAATCAAGGACATATATTCTGGACCCGGAGTCTTAGATTGCAGGGAAGACAGTTTTGGGTTATTTCTTTGTGGAAATGATGTTGTAAAGTAGTTAGAGAATAATTGAAGCAGCGACTGTATTCGTTCTTCGTCACGACAGCCAAAGTATGGTCAGCGTATCTTAGAGCTTGCTTAATTGGAACAGTGCTTACAAAGCGATTTATAAAATATTCCCGTTTGTCAATACATCAGAGTATGTTAGAGTACGTCAGTGAGGCAGTTATTCGAGCGGCATTCTACAAAGAACTCGCTAAATGACGATGATTATCGCAAGATGACACACATGAAATCTTAAATGCAGACAGGTGTGTGTATATGAGATTTAAACGCACAACTATGTTGCTGGCGCGATTACTGATAAATCAGAGAAGAACGGACAAAGAACGACGCTTGGGGCATTACGGCATTTGTTGGAAATAAATAAATAACATTTTATACATCGATTTTCAACTTGAGCAATGCTTCTGTTAGCCTAGTGCACAATTGGCAGCCATTAGCGCAAAGTTTTCATCCTCTTGTTAAAATAACTTTTATTTCTAATCTAGGAAAATGCTAACTTTTGCTTGAGTTTAAATTTGTGCTTTTAAGAAATACTTTAAAAAAAAAAAAACCCGTGATAATCAATAGTTTCCTAACCAACTAACTGTTTCCGAGCTGTGTAAAAAGGTCGTTGGTGGTTTGCGGTTAATAAATATATAAAGCTATTAAAATTGTTTTGAATGAAAGTTGAAACCGACTTAATGGACAGAACTTTAAAGGAAATATGGGAAAGATATCGATTAGCAAAAAGGAAGTAGAAACACAATCACATGACCGAATGCGAAATGTTGCTGGAAAGCAACATACAGGGGACGAAATTATTGCCTGAAGGAACAGCAGTTATACAATTTAGGAAGCAGATAATTATAATACAAGGTCGAATAAACAATTTAAAAAAAAAGTTTCTAGCGCTATAATAGGTTTCTTGAAGGAAGGCATACGCGTTCGAGCTGCGTGCGATATGACAGCAGATCGCGCTTCGTTGGGTTTGCGTTGGTATCGGTGCCGGTCGTTCAGAAAGCAATGGCAAACTACTGAACGTAAACTTGTCAAGAGATCACAGCGGCAGAAATGCTGGTGTTGACTGCTATGTCCTGTAAAAAAGGGTATGAAAAAAAACAAACGATGCAATATTTATATATATGCACAGTCCAAGTATGACCCCAGGACCGTACACCAATCAGGGAGAGACAACTGAGCGTGCAACACAAGAACACTCACTCACGCAAACTCCAGTTTTTCCCAGTGCGATATGAAACATATAATTTCTGCATTAACACCCCCTGAGAGACAGAATAATTTATTTTGTCACAGATATGTGCTGAACATTTCTCTGGGGCATCGGTGTCAATTTTTGGAAACGCGCTCTGCGCGTTCTTAGATGAACCTCATAATAAGAAATCTAAGGCACTCTGATGACGTTAGCTGAAACCTAATTTTCTTGGAATTCGCAAACAACAGAATCAAGCCCCATACACTTTCTTTCTGGGTTGTTCCGGGGTCAGAACAGGATTACATTAACTTCTTATGTTGTATCCTCTATTGAGGCAAAAGCCCTTAATTAATTAACGACAAGCAGTCTTATATTTTGCTATCTCGTGTAGCTCCGTCCAAGTACACGTTGACAAGAACAATGTAGGTGTAATCTTATCACAGGAGCTGGGTGGCAACGTGGATAGCTCGCTTGCCTACCTAGAGAGTGGTACAGGTTCAGACATCAGTTGCTGGAGTTCCTTTTGATTGATGAGGAAGGAGAGAAGAAGAAGAAGGAGAAGAATGAGGAGGAGAAGGAGAAGAAGAGGGAGGAGAATAAAAAGAAGAAGGAGAAGAAGAAGAGTAAGAAGAAGGAGACAAAGAAGATGAAGAAGGAGAAGAAGAAGAAGTAGAAAAGGGAGAAGAAGGAGGATGCGAATAAGAAGAAGTAGAAGTAGAAGAAGAAGAAAGAAGTAGTAGTAGTAGTAGAAGAAGAAGAAGAAGAAGAAGAAGAAGAAGAAGAAGAAGAAGAAGAAGAAGAAGAAGAAGAAGAAGAAAGAAGTAGTAGTAGAAGAAGAAAAAGAAGAAGAATAAGAAGAAGAAGAAGAAGAAGAAGAAGAAGAAGAAGAAGAAGAAGAAGAAGAAGAAGAAGAAGAAGAAGAAGAAGAAGAAGAAGAAGAAGAAGAAGAAGCAGAAGAAGAAGAAGAAGAAGAAGAAGAAGAAGAAGAAGAAGAAGAAGAAGAAGAAGAAGAAGAGAAGAAAAGAAGAAGAAAAGAAGAAGAAGAAGAAGAAGAAGAAGAAGAAGAAGAAGAAGAAAAGAAGAAGAAGAAGAAGAAGAAGAAGAAGAATATACAGACACATGCACAACCACAATCATAGACTGGCGGTAGCGATGGCACAATCCCCATCTACTGGAGACTATTCCGGTTTCAAAGCGCCAAATCTCTTCAGCACGAGGAGAAATGCTTAGAGCTGCGATGATTAAAACAGAACAAAACGGCGCATGGGTATTAAGCTATTGCACTTTCGAAGACAGGCAATGGGAGCTCCAGAAGCAATAAAAGTGCTCATTCTCTCTCTCTCTCTCTCTCTCTCTCTCTCTCTCTCTCTCTCTCTCTCTCTCTCTCTCTCTCTCCCCCCCCCCTCCGTGTGTCAACTCTTTCGATCGCTCTCTATATTTACATCTCTCTCCTCTCCTTTTCCTCAGTTTCTCTCTGCATTCTCACCTCTCTATACCCCTCTCATTCATCTCTGTTTTCTTTCTCCGCTGTCTCTGCTCTAGTTCTCTCCTTTGTCTTTCCTTTCTCCCACTCTACCCTCCCCGTCTATACTGTTGCACTCTCTCTCCTCATTCTTCTCTGTTTCCTCTTTTCTCCCTCCCTCCCCTCTCTCTTCATCCTGTCATTTCACTCCTCTCTCCAGCTGTCTCTCATCTCCTATCGACTCTGTCTCTCGCGCTCTCTCTCTCTCTCTCTCTCTCTCTCTCTGTCTCTCTCACCTCAGTCTACACACTCTTCTTCTCTACTCTCTTTCTTTATTTCCTTTCTCAAGAAACAGTTGGCGACTATTTTAAACAATCTTTACACCAATTAAGCACTCCAACATGGAGCAGATGTCATGGAAACCATCTTTTGATGCGAGGCATCATATTTGCAGACGCATGTTAAGAACAGGATGAAATATTGCAAACCCAGGTTGAGAAAATAAACTGAACTTTCTGTAAGGTCGCTGGGAAACATACTGTTCTAATTAGGAGAACCAGACACCAATGTCTTGAAGAGTAATTACCAAGGTAAGAACGTACACGTCGACACGAACTAGCGAGGTGTAGTCTTTATCACATGAGCCGTGTGACAGCGTGGGTAGCGTTTATGCCTATCTAGAGAATGGTACAGGTTCAGTCATCATCAGTAGCAGGATTTTGTTTTCACTAGTGCGGCTTTAAGGTTGAGGAAGGAGAAGGAGAAGAAGAGTAATTACAAAGGTAATAACGTAGACGTCGACACGAACTAGCTAGGTGTAGTCTTATCACATAAGCTGTGTGACAGCGTGGGTAGCGCGGTTGCCTATCTAGAGAGTGGTACAGGTTCAGTCATGAGCAATAGCAGGATTTTGTTTTCACCAGTGCGGCTTTAAGGTTGAGGAAGGAGAAGGAGGAGGAGGAGAAGAAGAAGAGGGAGAGGAAGAAGAAGAAGAAGAAGAAGAAGAAGAAGAAGAAGAAGAAGGATGAGGAGGAGGAGGAAGAGGAGGAGGAGGAGGAGAAGTTAAACATATGTATTTATGGCAGGTGGCAAGGAGTTTTATTGCAACCAAAGATAACATCCGTCTATTTTACCATGGAAAGAATTGGGCTTTAACTATCATTAACAGTCCACTGTACTTCAGCTGAAAGACAGAACACACACGCTGCCTTTAACGGGCTAATCTTCTCTCATACTTGCGTGTTTGCAGCTATTTGCCTTAATATTGACATTTTAAAGAGTGTTATCGACTTGTGTCTGAAGACAAATCCACCAGGCTGTTGTGTGACCTTCTGCTCAACAAAATAGAATTGTTTGTGACGTCAGGTGTTGGGGATTCAGGGATGATGCGTAGTCTGTGGCTGGGGAGCAAGCAGCATTCTCACAGTTTGAAGTTCTGCTGAGAGATCCAGACCATCTGTGGATGTGCCCAGAGTGTAAGAGCGGCGATTCTGCCGAATCAGTCATTCAACCAATTGAATAATCAACCAAATAATCAATCATGAAATCAATCAATCAATCAATCAAGCAAGCAAGCAAGCAATCAAATCAATCAATCAATCAATCCATCAATCCATCCATCAATCAATCAATCAATCAATCAATCAATCAATCCAAATTCAAACAATCAACAATTCATTAAATCAATGAATCATTCAATTATTCAGTCACTGAAACAATTAATCAACGGATATCAGATCAAACGCCGGTCTACACGGCGAAGGCGTTAGGACGCGGTTCGTAATCCCGCTTACACGCGTTCGAAACACATCTACGCGCGATTTGGCAGCAGACCGTTGCGCTGGGTTTTAACGAATTGGTATAGGAGCCGGTCGTTCAGAAAGCAGTGGAAAACTACTGAATGTGAACTTGCCAAGAGATCACAACAGTGGTAAATTGCCGGTGTTGACAGCGATGCCCTGTAAAGGATATGGAAGAAAAATCAAAACGCCTCGAGTTCTCAGATAAGCGCGAGGAAATAGGACTCCTTGTGTATCAATGCGCAAGTTAAACACATCCTTCCGCAATTCAAACTCTGAAACAGTAGCAATAGCAGTGACCAACTGCAAAAGTCACTTCACGTGCAGATTCTGCTTGTCCTATTCTGGTCTTAATCTGCTTTTGGTGCACGATAAGGCGGACGTGGTTAGGGTTCTTTGGGCGCTAGTGTACAGCGGGCAGGGACAGATAAATCAGAGTGACCTCAAGAGAATGGTTCGGCAAATGACCACAAGATATGGCCGACACTTAGTACTCCGAGGAAAGGCTGTTTTGTTTTTGTTTTTTTTGTTCACATATCCTTCACAGGACATCGTTGTCAACATCAGCATCTTTCAGCGGATTGTTGATTTCATGGCAAGATTACGCTCAGTAGTTTGTCATTGCTTTCTGAGCGACCATATCCCGAAGTTACCAACGCGGCGAGAACCGCTACCGATTCTCGCGCAGGTTACGTTCCTCACGTGGATATACGGGATTACGGAGTGTAGCATGATGGAGCAGAATCCCCATTTCCAGTCCGACACATTTCATAAATATACTTTAAGTCTTAACGGGGACCATCCCAAATAGAAAGGCTATTATTAGATCGTAGGTTCCAGAACGAGTTGGGGGAGGCGGCGGTATGCGCTTGTCTTTTGATTGGCTAATAGGTAATGAGCCCACGCTATCCCTGGGCCATATTTTAAAATCTAATTAGTAGGAGCGGGAATTTCACCAAGAGCGGTCGCTAGTGTGATGTGATGACCCAACAATGCCCTTAAAGATCTGATAATATATTGTTCTCTGGACAACAGGTACCACTTTAAAACATACTTTAATGTTGTAGTTGTGCCTGATAACCGAATGAGAAGAATGTATGAGTATTTTATGAATAAAATGTGAAAGTGGAAAACCTAACTTCTGTGCGCCAGAATTCTGAACACTGCATCTTCAACCTTGACACGTCTTTCACGCTGTATACTCCAAGTGCATATCAATCCCTTGTTGTGACTGGTTGCGTATGCTTGATGAATGTGTGGCACACTCATGCAGATTCGCAAACCAAAACCCCTTGTGCATTCTTCATGCCTAGGATGACTTATTCTTAACTCAACTGTACCTTTGCTCTCGTGCGAGTTAACAAATGGCAGTCTGAATCGGAATGAGTGATGAAACATGTACACGTTCCTTTGTAAAAAGCTGAGAAGGATGGAGTGAGTGAGCTGGTGCTTTGATAAGTAGCCTCTCACATTAGTAGAAAGAAAGATGCTTCAATATCCATCTGTAAACAGGTTGTATGTGGCACGCCAGAATTGCTATGTCCATGTGATGCCTGGTGAATACATTACGCTCAGGAGAATTAATACAATTTCTCCCTGAAGTATTACACTGTTACCTCTACTGTTGGATGGTTCATATAAACTAGTTCCTAAGAGAACCATAGGTGTGTGAACCTGTGTCTTAGTTGGCTGAATATAATGTATGGCTCATGCAAACTTACAAGGACTAAACATGTTTTCCACATATGTGCTTGGTGCATATGTGAACTATTGCTATGCAATTGAGCTTCTGTTACCTACTGTGGACATTACTCAGTGGGGAAAGAACATATGATGATGATGATGTACCTGTGAGACAAGTCTGGTGAAAAAGGGGTGAGGTCTGGCATTGCTGTGTAAGTGTATATGGAATAGGACATTCATGCACCAACATCACAGCTATAGGAATGGATGTCTGGTCTGCTAATTGGGTAAATGCCATTAGTTAATACATAATGCATATTGCAGTTGTAAATGCCTATTTTCCATTTCCCTTCACAATGCCTGTCCCATGTTGCTATGTCACAATGATTGCTGTACTGTGTCTGGTCCTCCTTGTGCCGAGGTCTACTGTGGTTCAAACATGGTGGAACTTAGACCACATAAATGCTTGTAATTCTGTTAAGCTACCCTGTCTCAGCATATGGTCTTGTGATCACCCACAGTACATTAGAGTGAAATACACTGCATCATCAAACTAGGAGAGGTGTGTTTGGACCACACCCATCCTTTTCCTCCCCATCCCCAATCTGTGTCTGTTGATGTATAATACTATCTTTTAACATATGTAAAGAGATGTTGTGCCATTTTATATGTCAACAGAGAACAGTATGGTGGAGAGGCCATCCATATATCATCTGGGAAAACTAACCAGTAGTCCCAGAATCCAGAACCAACTCTCTATAAGTGAAATCTTCTAGAACCCACAATATGGGAATTTCTTAGAGACTTTCAGCTCAGCTCTCAAACAGCTGGATATAAATAAGGGATAAAAATGGTTCTGATGACTTCAGTGATCTTGAGTCAGTCAGGGATCAACTGAGACTAACATCAAATCTTGTTCTATGAACTACATTCATGGAGAACTGTGGGGTGGCTTGGAGTGTTTGTTTATCTAAGACTAAACTTAGAAAATATCCAGCCGGATGCTCACACAGTGATTCTTGAAGAATGTGATTGAACAGTAGGGAAGTTGATCTGGCTAAGTGAGTAGCTGCAATGTATGGGACATTAAGTGTGTCATTATTGAAGTACCCAGTGACAGCCTTCACTAACAGCCTGATCAAACGTGAGATGCAGTACCATATCATCATACCAAATCTTGTCTTCAAGAGGAATGAATCTGCCATGAAGCTTATTCTGGGAAAGCTGCTAACTGGAGCTAGTCCAACATCCATGCTGATGATAAAAGGATCCAACAGACCCAGAACAGTAGTTTCTTCCTGAGAGGCCCATGGATAGGATTTCCTAAATTCCTAAGAGACAGGAAATGATAAAGACTGATACTGTAACGGAATGGTGTAGTGGTGATTAGAGAGGAGAGGCGGAGGAGAGTTATTAGCTGGAGGAGGGTGTAGGAGTGTTGTATCATGTTTATCTGCATGCATGTTAGCATATTTGTACATTTTGTATGTACCCTGTTGAGGTGTTGACATGACAAATGGGATGAACAATGGTCATCACTAGACTCACCATCAGCTCAATAAACAGTATGATTGAACCAGTGTTTCAAGTACATGTCCCCAGTGAATTTCTTGTACAGTTGCTGTCAATTGTTGTCTCTGGTGACTGTCTTAAGTGCTGTGGTTGGTTATACATATTGTGAAAAGTCCTGTATAGATGTTGTCAAGTATCTCATGATGTCTATCTTGTACAATTGTGGCGTAAACAATTCCTTGTGAATGTATGTTCCACTTTTGTCAAGAAACTGTCATGTAGATGTCCTGTCCAACAGATGTAATGTACAGTTATTGTTGAAGTTTGTTTGTCTGCAAAAATTGAAGGACTACTTGAACTGATATAGGTCATACTGACAAAATAAAGAAAGAAAAGATCTATGTGACGGACGAACAGCACACTGTCAACAGTATAATGAGTGAGAGGGATCCTCAGTTGTACAGGCGCTAATAGTTCAGATCTTCTCTGGCCTTGGGTGAACTATTTTACTTCTTATATAAATTTCTGTGTAGATACATAATAGTCTCACAGTGGGGGTTTGAGCCAAAGAAAAATGTTCTCCAAAAAAGGCTATTGCGGGAATGATTAGCTCATTTGAGTGACCTCTAGACAAAACGTGCTAAATCATATCCTTTATCTTGGTATTTATGATTCAAGATATATCTCCAGAGAACACTACAAACTAGGTCCTCTGGCAACTCAATCAAACATGTCACACGGAGAAAGACGTTAACTTCTAGGCCAGGGAGACAAGCGAGGAAAGGCTAGACGGACAAATAATAAGACTGAACCTGGTACCATTAGTTTTGGGACTCTGTGCTGGCTGTTGAAGATGAGAATGGGATACGCATGGAAATGTCCCGATTGCTGTGATGTCGCTTAATGGCTCAGCTCAACTTCTAGTCTCTGGCATGCGTCTTACATCTGATGTTATAGTTACCATTAGGTATTTAAATTTATCAACGCAGTTAAGGATGCTCCCTTCTACTGTTATCTCACAGAATTGTGTCATCTTTTTCTTTGATATAACCAGTGTTTCTGTTTGCTTGATATTTAAGGATCATTTTTGTGCACCCCGTTACTACAATGTTAGATACAGAGATACTCGTTCTGATCTCAGTATGTACACATTCTTCTGGTGTGATCTATACTTCTTGAGTCTGTACAGATGATTCTTGTGTGATCTACATTTTATGGAATGTGTGGAGATTATTCTTATATGATCTATATTTTATGGAATGTGTGGAGATTATTCTTATATGATCTATATTTTTTGGAGTGTGCATAAATAATTCTTGTGGTTTATACTTCTTGTAGTGTGCTGAAATTATCCTGGTGTAATCTAAGTTCCTGGCGTATGTACAGATTGTGTTATGTAATCTATACTTCTTGGCGTGTTTAAAGTTTGTAATTATGTAATCTATACTTCTTGGCGTGTGTAAAGACTGTAGTTGTGTAATCTATACTACTTTTAGTGTTTATAGATTTTCCTTGCGTGATCCATACTTCTTGGGCTGTGTAGAGATTCAAAACAATATATGTCCTTAGTGCATTCAAACACAGACGTGAGGAGATTACCCTTGTGTGATCTATACTTGCGTACTGTTGGTATACGACGTTTTCATATATACTACAGACATGGAATAATGAGGCAAGATATGCATCACCTTTCCTCAATATCTGCCTTTCCCTGTGTGTGATCGAAGAATTCGGACAATTTCCTGGCGATCATATTTTACGAGCTCTGGGTGAGCTAAGGACATTGCTGGTCAAAATAATAAATTCAGTCAGATTTGATGCTGGGCGACTTTTACAATCCTCTCAAAATTTGATGTGATAGAACGAACGAGGTGGATGGAAAGAAGAAGACGAAGAAGAAGAAAAACAAGGAGGCGGAGAAGAAGAAGAAGAAGAAGAAGAAGAAGAAGAAGAAGAAGAAGAAGAAGAAGAAGAAGAAGAAGAAGAAGAAAAGAAGAAGAAAGAAGTAGTAGTAGAAGAAGAAGAAGAAGAAGAAGAAGAAGAAGAAGAAGAAGAAGAAGAAGAAGAAGAAGAAGAAGAAGAAAGAAGTAGTAGTAGTAGAAGAAGAAGAAGAAGAAGAAGAAGAAGAAGAAGAAGAAGAAGAAGAAGAAGAAGAAGAAGAAGAAAGAAGAAGAAGAAGAAGAAAATAGTTAAAGAAGGAGGAGGATGACTTAAAAGACGAAGAGGTCGAGGAGAACAAAAATCAAAAGGAGGAGGACTTGGTGGATGGGGAGGAGGAGAAACAGTAAAAGAGAGAAACGAAGACAACGACAAGCTGGATCAGAAAGAGGTGGGACATAATAATAATAATAATAATAATAATAATAATAATAATAATATAAGAAGAAGAAGAAGAAGAAGAAGAAGAAGAAGAAGAAGAAGAAGAAGAAGAAGAAGAATCCTTCTACCACCAAAATTATACGCATTCAAAATACAGACATCCTGTTTTAAAAATCGCTGTCTACGTACTACTGATAACATTATACAAACATTATTGACTCCCCGAAGCTACCAATACATACTTACACACAACACTGCAAACTCTCGGATACCCTTCTAACAAACGAAAACCTGAGCCTAAAATTACCTTGTGCCAGATGGAAATGTCACGAGGATGACTGTCTGGAAACGCCAAGAAATCTATGAATTGCTTACGTCATGACAACGTATTTCCGACTGCAGTTAGATTATGCAATATCTAGTGCCAAATTGTTACAGTGACGGTGGGGGTGGTATATTCTAAACCGTTTAAAATTTCTCATAAATGCTGTAATTATAGCGGCAAGGTTGAATAACAGCTGCAGATGTCGATACAGAAAATGGGTTACTGACGATTAACACTGCCAATGACGACGATGCTGTTCTTTGTCTGTGTAGCCGAGACGGTTCGTTTTGATTTTCTTATCTGGTTTTGCTACACGGCAATTTGGAACAATTTGCCGACTTCTGTTAACCTAAATAAAGAGCGGTTCCCAACATGGACGCTGTCTATCCAAGAGCAAGGCATTCATCACGTTTAAGGTAAATTGCTTGAAAGATGTTGGCTGCTTTAGTAGCAGAGACATAATTTTTTGTTTTTCGCATTTCCATCCTGTTTCAGGATATTGCGGTCAACACCAGCATCTTTCAGCTGTATGTTGATTCCTAGGCTAGACTACGCTCATCAGCACGCCACGACTTTCTGAACGACCGGCTCCATACTCTCATAAGTCACTGGCGCGACTCGAACCACTTCTAATTCTCGTGCGCTCACGTCGACCACGAGAGTATTCGGGGTTAACGGAGAAAGCTGTTAACCCCTCGGCCAGGCAGCCGGCAGAGACAGAATTGGAAACACTTATTTATTATATGAACCATTGCATTCTGAAATAGTCGGCTGGGAGGTTACGATTTCAGATTCTGGCTCAAAAAGTACTGTGTTGGATATCAGCACAGCGCTGGACAATTCCCGAGAACCAATGGCATATAATCATATCATATCTCCGCCTGATCCCACGGGTAGTTAAGTCGGATAGCTAGTCTCTTTGGATCAGAGCGAAAAACACTAACTCCTATGTACAAGTTATGACAGGTCAAAAATCCATCTGGAAAAAAAAAAATATCAAAAAATACCAAAATGTAGATAGAGTAATGGATGCAGTCTGTCTAAAGGAAGCAAGCCTTGCACACATACATGCCGAATTTAGCTCACTGACCTATGAGGTGAGCAACTAGGCGTGATGCACTCGCTCCGATAGAGGAACGAATAAGTAAAGAAAGAAGATCGAACGTTCTTCGGTAAAATAACATGGTGGGGTATAAATGTTTTCCATGCTGGCCAAGCGTTTATTCATTGTTTCTGGTAACACCTTAAGTGTGCCGCACACCGTGCTTAAATGTGTCACACACTTTGGTCAATTGGGGAACCCCTTGAGTCCACTAAGACAGTTCACAAATAGTCCAGCGTTACGGTCCGATGTGTTTGTGTGTTTGTTATTTGACCTAATGGTTTAATATACAATTATGAGACTATGGCGCTATCTCAATGGCGTGATACGAATTCTGTCCATATTCCATAGTTGTAGGTTCATCTGTATGATAGACCTGGCTAATGAAGACACTTTTTTTTGAGTGTCTAGTTGATTATGCGTCGAAGTACACTTGTTCCTGCAGCGAGGCGCCATTGTCATTTGGAGGCGTCAGGTTCGAATCCCGGTAAGTAACTATAGCTTTCAAATTTTATGTTGTCTAATGCGTTCTCTAATCTCTACTTCCTTCTTCTCCTTCTGTGAGCGCCAAACAATACTTTGTGTTCATTGTCATAAGTCGCTCACTCAGATACTCAGGATCTACGCTAAATTTTCCGTAGTAGTTCTTCATATACTAGAATGAACACATATAGCTACCATGTATTCGAAACCAACGGGTCTTGCGAGCATAAGCCATCTGTTTAAAAAGTGCGGACTTTTGACCTGGAAGATTACGACATATACATACACAGACACACAGACAGACATTCAGTGGTGGACAGCACCTGTACAGATTGGTTGTCAGGAGACAAAGCTACCAAAAGGACGTGTGTTTTTTGCGTGTAAACGTGTGTAAATAACTAGGGCAAGAACGTGACACAAGGACTTGCACAAACATGTCTACGTGAAGCTATGTGGACAGGTGCCATCTTGCATCAGAATCCACGTGCCTGATCACGTGACCCGGCAACACCCCCCCCCCCCCTAATCACTGGATGTAAGGTAACGAGTAACTGGTGTTACACGGAATCTTCTTGTGTTGGGATGATATGAAATGAGGTAATCTGTTATCTTCTACTCCTGAATTTAAATCACGTCCCGTAACGGAGACCGATAAGCCAGTGAGATATCTGCAGCATCTTTATCCCCGTGCAGTCACGGAAGGTTGACCATCAGCTACTCAAAATTGGGTATTAGGGGTAGATGTGAGAGAGAAAGAGAGGGACAAAGAGAGAGAGAGAGAGAGAGAGAGAGAGAGAGAGATAAAGAGGAAGAGAGAGAGAGAAACAAAGAGAGAGAGATGGAGATGTAGAGACAAAGAGCTAGAGAAAGAGAGAGTGAGATAGAAACAAAAAGAGAGAGAGAGAGAGCCAACGAGAGAGAGAGAGAGACAAAGAGAGAGAGAAAGAGATAAAGAAAGAGAGAGAAAGATAGAGACAGAGAGAGAGTGAGAGAAAGAGAAAGAGAGACAGAGAGAAAGAGAGAGACAAAGAGAGACAAAGAGAGAGAGAAAGAGAGAGACAAAGAGAGAGCCAAAGAGAGAAAAACAAAGAAAGAGAGAGAGAAAGAGAGAGAAAGAGAGAAATAGAAGGAGGCAAAGAGAGAGAGACGAAGAGAGAGACAAAGAGAGAGACAAAAAGAGAGAGAAACGAAGAGAGAGAGAGAGACGAAGAGAGAGAGACAAAGAAAGAGAGAGAGACAAAGAGAGAGAGACACAGAAAGAAAGAGAGAGAGTCAAAAGGAGAGAGAAAGGCATACAGGATCTGCAACAATTAGTAGACGCGGTTGTTGTACACAGTGAGCAGCTGGAGTTGGAATTAAATTGTAAGAAGACACAGGTTATGGTCGTCACTAGGAAGAACGAAGTACCACAATGTAATATACAAGTAAATGGAAATATTCTTCAACAATCGGTACAATTATCTCGGAACAGTCATAAATCTGATGGGAGATGCCTTGAAGAGATTAGAACAAGAATCGCCATGGCGAAAGTAGCCTTTAGCAAGATGAAAAACATTCTGATCAATAAAAAGATGTCAATTGAAACGAGAAAAAGAGTGTTGAGGGGATACATAGAGCCTGTTCTTTTGAATGGATGTGAAACTTGGACAATGTGCAGTCAAAGTTGAAAAACATTTGATGGCTACAGAAATGTGGTTTCTGATGAAAATGCAAAGAGTTCCATGGACAGATAGAAAAACCAATGACCAAGTACTACAGGAGACAAATGAAAATCGTAGACTGATTAGAGAAATTAGACGAAGACAGTCACAATTTTTTTTGACATGTTATGAGAAGAAATGGATTGGAGAACTTAGGTGACAACTGGCAAGATCGTGGGGAACAGAATCAAGAGGAAGACCGAGAGGAAAATACCTGGATGGCTTGGCCACATGGCATGGACGAGGACAGGACCACTAAGCTGATCCACGACTCTGGTGATCGAGTGAAATGGAGAGTCATGACCGCCCACGCTTTCCGGCAAGGGCACATGATTGATTGATTGTGAGACAAAGACGAGAGAGAGAGAGAGAGAAGAGGAGAGAGAGCCAACGAGAGAGAGACAAAGAGAGAGAGAAAGAGATTAAAGATAGAGAGACGAAAGATAGAGACAGAGAGAAAGAGAAAGTAGAAAGAGAGAGATATAAAGACAGACAAAGAGAGAGAGAGACAAAGAGAGAGCCAAAGAGAGAAAAATAAAGAAAAAGAGAGAGAAAGAGAGAGATAAAGAGAGAGAGAGAGAGAGAGAGAGAGAAACAGAAGGAGGCAAAGAGAGAGACGAACAGAGAAACAAAGAGAGATAGACAAAGAGAGAGAGAGAGACGAAGAGAGAGAGACGAAGAGAGAGAGACAAAAAGAGAGAGACAAAGAGAGAGAGACAAAGAGAGAGAGTCAAAAGGAGAGAGAAAGACATACACACAGACAGAGAGAGAGAGAGAGAGAGAGAGAGAGAGAGAGAGAGAGAGAGAGAGAAGATGGAAATAAAGGATTGGAGAGAACAATGAAGAGAAGAAGAAGGATCCGGCGAGAGACAATACAACGTTCTGGGGAATTCAAGTACGTCATAAACGTTTACTTTGTTACAAGTGTGTCATCTTTGAAATGTTCACGTCATTATTTCATTCCATTAGCTGGGAGAAAGAAAACTAACGTTAATAATAAAACTCAATCTTCAGAACCAACATTATTTTTAGCGATGACAAAATCGTTAAAGTGGTCACTATTGACATGCTGAAGGCAGATTCAACTTGTGTGTTTTGAATTACTAAAGGCAAATTAAACAAGAAAAATGATTAGCTAACCAGGACAAGACGATCATAAGCTTTTCCTCCACGTAAATAAATTAGAGAGTTCTGGGGGAAGTTGTGACAGCCAGGAATATCTATGGTATTAGAGGCAGAGATGGACAGAGAAATAAATATGCTGGAAGGGTTAGTAAAGTGGCAAGGGAAGGTTAGCAGCGATAAAAGGGACCAAACACACATAAGACAAGTGGTTTTCAAGGAACATGTTTCTCTACGCCATCCTCTAAGCCATCCTCTACGCCGCACGGATTTAAGCATGATGATGATGGGTTTAATTATGACGTTTTAACTTCAAATCAAACAACACTTTGTGTGCCTTGATCATTTCACCGTCATTTTTAATGCACTGTTTGCCTAACTGAGAAGTTCATTAAAGTGAAGGATTTAAAAAAAAGAGCATTCCCACAGATGGGGTTAAGGCATGTGTACTGCGTGGATAGGCAAAGAAAGCACAGTCTTAATCTCTAATATACAGTTTCCATCTCTAATATACAGTTTCCATCTCTAATATACAGTTTCCATATCTAATACACAGTCTCCATCTCTAACGCACAATCTCCATCTCTAATATACAATTTCCATCACTAATATACACTCTATCTCTAATATACAGCCTCAATCTCTAATACACAATCTCCATCTCTAATATACAATTTCCATCACTAAAATACAATCTCTATCTCTAATACACAATCTCTATTTCTAATATACAAACTCGATCTCTAACAAATAGTCTCCATCTCTAATATACAATCTCCATCTCTAATATACAATCTCCATCTCTACCACACAATCTCCCTCTCTAATATACAATCTCCATATCTAAAATACAATCTCCATCTCTAATATACAATCTCCATCTCTAATACACAATCTCCATCTCTATACAATCTCCATCTCTAATATACAATCTCCCTCTCTAATATACAATCTCCATCTCTAATATACAATCTCCATCTCTAATATGCAATCTCCATCTGTAATATACAATCTCCATCTCTAATAAACAATCTCCTTCTGTAACACACATAGTTCCATAATTAACAAAGTGGTAACAAAACTTCACGTGAATTGCTTTCCTCAAGGTGCAAATGTCTTATTTTAAATTGTTCAATAACCCAGATTATTGCAAATTGTTCTGTAACTCAGATTATTTTAAAGTGTTCAATAGCCCAGATTATTTTAAAGTGTTCAATAGCCCAGATTATTTTAAAGTGTTCAATAACCTAGATTATTTTTAATTGTATGTTACAGTTTTACACTTAGTAGCTTGCCATTGCTTTCAGAATCTGAAGTCACCGTTGAAGTCCAAACTGAACAGGTAGTGATGACACTACCCAGCCATCAGCGCCCTTGAAGTTTAATCTCAAGCGCACTGCGCCCCACGACCAGACTGACTCCACTAGCCCAAGTTATATAAACCGAAAATACACATTTTATTGTGAAATACCCTTCTTTGTTGGAGCACATTTCACAAAGACAAAGAAGATTTTCGCCCAGACGCTAAAATACTGGTTAGATGATCCGTGAGTTACATGAGAATGTCAGGACTTTGCCCCAGATATCTCTGATATGTCATTATATTGATGCGAATACACGCCAGGTTGGTCTTCTGAATTCCGTAGGTGCGATAAAGGTAAACAGTTGATACACTGAGTTGAGTTGAGTTGAGATGAGTTGAGTTGAGTCAAGAACCGACACCAAAGTACTCGGGATATTCCCATACTTGCTCCGCTCTCATCTGCAATAGCATGCGAAGAGTCCCAATACTAGCGGTACGGTAGCAGTCTGGTAATGTGTCCGTCTGGCCTTTCCTCGGTTTTGATGTCGGTCGGATCCTCTGGTCACACCCTACAGCAGGGGTGGCCAACACGAGGCCCGCGGGCCGCATGTGGCCCGCCAGGAGTCATGTTGCGGCCCGCGGAGTGGAAAGCGATGATGTGGTCGAGGCTGTAGCACGCTTGCTTGCTTTTTAATTTTTTTTTAAAAATTAGGTGAGTGGCCCGGCATGAAATATTATTTCTGAAATTTGGCCCGCCTGCTAAAAAGGTTGGCCACCCCTGCCCTACAGCATCATTATTTCCAAGCAGTGATGATCTACCCGATCTTCTGCACAATACACAAGATTCCATAAGTCCCCCACCACATCTGCCTTAGCATGCACCCATATCCCACCAAGGGATGCAGACACAGCCAGTCTGTCCGCCTGCTGGTTTCCCCGCTACACCAGCATGTCATGGGGAAACAAATCAACAGATGCTCCCTATAATTGATTGTTGAATGGAAACCGAGAAAACCAGGATCACATCTACTGCAAGGAGTGACTTTTCCCCGTATACTTATGCCACACATACAGACATAAATCCTCAACTAATAAAGTAAAACAAAGCAGAAGTTCCATTTTCCCACCATGAAACATATTGGGTATGTGGTACTGGTCCCATAAATTTAGATCGATTGGTATTCGATGAGTGATGGGGTCAGTAATCCACAGACAGCCGTCAATCCACAATCCACCGATAGCTGTTGAACGCGTGTCAGTCGTCAGTTTATCCAAGCTAGGATACAGATTCAGATAAGTACCCTTAATATTGTCATGTAATGTGTTTCATGTAGTTTTGTGTCGATTTGTGTTAGTTTATTCTGTGCTGACGAAGGCTTAGACCGCAACGTCCAATTTGTTTCTTGTAATCGTGTTTTAGTAAAACTCACAATCTAGTTCTCGTTTTTTGGTGATTCATTCATTGTCAATAACACGTTGAACGCCTTAACTCCCAAGGAAATTTTCTAATACCGAATTTAGACTCGGTCCATCTGAGAGCCTATTGAAACATCCCTCGCATAGGAAGGTCGAACTCATGATCACAAAGCAACAGTCCTCTAAGCAATAAAGTAATTCAAGCACATCAGGTTGTATGTTTGGGACACATCCGCGGGGTAAAATAACATCGTACATCAACAGGTAACACAGAGTGTATTTTAAATGAATGTGCAGTGTTTGAAAATATTGCCGGTCCAAGATTTGTATTTACATATTATGTTGCATTAACTTTACAGAGGGTGAATACAAAACTTGGGCTGATAATATTTTCAAACACTGCACAGTCATTAAAAATACACCCTATATGCAGTGTTTTAAAAGGATCTCTTAACTGATTCAGTGCAGAAGGATTACATGTCGAGAAATGTCACCTCCCATTTGGACTGAAGGACGATATTTCTCCATACTATGGCCATCGTGTTATTTGCTTTGTTTCATTGTATCTTCTGCAATTTCAATGCTCATTGAACGGACAATTACATTATAATATTTGTTCATTCGATTGTGTATTATGCTGCATTCAAACCTATATCTTCTTTGGCACTGAATCAGTTAACAATTGTATAAATATGTTATCTCTAAGGGTGTGACCATGTGTCAAGATCAACACCACTCCCCCCTCCAAATACAAATGTGAAAACAATGAGTGACAGCTATCCATGAACATTTTAATCCTTGCTGCTACTAGAATTTTAGTGCACTGTGCAGGGATTATTATATGTGATCAAACGGTAAAAGAGCTGTACACTTTACATATAATTCATGTGCAGAGGAGGTTTACAAAAATCTAGTTACACGTTCTTACAGGACGTTGCAGTCAACTTCATCATTTGTTGGCTGTTTGGGCTTTCCTATATTAATTTAGTTCAGTAGTTTCCCATTGTTTTCCCAACAGGTGACGTATCATGCAAGCGAAATCAACGCAAAGTGGTCTGCATCCAAATTTTCCGCTCCTAATACGAACCCTCAACCTGGTATGTCTGGGAAATTATAAAACTGCGCGTTTCACTATCCCCTAAACCACATACGCAGACAAATTTTACATGCCTTTTTTTTACAGAACGTTGCCATCAACCCCAGGTTGATATACTTGGCAATGTTACGTTCAAGAGGTATTCTTGGCTAACAAGGTCAAATACAGAAAGTGCGTTAGGACGATGCAGATACGTACCCGCAGGTATACAAAGCAGGTGACTACATCAACGAACACATACGCACACACATGCAAAACAGCTTTACCAACCTGCTGAGCTCCGCCCGCTCTGACGACAACGGGTAGGATTTTCGAATAGAAACACATGGGCACTTCACGAGGCTCAGGGCGAACAGCAGCCGTATTCCTATTTCTGCGAAAATAGTCCGGATTAAACAAACGGAACTCGCTTAGTTCTGGAAGCATTCCGACAATACGTAACAGCCTCGATAATGTTCCGTCTTATATGTAAGGACTTTCATATTTTTCTTTTCAATGACCAACTAGTTCTCCCTCCACTGTTTGTTTTTGCGACGCTCGGTCAACTGTATTTTTTCAAAGATGGCCGCATTTTCCGTTATCTGAAATCTTCTGTAATTAATGAATGGATTGTGAAAGTACGATTGATTGACGGAAAATAAACATCTTTCTAGAGGGGGGAAAATGACAAAGACATAATTTTAGACAGCTAGAGCAAGCAGACGGGGAGATGAAAAGATGAGCTCAGAAATACATAAGGCGGCGGCGAAAGCGTCCTATTTAGAAACGCGAAGAGCCAGATTACGGTAAGAGAAGAGATTTCGTGATGAGAAAGCGTAGGCTGAAAGAAGTTGTAAGACGGGCTCTGAAGAATGTTAAAAATATCCCATATATAAAATGCCGAGAAAAACAATTAGATTAGACTTGATTTTTGTTGTTGCTAAATGTTTGAAAGATGTTGTGTTATTGCTGCGGTTATTGATCCAATGGCGTTTGAGCTGTCTTCTGCTCTGATGTATGACAAATATTGTGTTGTTAACGTTGCCATTTATTCAGCGACGTTTTTTCTTCGATGACGTTTCTTCTTCGGTATTTGGCTGTAAAGTCACGTAATTATACATGCTGGCGTTTGTCAGCTGTGACGTACTGCGCAAGAAAATGGAGAACTTTAGGGAAATCGTGAGAACATCAAAATGACAATACAAATGGATGGGCGCTTCGCAATTTATTATCTTCCTTCTGTGGTTTAGCAGATTGCCTTGGAAATTTACAAGCCTTTTGTGGCAAATATTCTTTAACAGAATATTAGCTCAAGTTCGAATTTAGGTGACCTATTTAGGTCGTGCAAGATGTTTGACACTGAAAGCATGTATGTTTCTTATTAGTACCCAGAGCCAAGTCTGCAGCTACTTACGTTCAACATTCTATACATTCATTTATCTCATTCGCCTCGCGACATTGCCTGCTTGGGCGACTACAGCAAGGTCAGTTTACCGCAAGGCAAACAAACTAATTCACGGTTTAGGAAAGGCGTCATTTATTTATAATAAAAAGAAAATAATAAATGAACATCTTGGCTGCGTAATCAACAACGATGGGGACGAATTAAAAAAGGTCAGACATAAAGCATAGAAGTCACAGCAACGAAAATATTAAATTGTGTTAAGAGCCTAAGACAAAAAACCATTAAACAAATTTAAATAACGTTTCTAAGATCATAATCTTCGCTGTGACAAAATTACTTATGAGAGTTATGGATAATTTCGTCATTACTAAAGAATGAAACTGGGGGATTTCAACTTAAATGTTGCGTACATATTCTTGGAATACCACGGACAAAGAAGTAGTATAGTACGGTCACGTTAAAAGACATAACACTCTTATAAAAAAAAAACATACTGGAGGGAAAGGTTGAGGGCAAGCGAGCAAGAGGTAGACGACGATACAAGTGGGAAGATAACATCAAGAGATGGACGAACATCAGCCTGACAGAATGTAAAGTCAGGTTAAAGACAGACAGTGTTGGAGATCCATTGCAGCCAACCTTCATTGCGGAGACAGCACCTGATTGATAATACTAGCATTCCCCAAGATTGATTGATTGATTGATTGATTTAGGGATCGACATCACAGCATTCGGGGCATTCCCATAAGCGCTCCGTCCCCATCCTCAGCAGCCAGCGAAGAGTTCCAACACCAATAGTACCAGTAGCAATCTGATTATATGTCCGTCTCGTCTTTCCTCTGAGCGTCGATCCTCGGCCAGATCCCCTCGTCACTCCTCGCTGTCTCATTCTTGCCAGACCATGGTAATCCATTTGCTCTTCCGAGGTGTACACGTGCTCCCACAAGGCCGCAACCACGTCTGCCTTGTCATGTATCAATACTCCACCAAGTTCTGCAGAGCCAGCCAATCTGTCCGTCGGTTCATTTCCCAGCACACCGGCATGCCCCGGAGAAAAGATCCAGGCGATGCTTGTCATCCGTGACCTCCGAAGCGAAGCAAGCCACTCCGCATGAAGCCTGCCCGTCCTCACCCTCGTCAGCATGCTTTCTGAGTCAGTTATAATCATGAAGTGTGTGTGTGTCGTATTCTCCATCCAGCGGAGAGCCGCAGTGACTGCCTCCACCTCCATTCTTAAGCTGGATGTTGTGGTATCATATGCCAGGCTCTCCTGAACCAAACGTCGATCATTAGCTTTGGTTATGAACCCCCAGCCACTTCTCTCACCTCTTGACACCGAACTATCTGTGTAGATAATCACATCACACGAGTGAGCATTGTCCTGAATTAGTTGCTGGATTTCCACTTCCGTAGCCCCTGCCGGCCACTCCCTGCACTCCCGGCTTAATGTGATTATAACTCTGCAAGATGTGAACATCCAAGGAAACAGGCTCCAAAACAGATCCGTATCTCGACAGCTGAAATACCTTGGTCTTATAAGGCGTCACTGCGGCTGGGCAAGACCAATTATAGAAGGCATGGTTGGTGGAAGAAGAGAAAGGGGGTGAACTAACACAAAGATGGACTTATGACGAGCAGACACCTTGGGCATGAGGGTGCATGAGATGGTTTTTTTTAAAGGCTAGGTGTACGAAGGAATGGGTGGCCAGTCGTGTCATGCCGTGGCAAAGGATGACAGCTGCCAACGAAGTCTTGTCCGACAGAGCTCACGCTATTCTCTGCGTAACGCTCACGGATTTAAACACGTTTTATAGTTAAAACGACCTGATGGGAAATTAGAGTTAGAACTCTGTCTTCTAGAGAATTCACAATCAATCAACCAATTAATCAGCGTCGGTCAATCAATCATTACATCAGGCACCAACCAACTACCAACCAACCAACCAACCACCCACCCACCCACCCACCCACCAATCAACCAACCAACCAACCAACCAACCAACCAACCAACCAACCACCCACCCACCCACCCACCAACAATCCAACCCACCCACCAACCAACCACCCACCCACCCACCCACCCACCAATCAACCAACCCACCAACCAACCAACCACCAACCAACCAACCAACCACCCACCCACCCACCATCACCACCCAACCAACCAACCAACCACCAACCAACCACCACCCCACCAACTAACCAACCCACCCACCCACCCACCCACCAACCAACCAACCAACCACCCACCCACCCACCCACCAACCCACCAACCAACCAACCACCAACCCACCCACCCACCCACAAACCAACCAACCACACCAACCAAACCCACCAACCCACCAACCAACCAACCACCAACCACCAACCCACCAACCCACCAACCAACCAACCAACCACCCAACCCACCAACCCACCACACCCACCAACAACCCCCACCCACCCACCCCTCCACCCACCCACCCACCAACCACCCACCCACCCCACCAACCAACCAACCACCCACCCCACCCACCCACCCACCAACCAACCCCCACCCCCTACCACCCACCAACCAACAACCACCCACCCACCCACCAACCACCACCCACCCACCCACCACCTACCACCCACCCACCAACCACCCACCCACCCACCCCAACCACCCGACCCACCCACCCAACCACCCACCCACCACCCACCCACCAACCAACCAACCAACCACACCAAACCACCCACATCCAACCAACCAACCAACAACACAACCACACCACCCATCAATCAATCAACCCCCAAACAAACCAACCAACCACCCACCCACCCACCCACCCACCAATCAGCACCACCCACTAACCAACCAACCACCCACCCACCCACCCACCAATCAACCACCAACCAACCACCCACCCACCAACCAACCAACCAATCCCACCCACCCACCCCAACAACCACCCACAACCACCCAACCAACCAACCAACCACCCACCCACCACCCACCAGTCCAACCAACCAACCACCACCCACCCAACCAACAACCAACCAACCCCACAACCAACCAACCAACCAACCAAACCACCAACCCACCAACCCATCCAACTCCACCAATCAACCACACAACCAACCACCCCACCACCCCCCAACCA